>JAMPIV010021580.1:0-91242 GCA_024509875.1 Oreohelix idahoensis | reverse complement strand
CTCGTTGGAAAATTTATATGTGTTAATTTATATCTATTGTCACTGTTACTACTATGGGTCTACGGAACTAGAAAAAAAAACAAGGAGAACTAGTCAGGCAGATTAAGATATAAATATGTTTTACAATGTGGGTGTGTAAGGAAGGACAGAAAGAAAATATGAAGATAATCAGCAAGTCTGATTGTATCACATTGAAAACTGTCCACTTCTTCCAAAGGTGTAATTGGGTCTTTATGGTCTTGGTTTTCAATAGTAATTTTTATTTACATATAAGACTGCACAACCTTCCACTAGTTATATATTACAATCTATATATCCTGTCTTCTTCTTCTTTGATCCTTAGCCGCCGACCGTCAAAGCAGTCAGTTGGCAATATTATGCCTGGTGGCGTCTTGTAGGGCAACAAAATTTATTCCACTTTGCTCGGTCGGCGGCGCCTTCTTCGTACTGTGCACCAAACTCTGGTTCATTCTTCGCATTTTAGCCTCCACGCAGTCCTCCGCCGCAAGTTGTTTTTGGTGCCGGCACTATCTTTCTCTCGTGTTTTTCCTTCAGGGGTTCCATAGCATTAGCTAGTTGGGGAGCTTGTTGATGCCAGATCGGGGTCTCTCTTCTGATGTCATGGCCAAGCCCATCCTCCAGGCGTCGTGCCAGCATTATGAGGGTGTGCATGTGCCTCTTTGCTTGCTCCGAAGTATGCAGAGTCTTGGTTGGTGATGATATATCGGTCCAAAAGAATCTTCGACGAGAATTTTTCTTAGGCTCATGTTTGTGTGGAAAGAAGGGACAAATTATGACGTACATTTCTCCTTACTAGCGAGATATAACTCTTCCTCGTTTCGAGCTCCAGCTGACCGACTAGAGAATATGCAGAAGCGCAGAAAGGCTTACACAAGCTCCTGATATATAATCATAATTTTGTGCTTCCCAAGATGCTTAGTGCTGTACTGATAGGAGTGAGACTTTCCAGATAGTTGTTTAGACTAAGAAAAAAGCTTGTATTCTTTAGCCATATGTTCATTTCTGTTGGTTGATTATCTTTGCATTGCGTCCTCGCCGACCTGGTGAGTTTTACTAATGCAACCCTTTAGGTATGTGAAGGTTATCTGTCCCCTGTTTTGCGCAGTTTTGCTTGATTCTTTACTGTATATGGGCTCAGGGTTGCTCACATTGAGCGTCAATGACCTCTGTCTTCTTTAGGTTTATGTTCAAGCCCCACCTGTCGTGGCTATACTTATTAAGTCTATCCGTTTTTTCCTGGATGTGTTCTGATGTGAATGTGCTAGCAGTTGCAATTGTCATCTGCATATTCCAGATTCTTCTCTCAATGTAGAAAATGTAGTCCATCTCATATTCCTCTTGAGATTGCCCTCTGATTGTCTGGCGCATCACCCAGTCCTATGACTGTTAAAAATAGAGTGGTTGATAAGGGGCCATCCCTGTCGCGTTACTCCTCATGTCTTCACTTGCAAAGGTTAGGTTGCTCTGCCAATATGCTGCACTGTAAAGTTGGCATAAAGGCTTTTATTTTGATTGACCATCTAGTGCAGCTTGGAATTTCCATAAGCCCTCAGTATTTTCCATAAACTGCCCTATGTGTATACTGTCAAAAGCCTCTTTTCACCAAAATCAAACGAAAATTAATGTGTAACAGACTGGTCCTTTGCCCATTCTGAGCACTGCGCTATAATGTTCCTGAGGGTAAATATATGATCTACACAACATCTTCTGGTTTCTTTCTAAAATCCTGCTTGTTTCTTTCCTCAGTTTGTGGTCTACTGCTTTTGAGATTTCTCTGTATAATTATCCTGCCTAGTATTTTTGCTGGGAACTGAGAGAAGAGTTATTCCCTCTCCAATTATTGCAGTCTGCAAGATCTCCTTCTCTGAGCAACTCGACAATTATTCCTTTTCTCCACTACTGTGTGGTATTGTCCCTGTTTTCCAGAATTGTGCAAAATAGTGGTTCTATATAATTCTCGCCTGCTAGCTCTGGGTCTGTCTTAAACTAGCTCTGCATTTAAGTTATCATGACACTGGAGACTTTTGGCCATTCTTTTAACTCTTTGATTTGCTGTGGAGGATAATCTTCTTTTCGTGGGATGTCTGTATTTATCATCTAGATCATTCTTTCCAGCCTCAGGAAACTGTTACTTGTAAATCTCTCGGTATGCCTCAGACCTGATATCGAGTAAATTCAGGTGATAATGCGGTCCAAAAGCAGATTTTAGCACTTCACAGCAACCCCTGCCAAAGTACATAAACTGTGTGTGAATAAACAATAATATCATTTTTCTACATGCTGAGTTTTCGTTGGAATATTACAGTTTGTTCCCTCATCCACTTTGCAGCAATGACACCATCCTCTGTGAAGATGAGCTAGCTTCCACATAAACAAAAAAGGTTACAACGCAACTGCAGGCCTGAGGAGTAGAATAAAATTTAGGTCTTAAAAGTTCCATCTCAGGCGTACTGGCTCTTTAACGTACTTGGACAAAGAAACGTACAAGGAGTTGAGCGCACTTCAAAATTTTCTACCTGTACACTCAACACCATGTAAACTTTGAACTGACCCGACAGCTGATCTGTACAAATTAATTCTCAAATTGGTCTTTGTAACCAGCACCGTTTTGGTTACGATACTGATTTGAATCGGACGAGCCTGCGAACATTTTCAATAAGCTCCTCTTCGACAACTCCTTTATGGCCCTGAACGAGGGTTTCCAGTGTCTTGAAACTGATACGGAGATGAAAGGAACACCAGAGCCAAATATCCAAGCGCAGTGTTTTTACAAGACCCTCATTGACTTCATTTCGATCTGGAGGGGGCACTAACCTGACACATTGCATTTACCAGGAGTCAAGTTACAAGCCTATTCTTTCTTTGGAGCCTCAGAGACCCCCCTCCCCCCAAAAAACGAGTGCCGTATAATGACGTAACTGGATGGTATCGGGGTGTAAACTCCAGAGGAGTCTTGGGCCCCCCTCTGTGCTTTGCTAGGATGCCGGTACTCTAACCAGTGTTCGCAGCTGTGGGTTATACCATATTTTAGGGCCCACAGTTAATGGTCGTAAGTACTCTTAGTCCAAGGGAAACAACTACTATGGGGGTGGGGTCACCGATGGGAAATGGCGCTCAGAAAGGGGCCAAACAACAACACAAAAGCGTGAGAACCCTGATTTCTAAACTCTGACAATATTGAGTTTTTTATAAAGTTTCAGACCAAAGACCTGAGGAGGGGGGGGGGGGGGGGGGGGGAAAAGTTGTTAAGGCCATTTATAAAAAGACAGGGTGTGAATACCACTAAAGGGTACGGTAACTTGATCATAATGGTCTTGATGAGTGGACAGACTAGTTACGCACTCGGGATAACGTGTGGTATGTTCTGAAAAGGAGCGCTGGATCACCACACCTACAAGCCATGTGTTACACACAGCCGAGAATTGTGCTTCATTTATAAAATATAAAAGTATCATCATTGTATTACTCAACACACCCATTTTGTCAAAATCAAAAGTTATGTATATATCATTACATTTCCTGGATCACACATTTTATCATTTCAACTTCAAAGAGCGATAGAGCCCTAACAATATAGACCCGCCATAAACATAATTAGTAAGATATCCTACCATTTCCATCTTTACCTTTCTTCTGATCCATCACATACATTATAACTCAATAAGCTTAGCAAATAAGCACTCATTTTAACTGATTTCTCCTCCTCATATTCTGCACCCCATAACATATCATATCCCATTGGAGACCGCCCCTGGGGGTAGTAAACAGTGGGGGGGGGGGGGGGGGGCTCGGGGGGGGGGGGGGGTTGGGAGGATGACAAGAATCTAGGTACAATCTATCCCTTTTGATGAACATTTTTCCCCGACTATTCCATGTCGGGACACCTATAAGGAAGGCGTACTATGTCGGATAGTTAGGGATGGGACGTTTATGCCACTGATCTTACATTAATTCTGTGAAACCAAACTATTTCACATCAAATCTACTCAGAGACATTGCAATTTCAAAACATTTTTCTCTATCAAAGTAAAGTGTAATACATTTTTGAACAAAAAAAATTACCATAGGCACTTTAAATATGTCGGAGGCATGTAAGATTCAAGTACTCGACAGTGTTCTTCTTAACTTTGATCCTTAGCAGCCGACCGTCTCAAAGCAGTCAGTGGCCATTTACGCCTAGGTGGGTCTTGTAGTAGGGGCAACTCACAAATTGATTCCCACTTTGCATTCGGAGTCGGTGGCCATCCCCTTCATACAAGTGCCCCAACTCTGTAGTTCAGTCTTTGCATCTCAGACCTTCCACAGTCCTCCGCCAAGTTGTTTTTGTCGGCCTCTCTTTCGCTTTTCCTTCAGGGGTCCATTAGCTTAGCTGTTCTTGTGGATTCACCATCGGGGGTCTTCTTCTGAGGACTGGACCAACCCAGCTCCACGGTCCTCTCCAGCTATGATGGTACTGGCTGTCCTACTTGCTTGCATATCCGAGTAAGCTGATCTTGGTGTGATGACCTTATATAACCGCCACCCAGGTTAAAGCTCAAGAATCCCTGGCACTGCAGTGCGAGAGATACAAACAAACAACCCAGTAGAACAACTGGTTCAAGCATTCACAAAAACAATCGTTTTCCCATTCTTTCCCTAAGCTTGGAAACTAATGTGTCCAATGGGAACTTTCGAGATCTTAATGTCTAGATTATCCAAACACTGTTCCACTGGTACTTACCTAATATGTGTATTTTTCGTCGTGTACATTAGTGGACCATCTGACTATTATGAAGTCCTATGTCATGAGAATAAAGGACCAATACAACTAGTCAGATCATCTTCTTTCTTCTTCATCTCTAGATATTGAAAGGGTAAAATTACCAAAAAATACTATTAAAGTCTTCTGCAATTATGCTTTAACAATTATACCCGTCCTGACCAGGTATAGTCGTTAGCTTAGAGCCTGTAAAGACCAGCAAGATAATAAGTCACGACTAGATCGTACACAACTGTGGAACGGGAATCTGGGGAACAAAGTGTTCAGTATGAAACTGCATAAAACACTCGCGTTCATAAGCCACAGTGGTAGTCGTCGGAGCTAGCCATGGCATAACACTTCTTTCCGTCTGGACCAAAAGTAATGACGTAGCTTGTGTCTCTCAGACTTAGCTTAGCTGGGTTTTAAAACAAAGCAAAACGTTACGGATGTAAATAAATCTGAGTCTGAATAATTTTTTGAAACTGAGAACCTTCGAACTGAGGTAGGAATTCCTTTCTCACTTTCCTAACTGAGGGGCTCCGTAGTAGCAAATAAAAAAAAATGTGTTGAGTCGGAAATTGCTAAATCCAACTCTCAATCTACCACTCATTTGAGGACCTACCGGGCGGGGGGGCAACACGGAGACACAGGTGGGTGTTCTTGAGGGCCATGATGAGCGAGTCTGGGGTGGTTGGTACTGGACATTCCAGACTGGGGAGGAAG
The DNA here is from genome assembly GCA_024509875.1 of Oreohelix idahoensis. Taxonomy (NCBI): domain Eukaryota; kingdom Metazoa; phylum Mollusca; class Gastropoda; order Stylommatophora; family Oreohelicidae; genus Oreohelix; species Oreohelix idahoensis. The sequence continues at coordinate 85,757 of JAMPIV010021580.1, read as the reverse complement.
TCATCACAAGCGGGCAAGGGCGTTAATGGATTATGAGGTGCTCCTGGCCGAGATAACTTGATTGCAGAGCCTCTTTTGGAACGGAGACCCTGAGCATGGCAGGCAGAACTGTATGGATGAACCACTGTTTGCGCAAAGTCAATGAGGGCGTGGAACGGCACCTGGCAGGGTGGTTAACGGGGGAATAGGGAAATGGTTGTCTAGGTTGCCCGGAGGGGGGGGGGGGGGGGGGGGAGAGATCTTGCGGGACTGCGATGGTTTGGAGAAGTCCATAGTCCCTCTTCTCTCGTTGCCCCAGCGGAGTACTGAACGGGATGGTTGTGCAGAGTTTCAGGGGCGGTGGACCACGGGCTGGGGAATAAGGGCAAAGGCGGTGGGTTATTGGAGGGATCGGAGGATAAGTGGATCATGTGTATTTTGCACTCTCAGAGGGCATTGTGGAAGCGGTGCTCGAGTGGCGGGGACAAGCATGTACATTAGTTTTCTGTTGATTTTGGAGAGGGGCTTTTGACAGTGTAACCACATGGGGACAGTTTTATGGTAGGGTGATGAGAGGCTTGTGGAGTTCCGGGCTGTGTGGTGTAAGCTCATAGAAAGGCCTTTTGTGGCCGACTTTGCGTGTGGTGTTTGGGCAGTGCGGCCTGACCTTTGGGGTGGGGGCAGGGGGTGCGGGCAAGGATGACCCATGTTCGGCCACTCTGTTTTTGGACAGTCATGGGAGCATGGGTGGTGCGCCGGAAGGCGGTCCGGGAGGAGTGGGGATGGACTGCGTTTTGCACCTACTTTTACGGTGGGGGAACTGGGTAGGCCTACGGAGTGACGATTGCACTGCTGGCCCAGTTTTGCGCTTGTGCTACATCCGGGGAGAACGGCTGGACTTAGTGTGAAACTGTGGCCGGCCAGGTGGTCTTGAACATCAGTTTTGAAAGAGGTCGGTGCCGGTACATGGTAATGCTCAGTGATGGGCAACGTAATTGGGCCCAATGTCTGGTGGCGGAGTCCCGCGGCTGGTGCAGATTGCACACTTCACATGCTGGGGTGCGAGTGGCGGTCACGGGGACGTCGGCGGCAGAGTGGGCCATAGGAAAAGAGCAGCCTTTTTTCTCCTGGCTGGGCAGCATCTGGGGGTCCTCTCGATACAGCACAAGCGCAGGGTTGAGATTATATCGGAGCTGTGTGCTTCTCTATGGTGCGGAGGGCTGGAGAGTTGCAGAGAGGGAGGCGTCGAGGTTGTCCTCTTTTCACACGGCATGCCTAGGAAAAATTCAGTCTTTTGGCCAAATGCCATCGCTGGCCGGGGTCTGCTTGCTCGGAGTGGGCAAGGGGACATGCACACCATCGTAGCTGGCGGGCGCTGGGTTGGCCGTGTCCTCAGAGGAGACCCCGATGCCATCACAGGAACAGCTATGCTTTGGACCCCTGGGGGAAAACATGAGAGGCCGACCGGGAACAACTTGGCGGAGGACTATGGAGGCTGGGATGCAGGGAATGAGCCAGAGTTGCGGCACTGTACGAAGGATGGCCACCGACCGAGCAAAGTGGAATCAATTTGTTGTTGCCCTACAAGACGCCACTAGGCGTGATGGCAACTGACTGCATTGACGGTCGGAGGCTAAGGATCAAAGAAAAGAAAGATAACTGATTTTACTTATATGTTAGTGATCATACAGTGTTACACTAGAAATATGTCTACTGAAGTCATATTTCAGTAATTTAGCTACTTATAATAACTGTAATGTATTCACTGGAAGATTTTTTATTTATATTTAAAAAAAAAAAAAAAAGGACCCACATGTAACATCTCAAAAAAATTGTTTCATAATTTTTCCATTATTTTAATGTTGAAATTGTTTTGGAAATGTATTAAAACACATAGAAGCAGACATGGTATGGAAACAGAACGACCATAAAATATGAATGTTGTTAATTGTTCAGATATATAACCTTTTTTTGGTCTTCTTTGTGTAATTATCATGATTAATAATTGTTATGCTAATTTTTCCCTTTTACATTTCCTTCAAATTTTTTGTAAACTCACATCAATATTTAAATTTTAATAAATATTAATTTTTCCATCTAAATATGGTAGTCTATTCAATTACAAACAATTTGATGTATAACACTCTTGGGTAGACTTCAAATTAAAATGTATCAAGGAACATTAAAAGTCAGATATGTCAGAGTATGAGAAAATGATACAAAATATCAGGTCTGAAAAGTGTTAACTTCCTCTCATGCCTGTGAGTTGAACCCAATGAGCCATTACCAATAATTATAACAAGCAAACTCACTTCACAATCTGGTTCCATTTTTATCTTTTCATTAGATAAAGGTCTTTGTGTTTCGATAGTTCTTGCAGTCTGGTTAAAACACATAAAAAGTGATTGATGAAATATGACAGATAATATTACACTAATGTTAGCAAAACTAAAACAAACAAATGAAACAGATAATTCAGCTAAACATTCATTACATATAACAAACCAAACGTGTACATACAGATAAGAACTATGAGACTGATAGCAAAATTACCATTCCTTTGACAGTCATGATTCACAAAAATTGCTTCACATGTTTCTGCCACATATTATAACCATGGGTTACATCCCTAGCACAGCCTTTTTTTAACGAAGATTTGGTAACTGATACTACTTACTTACTTAGTCGTTCCTCTTCTACCATGAGGTGTAGATGTTTGGAAGAGAGAGCGTCATACTATCCTATCACCAGTCTTCCTTCCGGCCTTGTTCCATTCTAGTCCTCAGTCCTTCAAAGATTGTCTAATGTTGTCCTCCCAGCCGACTCTGGGTTGTCCTGGAGGTTTGAATCCATGGCTCTTAGTTTCCCATACTTGTCGTGGTAACTGACTTTCTCCCATTCTGCAGACATAGCCAAACCATCTTAGTTGGGACTGTTCTACTTGGGTCTGCAGGGGCTGGGTTTTTAGGCCTTGATGTATTGTCTGGTTGTGGACCGTATCTTCTTGTTACTTCAACCACCTTCCTCAGATACCTAAGTTCTGAGGTTTGGATCTGGCTTTTGTGGGTAGTAACTGATACTAATCGACCAATAACATGACACAATTTGATATTTTCATCTGTTGTCTCTATTACTGACCAGACAGAAAAATGATCAATCATTGTATTGCTTTCAAATGTTGGCATCTATAAATGTAACCTATGTATGAACAAATGAGAATCCCAATATTAGATTCTTTGCAGACATCAAATTTACGTATATATGTAGAAGAAGTGTTAAGAATAGATAGACCTATGGAACTGCATAATATAGTCAAACAGTATTTAACCAGAACAAAAGTTAATATATAGTAATTTGGAAGATGAAAGTGTGATGATGTTCTTACAAAACTTACGACTTATGGCAAGTGAAAGTCAATAGATATCTAACTGTAAACACCAGGCCTTTATGCCTCCCCCCCTTGAATATGATTTTTGTTTGGTTTTGTTTGATCTCGGTTTTGTTTGTCTGTTTTTTTTTTAAACATACAAGCAAAAGTTGTAATTTTAATTTGTAATATTTACAATGATTTGACAGGCGTGATGCTACTTTCTCGTATCGGATGTTATTAATCTTATTTGGAATTGAAAACAATATATATATATATATATATATATATATATATATATATATATTATAGATATACATATATTATATATATATATATAATTATAACCAATCAGAGGTTGAGCGGGATATTTTTCATCATTAAATTTAAAAAATGTAACCTACGTCCATATGAATCTGGAAGTCTGAAAATACAGTCGGCCCTCCGTATCCGCGGGGGGATTGGTTCCAGTACTCCCCACGGATGCTCAAGTCCCTTATATAAAATGGCATAGTATTTGCATCTCTAGATTACTTATAATACCTAATACAGTGTAAATGCTATGTAAATAGTTGTTATACTGTATTGTTTAACGAATAATGATAAGAAAAAAGTCTGTACATGTTCAGTACAGATGCAACCATCGTAGGCCTAACTACATAGTTCACGTCAGCAACGTTACATTTGTCTTTCTTTCAATACTTACAGATTGCTTTCGTTTAATGACCTGAAAGAGAAATACATAGAATAAAACACAGAATATTTAAAATACCAGTACAGATAGAACATATAATTATAAATAGAGAACATATAAATTAATTCACTCTCTCTCTTGTCTCTCACTGTTTTAACACACACCAAAACCCTGGTTCTTCTCTCTTTATAACCCTCGTATGGTGCCTACAGTGCCGATGTGGTGAGACAACGAGATATGTGGCACTGTAGGTAAGCGGTGAGACATCAAGCTAACTTGAACCTTCTGACAGGACATCAGAAGGATCATCTACGTCGGAAACTCAAGTTTTGCTTTTTTGGAACTTTGTGGAATTTTTTTTTTCGAATGTTTTCGATCCGCGATTTGTTGAATCTGCGAATGCGGAACCCGCGAATACGGAGAGCCGACTGTAATAAGAGAGATCAAGTGATCATTTTCAGATTTCAAACGCCTAATCCTACCATCTGTTAAACACATTAAAAATTACGTCTATGTGGATGAGACAAACAGTGGAACATTTTCTCCAAAAATGCCGTCTCAACGACAGAAGTAGGCTGACAACACGACCTTCACCTGTCCACTTTTCCAACTTACGTGCAGGAGAAACTGTTTGGCAACGAGAGCAGCTTGAGATAGGGGATCAGCCTGATGAGAGAAATCGCTGTGGTTATACGACAGCCAAAAATGAAGAACAACCACATGGAAGTCTGGAAGTAACGACTGTCACCTCATGAAGTGATTTTTTCATTTTATTTATATTTTTTTTTAATTTTAAAAAGTCCGTGGAGTATGTTACTTTTAACAAAATGACAAGAATAAAAAAGTCCGGTAAAATTTTAAAATGAATGGAAAAAGATATGTCAAGTATTTTGAGGAAACTGGTTTATAGTTTAATACACTTTTATTTGTCACTATTAATATTCCATACCAGCCCCTCCCCCAGAAATATATTAAAAGTCCAATTTATTAACGAAGCAGGTCGACCACTTTAAATACCTCGGAGCTATTATAGACCGAAAGGGAGGCATCAAAGAAGAGTTGGCCACTCGAAAAGCAGCAGCTGGGAGACTTTTTCAGGCCATAAATCGAGGATTCCTCAGCAAGAGAGAGGTTGGTAAGAAAACGAAGATGGCTGTATACCGCTCCACCTATGTCCCAGTCTTGACATATGGATGCGAGTCATGGGCAATGACTACAACCCATAAAAGCCAGATCCAAACCTCAGAAATGAGATATCTGAGGAAGGTGGTTGAAGTAACAAGAAGAGACATGGTACGCAACCAGACGATACGTCAAGGCCTAAAATGCCACCCCCTACAGACCCAAGTAGAACAGTCCCAACTAAGATGGTTTGGCCATGTCTGCAGAATGGGAGAAGATCGGCTACCACGACAAGCATGGGAAACAAAGAGCCAAGGATCCAGACCCCGAGGACGACCCAGAGTCCGCTGGGAGGACAACATTAGACAATCTTTGAAGGACCGAGGACTAGAATGGAACCAGGCCAGGAGGAAGACAGCCGATAGAATAGTCTGGCGCTCTCTCTTCCAAACCTCTACACCTCACGGTAGAAGGGGAACGACTAAGTAAGTAAGTTTATTAACGATCTGATTCATGTATTGACTGACACACCGAAGGATTGACTGATGTACTCCTTTTGATTGACTGAGTGATAGACGACGGGGAAATCTATCGAGATAAGAGGAAAGTTTGACTAATCATTTTCATCTTCGTTTTCATTCATTATAGTCCGGTTTTCTGTCTTGTAGTTCTCGTAATCAAAGGTGATTGGCCTGTTGTGCCTTTGCATGGTGGAGGGGCTGCCTCCTTGCGACCTCCGCTTACTAGGATAAATATTCATTTCAATGCACAACCTCCCCCCGCAATGCCAATTTTGACAAATTTCAATATTCGGAGATCCCAGCCTGCACGGACAGTACAAAATTGTATCAGTTTTATATTCGTCAACAACATCACCACTATGAACTATGAACTCATTTTAACACCCCCTTGCTCTTTATCGTGTATACACAAACACACACACATGTAAATATATTCCACCACACTTTTTAAAAAGCAATGCAGTTAATGAGCTTTTCTTATAATATAAAGACAAAGAGAAAGCACATTTATAAAAGCTTAATAATAATAATAGCCCCTTCAGTCATAACTGACTATGGGAATGCGCCCCTGAGGTGACAGCCTTCAGCTGCTTATTTTCCTGGTGCTCCTTTCGACGTTTTCTCCTCTCTTCTGCTTGTTGTGTGAGCCTCTCTTCGCCCAATCTGAGTTGGCGCCGTAAATAGCATCTCTACTTGGTGAGATCGGCAGCTTCACCCCCCTACGTTGCTGGATTTATGTCCAGTGCCCTCATATCTCGCTTGCACACATCTTTGAACCTCAGCTGCGGTCGCCCAACTGTATAAAAGCATAGTTATATTAAATATGTGTTTAAGTACGGAGTTATATACACCACAGGTTCATTATCCTTGAATTACAAATTGGCGGAGCAAATGATATAAAATAAGTTCTTACAACTCTTTAACTATCATAATCATATCATTTTGATAGCGCCTAAATGACTACATATATATCTTCAAATCTGAATATTTAAGCCTCTCTTTATGTAACCACTTTAAACATGAAAAAATTGGAAAAATTATATTATTAGTTGATAATAATGATATAATTATATATAAAAATACACTTACTAATGAAGCTTAGTTAGATCCTTGCGCTTGGTATGGTATGAGCCAGTTTTGTAATATTTGATTCAAAGTTAGTTAAAAGAAGTCTGAAATCTGCTGTTAGAAATCTGCAGTCGTGTTCGTTGCTTTTGTAGTAGCATCACTACTGCACTGAACCCCTTCTTCACCAAATACGACGTTAGGAACGCTGTAATTAGCAATTTAGTTTCACGCCAAAGAACGGGATGCGCAATCTCCGCTGCATCCAACATTTTTCGTAATGTGTGTGTGACTGAATCGTGCTTTTGCCTCGAAGTCATTTTGTAGCTCAATTAAATCTTCTTGTAAACGCTCACTAACTAGTTCCACGTCTGATTCAAACGGATTAATCACCCAGTCCGGTATTATTAGTTCTTGCAAGTCCTTAAATCTTATGCTCATATCATTGTTAATAGCGTCCAAATGACTGCAATGAATGCATAAATCGGAATCATCAAGCTTGTCCCCACCTAACTGTAGTAAACATGGAAAATGAGAAAGTTCTCGGCGACTAAGATTATTTTTATATATTGTCAATTCGTCGATGAACCCCATGATAATTCCTTTCACTTTAATCAGACTGATCTCATTTCCTTGTAGCTTAAGAAGAACCACATTTAACTTTTCAAATATATCTGAAATATAGGCTACATCGTTTCGCAATACTTCTCTTTCGATGCTAAATTCTTCTTTGATTGAATCCAAAAACTCTACAACAGAATCAAATAATGCCCATAATCTTTTTAAACAGTTACCTTTGGACAGCCATCGTACTTCCGTGTGTAGGAGAAGACGTTCAAACTCTTCGCCATTATTACAACAAAGTGTACGAAATAATCTATCGTTCAACGAATGCGCTTAATTTTGCTAATAACACTGATAATACAGTTCAATGATTTGTGGAGTCTGTCACTAAGATGCTTGGCGACTAAAAGTTGTCGATGAATAACACAATGAATTGTTAAAACACCTGGTGCCACATTTTTTAAGTAGGCCTGAAACCTACGATGACGACCAACCATAGCTGGTGCTCCGTTTGTCGCACATGCGATGACATTGGAAAACTGAATTCTTTTCCCAACAAAAATGTCTTTCCAGAAGAAAATATGTGTCGAGACTGGAGAGAGAAGGTTAACTTGGGTGTGTCGAGAGGCTAATGAATGTTTCGAGTGTTGAAGGGACATGAATCTCCGCCTACTGTCTCCTGACAATGGTAACATCACAAGCATTAAATTTTGCGTTTGGAATCCTTGAAACACTCTATGGGACGCAAGGCAAATAAAAACTATCGTGTTACAAGCTATGCGAAGGGGAATATCTTTTGTAATTGTTTCATATTGATTCTTGTAAAAATGTACACAACGCCCCCCTGAATGGAAGCAGCGACCCCCAATCGTTGCGACCCATTAGATTGCCCCAAGACATCTTGAAAACGTCCCCAGGGGTGGCACCGCCCCCGCTGAAAAACACTGTTATAGCGCATAGAACCATCACTCCAGCTGATCACCTTATAAAGCATAGAACCACCACTCCAGCTGATCACCTTATGGAGCATAGAACCATCACTACAGCTGATCACCTTATGGAGCATAGAACCATCACTACAGCTTATCACCTTATAGAGCATAGAACCATCACTACAGCTGATCACCTTATGGAGCATAGAACCATCACTCCAGCTTATCACCTTATGGAGCATAGAACCATCACTCCAGCTGATCACCTTATGGAGCATAGAACCATCACTCAAGCTGATCACCTTATGGAGCATAGAACCACCACTCCAGCTGATCACCTTATAGAGCATAGAACCATCACTACAGCTGATCACCTTATAGAGCATAGAACCATCACTCCAGCTGATCACCTTATGGAGCATAGAACCACCACTCCAGCTGATCACCTTATGGAACATAGAACCATCACTCCAGCTGATCACCTTATAGAACATAGAACCACCACTCCAGCTGATCACCTTATAGAGCATAGAACCACCACTACAGCTGATCACCTTATAGAGCATAGAACCACCACTCCAGCTGATCACCTTATGGAGCATAGAACCACCACTCCAGCTGATCACCTTATGGAGCATAGAACCACCACTCCAGCTGATCACCTTATAGAACATAGAACCACCACTCCAGCTGATCACCTTATAGAGCATAGAACCATCACTCCAGCTGATCACCTTATGGAGCATAGAACCACCACTCCAGCTGATCACCTTATAGAGCATAGAACCACCACTACAGCTGATCACCTTATAGAGCATAGAACCATCACTCCAGCTGATCACCTTATAGAGCATAGAACCATCACTCCAGCTGATCACCTTATAGAGCATAGAACCACCACTACAGCTGATCACCTTATGGAGCATAGAACCACCACTACAGCTGATCACCTTATGGAGCATAGAACCACCACTACAGCTGATCACCTTATAGAGCATAGAACCATCACTCCAGCTGATCACCTTATAGAGCATAGAACCATCACTCCAGCTGATCACCTTATGGAGCATAGAACCATCACTACAGCTGATCATCTTATGGAGCATAGAACCACCACTCCAGCTGATCACCTTATGGAGCATAGAACCACCACTACAGCTGATCACCCTATGGAGCATAGAACCACCACTACAGCTGATCACCTTATACAGCATAAAACCACCACTACAGCTGATCACCTTATAGAGCATAGAACCACCACTCCAGCTGATCACCTTATAGAGCATAGAACCACCACTCCAGCTGGTCCCTTTACTTGAATCCTGCACGAAACATGCACATACTCTTGCAGAAGTGTATATGTGACAATTTGTTTCACATTTTCACAACCTCACATTAGTCTTATACGACATACTTGAGGAAGCAGTAATCACATTCTTTCTTTGCCACATCAGAGATCTCGGTGAGTAACGTGCGGCAATTTCTAAACTTTTGACTAGCTGTTAGCAGAACAGGGACTAATAAATATTCAACCGTTTAGGAACATTTTCTCGGTTTTCAGAGAAAAACACACCGTGAACTCTTTGCGAGTCGGAATGAAATAACAATAGCCTAGCTATTTGATATGTTTTGACGTGATATGATCGCTTTGGTTCCCCCTGTCACTCCGGTCGCGATCTCTGATTGCAATTTACTCTCACTCAGGTAAAAAAAACTGTTAAACATGTCATAATAGTGCCGCTATTTTTACGATTTGGACCAGGAAGCTCGGGAACTGGGTATAAGTGAAAGTTCTGCTGCGGGCTCAAAGGGTTAAGCACCCTTGTTCTTGACTGTCTTTAAAACAATAGAGAATGCAGTCAACGACCCATAGCTTGACTGCTTGGGTCAGGATCAGCGAACCAGAGCTGACCAAGACCCTACTCCACCTACACGTGGTGATCCTGGAAACAGACTGCATCACTGCAGAGTGGCTGAGAGAGTAGGGATCGAAGAGGGAAGGCAAACCTGGTCACAAAAATTGCCGTGCTGAAGTCGGATGTGTCGGCCGAAAGGCACAGATATCGCAGCCCCGGTATAAACAGACACAACGCAACCAACGTCCTTGTCAGGACGAACGAGTAAGAAGAAGAAGAATTTCATGCAGCCAGGGACCTCTTGCACCTAGCTCAACAGTGTAGTTACCCAGTCACGTATCAAGTCCGTGTGTCACGGAACTGCTTCCCTGCTTTTGCAGTTAGTGGTCCTACGGTGGCCAAAACTCAAGAGTATCTATCTAATATAGGTCTTCAAAGGTGTCTACCTTTACACAAGATTGCTTTTGGCAGAGTTGTTATATTCCTTATTATATCTGATCCGCTGCCAATTTTATGAAGATTTATTGTAATGATTAATTTCAGCTCGTTTAAGCTTCCACCTCTGATTTACTCGGTGGAATTCCTTTACATATTTATGTAGAATAAGCTCTTCTTTAGTGTGTGTTTAGTAAACTGGCACTGAGACAAAACATGCAGTTAACATTGATAAAGTGATTATAATCGTCCCCAATGTTTACCATTTTGTATAATTAGACAACTACATGAGGATTGTCAAATAGGTCTATGTGTTCAATCAATTTAAAAGAAAGAAATTGGAGGAATTTAATCGTTTAACAGAAAATACGGGCATCAAAGTGTGATCGGTTTAAACCAAGTGTGTCATATAAAGATATGTCATTGTGGCAGCTCTATTAGGTTGTCTACGTAGACTGCGAATATGGTTTGATTACGGGCTTTCCGCTTGGGTTGTTGGGTATCTGTGTAGATAGGTCAACTAGAGCTTCCTCACGTTTCTGGTCATAGTTTAAAGGAGCTAGCACGGTCGAAAGTAAGAATCGGGGTGGTACTAGGACCTTAAGCTAGTCCTGTTACTGTAATTATCCATCTAATTGCTTTTGAGATCTATTCAGAACAGACAAAATACCTTAGCACCCAGGGCACTATGTAAAGTTTACCGGAGCCTCAAGATCAAACTCCACTAGTCAGCACTAGAGGTAAGCATAGTAAAATAATACCCTCATGTTAAAGAAGAAAAGGAACTTAGACTGAAATGTACAGGGTGTTTTTTGGCAAAGTTTGGTAGATTGTACAACAAGTCTCGACTTCAGCGATACATGTAACTCTCCTCTAATTTGGCACTGTTGTGATGATTTCCTATAGAATATGTAGATACTCCTGGAGACGTGTTCATAAAGGTGACCCACTCAACCTTTGGTATGGAATTAAGTCCATGATGAAATGTATAAAAAATTTTGGAGGATATATTGATGCAGTAGTACATAGCAAATGTCAAAAAATAAATAGGATGTGTAGTTTGATAGTAAATATACCAGGGTTACTCAGGGAATTTATCAATACAGCTTTGGTTGCTGAGATGCATCAGTAACCAAGTCAAAGGTCACAGGATTTATGAAGCCAGAACAGCGCGGATAAGAGACTGAGTGACTCTTTGTATCAAGTACATTAGATGTGGTATTTCTGGGTTAAGAAGAATCAGATGGTTAATGATCGAAAACCGGAACATTCAGTTGTGTTGCTAGAGAATCAAAATGTACAAGTTTTAGCAATCAGAGAAAACTAATAGTACTTATTCAATTGAAAGGATTAAGGTAAGAGAATTTTTGTGCCAGAGTTTTGCGTATGGTCAGAGCTAAGCCCTGGCTCGTGCCAAATCTGTTTATTGGTCAGCAGGAGAGCTAGACAGCAGTTCCATTTCAGACCTGGCATATAGAGGAAAATGTCTAGCATTGTGAGGTTTAACGCGTCGAGTGATCATATGGAGAATATATTTGAGTAATGAATTTGGACAGCTCTCACTCTCAGAAAGAAACGCGCTCAGACTTAATGCCACAATTCAATTGGTAAGGCTTCTGACGAGGAGAACGCGCGCCAGCGCTAGAGAGTAGAGAGAAGAGAGTTGCGCTTATTGGATTTAGCAGGAGTCTAGTATCTGGAGTAGGCGGTATTGAGGTGTTGAAGGATCCCCAATGGGGGGAGTAAAATGGTGGTATCGACGGAGAGTAGCATAAATGTACTGCGCGCAATTATTATTATTGGGTGTTCTAGCGGTTTTCTGATTGAAGATGCTCTATGTAGAGTTGTAGGGGAGAGTGGGGCCTTTTGATAGAAAAGCTGATGTAATAAATGTCATTGTGATCGCGCGTGATTTTAGAACTCGATATGTCTTTAGGATAAAGTTTTTAATTCTTAATCGCCGCTGTTGCGCGACTCTCTCGACTCATAGGGAAATATAGAGGGAAGTTTTAAATATTTAGATACGGCCACATCGCGCGATGAGTCGCGCCGAGTGTTCGCTGGTGGTTCGAAGAGATATTATAGCCTGATGGTGATGGTGTAAGGGAAATGTTAGTAAGAGAGAAGAGAGATTCTAGGATCGACTAAGCATTATATAATTATCTCAGGGGTAGCACTCTCTCATTGTAGTAATCATGTGCTTTTAATTAATATAGAAACTCGACTTAGATGATCAACTTAACTATAACAGAAGCTTCACGTTTCGGAGTGTATAAAGATAGTTGGGACACAGGCATGCAGTGGTATCAAAGCACTGGAAAGAGATAATATGTAATAGCGTCTTATTTAAATGACAAGTGAAAAGTACTATTGACGTATTGTTCCATGATTGTACTATGATGAAGACATCGCTAGTTTAGCCTCATCAATTACATAGACCTATCTGGGGTTCTACTGTTATGTTGTGTTCGCAACAAGACGGTGGCTAAGGAAAGTAGATGTGATATCTGGATCAGTGTTCGCTGCAGAATCAATCAAGTGAAAATGTTTTGACAAAAATCACTTTTATTTTGGAGGGCAGTAGATTATTGTTGAAACTACGTTCGAATGTCGAATTGGTTGGGGAAGATACAGAATTATGCATGGACGCGTGTAGACTCCTGTCTCGCAGATTTGCTGACGCATGAGTGAATAAGTTAATGGAACTGATCTCGGGCTGTAGGAGGCTAAAATTTTATTACAGATTGCACGGAAATGATGTAAACTTTGGCAGATTTAAATTGTGTCAGACAATTACATCTAGAGAAATGGGATTTGGAAGATTAGTATAATATTCGAGTGTGAATTAAGGAATGCTCGTATTCCTGATGCGCAACGTGAGTAAGTGAAGTCCGTTTGAAATGGATATGGAGTCTGCATGTAAATCATACTGTGAAGGAGCATGTCTATGGTTTCATGTAGGTCATACTGAATTAGCATGTGACTCGAAAGGACATGGGGGGCTACTACCCATAGGGCATATTGCTCCATACGTCTTTACATGTTGTATCATGATTGGTGATGTAATTTGAGATGTAGATGCGTGACGATTGATGTATCTGAATATATAAGGCGCTATGTAGAGACGTCTGTACCGTCAGCGACGCCTGACCCTGGGCTATCTCGTGCAGCGTTAGCTCTTGGGTCGACTATAACTTACCTTTTTTTTAGGGTTCGGAGAGCAGTGCAATGTGTTTAAAGGTCTGATTATAAAGGAACTGCATACCGGCGCATTGGTGCTTGACTTTACTAATTTCACACAGGATTAAGATATAGTGTTTGTGCTTAAACTGAGGTCAACCTCTTCCGAAGTGCACCACTTCGACACTAACATGAATACAAGATTCCTAATAGCTCGTACAACTATAGGACGATTAAGTGCAACCGTATGTGTTCGTGCCAAGCCAATTGGGGTCATTGCATCACACATGTACATTTTCAATTATATATTTGGTCTCTCGCTGCATAGGAAATAATTGTTTTTCAGTACGACGGAAATGTGGGTTCATCAGTGTAATGATTGAATAGCGCTGGCCATGCCGCGATGGTTCAGGTTTAGCCATTTTTTACAGATTGAGCCACGAGACTGTTGGCATCGTTCTACGTGCTAACTGGTGAGAGGGTACTCATCTCCATGTCAGAGAGTTTCATATAGTGGTTGGATGCTCTTCACTGTCTCATGTTGTGTATCCAGTTATGATAGGGAAACTCTAAATAATCTATCTTAATATCGACTATTGTATAATATTTACTGCATCAATGCGCATTCGTGGTCATAGATAGTCAATCGTTGTTAATGCATGCAATGAATGGCTCAGATTTATATCGAAGAGACTACTGGACCTCGAGCAGCGTGATACAGACGCAGAGATGGATGCGAGATATTTGACTGTAATCGATGATCAGCTGTTCTGGAATTATCGTAAGTACTCCTGTATAATTACGTTGGTATTGGTTTGTCCACGATATATGCTCATCGGTATTACACTTTGAAGGAGAGCATTTAGACGATGGTTGCGCGTTGAATACCAGGAGGCTTATTCATTTTCCTAGATTGGTCCTGGATATCATGTTGAGATGAAGCTACTCGATAATTTTACTGGTCTTACATATATGTCCATGAAAGCGGGGATGCTAGACTTGCGTACGATGTGTTTTGATCAGTCGACACGAAGATGTTTCGCTGTTTATTTTACACGGCTTGTTTGGACCATGTATTGTATGTTCGCCATGTGATAGAATGTTCTGTGTGATACCAAGTGTATATTGAAGGATTTGCGTTTGGGATCACCTGTTGGCATCATATTTAACTATAGTCAATACCTCTAAGTTGACCAGGTGTACTTGAGAGTGTTAGAGATGTACGAAAGATAGATTCAGATAGGTTGGTTCTTAGTTTATGCAACTTGTTTGATTAACTAATTGAAAACATACAAGGGCGGAAGCATTGCTGTGTGGTTCTGCCTCATCAATTGAATGAACCAGATCCATTTTTTGTCTAGCGTTGGTGCAGTCCTGTTAAGTTGTAAACAGTCTAGTTTCTTCGCTATTAAACGTTCAGTGTCAATTTCTTTTCAGTAAATGCCCCAACAAAACGTTGGACCCTAGAAATGTTTTACTCTTCTGTTCCTCCCTGAACAGTGTGGATTGGATTCTGTAACCTTGTCTATCTTTTTTTAATCCTTCATTATGTACATCCTTAATGTCTGAAAGTTTCCAGTGCTGTCATATGTTGTGACTAACAGCTGTAGACGCACCTATCATCTATACTATTTTTGCATGTTCGCACTGTTTCAACCCTCCATTACTTCCATTTTTGCCTTAGGTGCACTAATGTGTCTGCATTTGCTTCTTCTTATTGGCTCATCAATCCACATTACATATTAAAACATAGTTCCATCACTTGTAATGTCAACAATATCAAATACTTTTATTGTGCCACATAATTATTTATACAATCTATAATATACTAAATACTAAGATTTTATTCGCATGCTCTCGCGCAGTTGGGTGAATTTTGAAGTGCGTTGAAATAAAGTATTGAATATTTGTGTTCTCACAATATTGATATTATCAATATATCTGCATTATTGTTTAGCTATTGATTAAGCACAATAATAGCTGAAGATCATGGCTGGCCTTGGGTTTTTCATGGATTAGGGAAACATTTTTGGTTTGAAGGAGTGAAAGGCTTTTAATAATCTCCTATGCATCCAGTGCGTTGGAAGAGTGGAGAATTTAGGTGTATTCCAGAATGAATTGAGAATATGGTGGAAGAAAAAGATTAGCTGATAAAGAGGGAAAGAGAGGAGTTGAAGAAATTAAGTAATTAGTGGAAGAAAAAAAGAGAGCAGTCAAAGCGAGAATTAGCTCAATATGAGAAGAGAATGAATTAGGAGATATTTTAGTTGATGCTCTGTCCTAATTGAGAAAATATTAAGGACAAGTGTAATGTAAACTTGTGTGTGTATAGAGAAGGGCAAGGGTAATGTAAGTTGAAGGAATGTGAAGGTGGCGATCTATTAATGAATTTTTATTTGTACCGAAGATAGAGCAGTGTCTGTTGGAGGTGAAGATTCGAATACACCTCTCCAATAATTAACTTTGCTGAGATAGTAATGTCCATACAATGTGGCTCAGATTTCAGAAACTGACATAGAGGTTACTCTTTTTAAGAGACAAGATTAAATTTACATGAAGGGTGATACAACCAGAAACATGAAAGGTTCTTAGGGATATCGTTGGAAAAAGAACTGCGTAAACGGCTTAGCACCATTGAGCGTGCAAAAATTCATAATAATGAAAGTGGGACTCATGTCTCTCTCGCTGTTACTCAGTTAGATCAACATAGAATGTAATTTGGATTACTCACCTCGCACTTCGGCAGCGCACAGGGGTGGAGGAAATGTGATAGTTTGTAGAACAGGTAGAAGAATGAGCGAGTGTAGTTGTGTGAAACGCATGTGTGTGTGTTGTGTTCATGGGAGGTATTGAAGTAAGGGGACGCGCACAGTGAGAGAGAGATTTCAGCGCTCGAAGATAAGATATTGTTTGAGAGAAAGTAAAGTTATTAAAAAATTTAAGAAACCAGGTTTGATAGGTTTGATTATGTACGTGGTCTATAAGTCAGACAATTTATTATCCAAGACATTAGTTTATGACAAAACTAGTCGTTAACAAGCAGTGTGCGCGCGGCTGTGGTGGCACTAAGGGGTGATTAGAATAAACGACAGCGTCAGCGAAGAGTAGCACGTAACCTGAAATACAAAGTTAGAAATTAATTTTATGGGTGGTCCGGCAGATACAAATCGTGTCTGTACCCTCGCGTTATCCAGTCGCTCTCATTAACTGACTGATATCCAGGTGTTTTAGGTCTGTAAACAATACTGCCTCTTTCTGGATCTGAGTCTCGTGAGTGATGCTCAGCTCTATTATACTCAATCTCTCTTTTAATAGGTTGCGGGTGTGGAGAGAAGGAAGTGTTGTGTCTTGAGAAGGAGTTGACACATTTTCCTATCAACCATAAAATCTGGGCTTTCATTAATAAATAGTTATGCTGTGAAGGACTAAGAGGGGTCGGTGTAATCAACACTCGTCTAGAGACAGGGGTTATTTAATTGATATATTGTAAATATGTGAATAAAAGAAGAATGATTCATAGTCAAATGTAGTTTGGTAGTGCATTCTGTAAGGCGAATTGTGAGAGATGCTTTCACTATGCCCTCTAGTTGAATAAGGCTGTCTTCTACATGTTACATTGCTTCGCTCAACGCCTACTAGGCATAAATAAGAAAAGATGCGCATTGGTTCATAATGATGCTGCTCCATATTAGTACCCTTCACAGCCTTGCTTTGTGCACCAGCGGTTGAGACTCAAGATATAAGAGAGTATTATTATACATCCAGTGGGAAGAAAGGGAGTCGGAATGTGTCTATGAAGTTGATCTATGTAGTGAATAAAAGTGCATAAGAATCTATCTCAACATCACCTTTTTTAGTGCGAGAAATCTAGACTCAACTCTAGGAGCGCTTACATATTTTTACATACTATTGGTATTAGTTGCGATCCGGAGACATCGAGTGAAGTTTGTTTGTTTTTTCGCGCTCGCTCGAGCGCGCAAGAGATTTATGTACGCTATTGATGACGTTAAAGTGGTATGAAAAGATCTATTTTGCCTAAGATACAGGTGTTGACTCTCATATGACTTGACGGGAAGTAAACTTAGTTTGATTAAACGTTTTAATTTCTCTTAGCATAGGGGAGAATTGCACTGTCTATGGTTGTCGAGCGTGACAAGACGGATCTTATTTCGTAGGTACCATTTGTCTTGATTTTGGTTATGGTCTATCTTTGTTTCAATTTTAAATCTAGTGGTTTCGTCACTTTTTCGTGGTGGAATAGGAAAATACTGAAGCGCGACTGAGTATATTAATCTGCGCACTCAAATTGCTTGTTACAACACCAGAGCTTATCAGTAAGCTCTCGTTGCCTCCTGATAATAGCATAAATTCACATCCACAGTGAATGTCTATGAGTGGTAATTTGGAGATGAAATGCTGAAAGATAATGATCTTTGAATAAGAGAGATGAAGTATGGATGTGAGTTGTGTACAGAAGGAAGAATAAGTGAACTCAGTCTGGATAGATGAGATTTGATAATTTACAGGTGAATTGTTTGTGATAATAGATCAATACTACAGACATATTATGGGTATTTAGATTTGCATAAGGGTCAAATAAATTATAATGAGACATTAAGGATGAATTCTTTATAGGACATTTTTCTTCGTATGGAAATTATAAATGATTTGATGTTTGATGTTGGTGACTAAGAAACTCATTGGTACAACATTTGGAGAGAGATGAATGATTGCATTATTTTCATGCTGAGATATTTTCAAGTTTATACATCGTGTGAAAAAAAACAGATTATCAGTACCCTACCTTGTGCTTTTCATGAACCATTGTGTTTTGTCGTTAGCGATCCATGGTCCGCTCTGCTCTTATGTAGATTGTAGAAGAGAGGTGGCAGATCGTCATTTAGGTTATTGCAACTGGGACAAAAATAAGAGTGCTTTGTTCACATTTGCTTTGGCCTGTTGCTGTGACTGTAAAACGATGTTAAAGACCAAAAGGACTGTTCTAATGTCGACAATTTGCTCGCAGTGTGCCAAGAAAGTGTACTGTGTGTGTCTGCAAACAAAAAAGACCCACTGGGACTTATATGCACCTATCCAGGCAATTCTGATATTTTCTTTTGCGTCAGTTCGTAATAAAGATGGTTCTTTAAGACCCTATATGGTCCCTTTAAATAGTCACATCAGTTAGGGGTCCAAATTTTGTAATGCTTACTTTTTTTTTGAGCATTTTGATATGTGGTACCCGATGGCTGGCGTAAATACCCACTTAATTCATCCATATCGTACCGTGGAGCGTTGCCGGATATGCGTCTGCTATTTTTTGTATGCGGCAGATTGGGTTTTCCCTCGAAAAACATACTATCTGACCGGCGGATCTCTTAGAGTTCGTCTCTGAAACTCGCTGAACATCGACACTCGTCTGATCGACGCTCTGATGTTTGGTATTGAGAGATCGCTTAGTGCAATCTATCCACTACTCAAACAAATCACTACCTCAAATATCACTTTCCTAATCCAATCCCCCTTACCCTACGGATTTTATAAGAAATGAGTTGGGCCCTTCATTATGGACTCAACTTTCCTCTCTAATACGGGGAATCGAATATCATCCCCTACCTCCCCACTCCACAATTATCGCACTATATTATAATCACGGGAAATTTCCTATACACCCCAACGAAAATATCCCAGATTTTCCAATTTAATCTGGTATTTGGTGCATCTAATCCTAAACAAATTAATCCCATCCGCCACACTTCCTTAAAAATACACATATATTCCCAAAACAACAATTCCCCACCTCATCCCTTATTCGTAATAACCCTCCAAACAAAAATGAGGCCGTATCACCATCCTCCCTAATAATCACATCCAAGCAAATGGAAAATTTAGATGACCTAGATAGGATTTATTTAAAGACTCATAGTCTCATAACTTAGCAGTGGGATTCGTTCAGCCCCAACTGAAACCAAACACAAATGAATTGGTAATCAGATAGATCTGTGATTTGCCTGATCCCCTCACTCATTCTCTTTTTGATTATATAGATATCCCCCTCCACGAAAAAATATCGAGGATCCATAGAGACGTTGCAGCCACGCAATATGGTTCGGATAACAATCTTAAGCGCTAATAGCAGTCAATTAGAGAGAAGTGATGAGCTTTAGATGGTACTCATAATCGTCAAATAATTACCGCTCATATGTAACATGAAGATCAAAGCTGTTATCATATGTTGTCCAATATAACAGGACCAGAAGGTTATTGACCATAGCCATCCATACTCCTCCTATCACCCAGAACCCTAGAGCAAATTAAAGGCTCGATTAATAAGAATCTAGCACACGCTCCCGCCATTATAATGGTTGTCTGATGACCCCTACGTATTACTTGTTGAAGACAAGAACAGATACATAAATCTTGTTCTCCCAATCGAAAAATCATTATTGTATATTAGACTTCATTGTCAATTTGACTAGTTTTACTTAACCATAACTCCACCCATCCCCAAAACGCTTACATTATCACCCCCTTTCAACATTCACATGTATTTACCAACACTACACACTTTATCAAACTACTACGAATCCCCCACATCTAGAACTACGCACTAGTCTTTGACCATAGTCCATAAAAAATCCCCAAGAATCTGTATTGATCTCGTCGCTACCACCTCCTTAGCAGCTCTTAATCCAGGAGGAGATATCATCTGTGATTTTTGTCCGATGGCTTGGTGGTGAGTCTATGTTGTCAGTTAACATTACTCCATATATAACATCTGCTTTGGGTACTGAAAAGCTGGAAAGATATTTCCATTGCACACCTAAATCTAATCGTCCTCAAACTCGTCAAAAGAGCAATATTCTGTACTATTACTCAATCCGTTTCCTGATGTTCGTTTATTGCCTCAAGTCCTCAATATTAAGTAGGCCATCCTCATAAAACTTTTTCATATCATGATAATTTTCTGACTCCTTTATAGTGTTTATCTTTTTTCATGTCTTCATTTACCACAATCATGCTTTTCGTCCCTGCAGTTGGTAAAATAAAATGAAACGCTCCACACCCCTAACGATTAATACTATGGCTTCTCGTACTCAACACAATGGTATGTGTCAATTGTGGCCCCCATTAATTTCAGCATTAAGAACCTCATAAGATGGCGCTCTTCTTTCAACGATTCCCATAATAGTTTGAGTGTTCCCGTTGACCTGATTCATCTTTCTGCCCATATCCCCACATAGTCCTATTATCTAGCAGTTTGGCGCTTCAAATTACCACAGCCGTCGGCGGGAACATTGTAATGCTAAGAATTTGATATCTGGCCTCACATGCAACACCTACTATGCATTTGAGTCGTAAAACGTCGTCACTTTCAAGAACAGCGATATATTCCTCATTGTCGACGATGGGATTTTCTCAGCCATCCCATCGTGTTTCAGTTCAACAATACTCCAGATCCTGAAGGTATTTGATGGTATGAGAGCTCGATTCACTCCCCTGGAAACCGAAATCATGAAAGGCCTCTTGGGCGTATCTATAGACTGCAAGATTCACTCAGAATCAAAAAGCAGTTAGAGCCTCGCTCGCTCTACAACCGTACGACTACACATTACTATTAAAGCCATAAAGGAATAGTCTAAAATGTGGTGGCAGATGTTTACTTTCCCGATGTATAAAATACCCTACATCACTACCAACTTTACAGGTCCAGATGTTACACATAACTCAATCTAGCACAGATAACGTACATAGTAATGTCCTGCTCAAGAACTTATTGCTTGAATAATCACGTAATCGCAGGACACTAATTAGATTGTACAATGATCTCGTTGCTGTTATAAGAAAGCAGCCCGCACAGCAACAGGATGATGATGTTTCCTATAAGACGCAACATCAAGTAGTATATCATTGAACTCACGGCACTTTTTGTAGACTTCGTGCAGCCATGACAATACTCATCGTCAATCTATAACCTGTCAAATACTTAATTACTTGTTTAAAAAAACGTTCCCCTTCTACCGTGAGGTATTAGAGGTTGAAAGAGAGAGCGCCAGACTATACTATCGGTTGTCTTTCTCCTGGCCTGGTTTCATTCTAGTATTTGGTCCTTCAAAGATTGTCTAATGTTGTCATCACAGCGGACTCTAGGTCGTCCTTGGGGGTCTGGATCCATGGCTCTTTGTTTCCCATGCTTGTCGTGGTAGCCGATCTTCTCCCATTCTGCAGACATGGCCAAACGATCTTCGTTGGGACTTTTCTACTTGGGTCTGCAGGGGGTGGCATTTTAGTCCCTGGCGTATCGTCTGGTTGCAAACCATGTCTCTTCTTGTTACTTCAACCACCTTTCTCAGACACCTCATTTATGAAGTTTGGATCTGACTTTTGTGGGTTATGATAATTGCCCATGACTCGCATCCATATGTCAAGACTGGGACATATGTGGAGCGGTATACAGCCATCTTCGTTTTCTTACCTACCTCTCTCTTGCTGAGGAATACTCGATTTATGGCCTGAAAAAAGTCTCCTCCCAGCTGCTGCTTTTCGAGTGGCCAACTCTTCTCTGATGCCTCCCTTTCGGTCCATAATAGCTCCGAGGTATTTAAAGTCGTCGACCTGCTCCAGGACCTGTTCTCCCAACTTTAATCTGATGTACTCTTTCTTCTCTTGATATCACCATGGATTTTGTTTTACAGCTGCTTATGACCATCCTCTCTTCTCCAGCTCTTCCTTCCAGACTTGCAGGTTGGATTGGAGATGTGCCTCTGATTTAGCAATCAGGGCAACATCATCAGCAAATGCCAGCTCTGAAATACAGACATGCCTCATCTTCCAGTACCCCACTGAATACTTTCTTGTTCTCTCCTTACATGCCTTGATGACATCGTCCATGAGGAGTTTGAAAAGATAAGGTGACAGGATATCACCTTGTCTTACACTGGTGGTGGTCTTGAACTCTTCTGACTTATAGTTGGCTGTCCTCACATAATTTCTGCAAGACATGTAGAAGCTCTGTATAGCATGAATCAGAGGTGCTGGAATGTTCTTCCTTTCCAAACAGTCCATAGTTTGCTCCAGGGGACCCTGTGAAACGCCTTTTCCAGATCTATGAAACAAAGATGAATCTCACTCTTATACTCAAGTGCCTTTTCACTCAGCAGTCTGATTGTGAAGATTAGGTCTTGAGTACTTCGGTTTGCTCTGAATCCGCACTGGACTTTATCCAAGTGTGGCTCAGCTAGGCATCGGAGTCTCTACTCTAGGATTATAGAGCAGATTTC
The DNA here is from genome assembly GCA_024509875.1 of Oreohelix idahoensis. Lineage (NCBI taxonomy): Eukaryota > Metazoa > Mollusca > Gastropoda > Stylommatophora > Oreohelicidae > Oreohelix > Oreohelix idahoensis. The sequence goes on along the minus strand of JAMPIV010021580.1, from coordinate 62,761 downwards.
ACCAGGGACACTGAGAAGGTTTATGCCTCTGTGGTTTCCATATTGTCGATTGTCACCCCTTTTGAAAATCGGTGTTATGATGGCAATCTCCCAATCCTTTGGTATGGCCTTGTTGCACCATGCTGCCTGTAGGACCTTTAAGAGTAATAGGTCGCCTGATGCTCCCATGTACTTAACCATTTCTGGTGTTATACCATCATGTCCTGCTGCTTTGCCCATCTTGATTTTCTCAAGTGCTGCCTTCAGTTCTTCCATCTTTATGTCAGCTTCACCACCATTGGTTTTCTCTTCTATAAATTGTGCTTATCATTTCTGATGCTTGACCTTGCTTACCATCAAGGAGTTCTGAGAAATATTCTTTCCATCTTTCCATTACTTCCTTTGTGGCAGCAAGCAATTTGTCTTGCTTGTCCTTTATAAATTTGAGAGGGCATATTTTTTCCTTCCTCCTATAGCCAGTTGATTTGAAGCACAGAAGTTTGAGAATAGTTCCCCATTTTCATTCATTTTTCCGAGCCCCATGTTTTCCCATGACTTCTTTCAAAGCCGGTGTTGACTATACCTATCTTTGCATTCATTCTCACACATCAAAATTGTGATGTCTCTTCTTTTTACTTTTTCATATAATTTCCTGTAGTCTAGTATAAAATGCTTCTTTCACAGACTCTTCTTTGACATTAGTTGGTGCATAACATTGTGTGACATTTCTCTTTTTTTTCTTTTTAGCTGTTTAAAAGTAGCTGTTATTATTCTGGGTCCAACGGCTTCCCATTCAATGAGTGCTTTCTGTGCTTCTTTAGATAACATAAGAGCTACCTCTTCACTGTGGTGTGAACTTACGTCTTCATGTCCTGAGGACAGCACCAGTTCACCTGTGATGAGTTTCTTCTTGTCTACCCCTTTCACTTTGTTTTACAACAGTCCCAAAACCTTGATTTTATATTCAGGAGGGCCTATTAAGCTAAAAAAAATTTCTTACATTTTTATGTCTGTAAAGTATACGTTCTGATAGATACTATTGATGTTGTGATTTTATTAAGATAATAAACCTTAAGTTATCATGTTGGTCAAAACCCCTGCCCAATATATGTTATCCATTGCTTGGTTCACGGTCTGTACGTATTTATGTCACAGAAGTGTGTATATGTAAGGGAAGTGTAACTGATATATATATATATATATATATATATATATATATATATATATATATATATATATATATAAATATATATATATATATATATATATGTGTGTGTGTGTGTGTGTGTGTACCAGGAAAGAAAGTGCGTCTTATTAAATATTGTCGTGTGATAGGCTGGATTAGAGCGATTACTCAATCTAGAGACTGTTTTGCTGGTTCACATCTTGTGTATGCATGTATGCGCTTATGGGGTACCTTTGTGTTTGTAATGATCAGATTCTGCTCACTGTGGAATCTAAGAAGTCACTTTCCGTTGTCATTGACAGTATCTTCTAAATATCTTCCGATTACTCCACCTCATCTAGCATGGTCATTTCCATCTCTGGCATTGAAATCTCCGAGCATGATAATTTCATCTAGGCAGTCATCCACTGTCTTTTGAAGCAGCTCGAAGAATTCCTCCTTGACCTCTACTCTCTCATCCTTATTTGGAGCATACACTATGACCAAGTTGACTATAGTCTCTCCTTCTTTTAGTTGTACAACCATAATGCGCTCTGAGACAAATTTCAATCCTTTGATACTTTCTTTTTAGTTTTTGGCCACAATGCAACCCACGCCCCCTTTAGCTCTTTCAGATGTTAGTACGCCACTGTAGAGCAGCGTGTTGCCATCGAGATCCATGACTCCTTGTCCTTTTTTCTTCGTTTCCGTTATAGCCAGGATTTCTAGTTTTGCTTTCCTCATCTCTTCCACCAGCTCCTCTTCTTTCCCATTTTTACTTCTTGTGTTCCATAAGTCGTAGTCCGTTCCAGTTCGTCGCCACTAATAGAATATTAACGATATACAGTTTTTTCTTCACTTGACACAAAGCTCCATGACATAGAATATAAGCCCAATGTCAAATGAAGTAATAGGCAGTCTTCTTAATGTTCACTATGGAAACACTGTCCTGGCATTCTCACAATTTGTATTATATATCTTCATTTAATAGACATTGTCATCATAAATACTTCCTGAGATTCGAAGAAACTAGGGACACCTCAACATAGTATCTTGATGCCCTAGTGATGTTAAGATTCAGGAAAAAACACAATAGACTGCAGGAGCTTTCACGCATCCGTCTGCTCACACTGAAACACAACCACATCTCTCTAGCAGACGATCACCCCAATCTTCTGCTTCAAAATTCACGTCTGCATCTACACCATATCGGTATGACAACACTTCCTTCATTAGTGAGTAATTCCTTATAAAATTATCAGAAATGGAGCCCTGTCGAGCTTACTATAATATATACATAATCGGTATGAATTTTAATCATAACAACCTCTTACATTAAACATTGCCACAGCAAAAGGCAGATACATTACATCATGGAAGAGCCAACACATAAGATAAAGAACAAAGTAATACACATAATGGAGTGATGAATACTATATACCCACATTATAACCCACATGGGGATGAACTGGGTATACCTTGCACCCAAAAACACCAGCTTTCAAATGTGGTGTTCAAAAACCTATGATAACCTATTGCTTTCTTTTGTAATGGGACTTATAATAAGTAAACAAATAATGGAACTGCAGCACAGAAAAGACACAACACAACACCAATTAGTGATGAAGTATTTAATTTTGTAGAAGGTTAAACTACAAACAACTGATAATATATTATAATGAAAATATTATAGAGGACCAAAGCAGTAAAACTTATCAATATTTTCAGCTATATAAACAATACTAATGTATTTGACAAATTTAATAATGGGTAAATTATAAAAATGTAACATAGCATAGACACATATGTAAAAAAAAATAGGTTAAACTACAAACAACTTATAATACATTGTAATAAAAATATTATAGAGAACCAAAGCAGTAAAACTTATCAATATTTTCACCTTTATATTTATAAACAATACTAATGTAATGAACAATCTGCTTATACCAGAAAATGTATGGCTCATTCAGGATAAAAATAAAAATTACTTGGCATTTGATATTCATGCACAGTGTGCATATATGTCACAGGTTGAAATAAGTGCATAAGCAATAAGTGACATATTGTGATCTGAAGCAATGTAATGAACAATCTGCTTATACCAGAAAATGATGGCACATGCAGGATAACAAAACATTACGTGGCATTTTGGCATTTTATATTCATGCCAAGTATTCATATATGTGACAAGATGATATAAGTGCATATGCAATAAGTGACATATTGTCATCTGAAGCAGTGTAATGAACAATCTGCTTATACAATAAAATTTATGGCTCATGAAGGATTAAAAAAAAAAATTACTTGGCATTTGATATTCATGCACAGTGTGCATGTATGTCAGAAGATGAAATAAGTGCACATGCAATAAGTGACATATTGTGATCTGAAGCAGTGTAATGAACAATCTGCTTATACCAGAAAATTTATGGCACTTGCAGGATAAAAAAAAAAGAAATTACTTGGCATTTTACATTCATGCACAGTGTACATATATGTGACAAGATGATATAAGTGCATATGCAATAAGTGACATATTGTGATCTGAAGCAGTGTAATACAATATGTGCTCATACCAGAAACAAAAAAATCACTTGGCATGTCATCTACATCCACATTGTTTATTTATGTCTGTATAATAAAATAACTATAAAAGCAAGAAGTGAAACGTTCTCTTTAACTCCATATAGCTTTGAGTTTAGTGTTGAGTCATTGGGCCAGTATATCTTTCTTAACAGGTCATACAGAGGACAGTCCTGTAGAACATGCTCAGCAGTTTGTTCGTTTAATCCACATGTGCACAGTGGTGAAGCAGACAATCGTAGCTTGTGCATGTGTTTATTCAGTTTGTTATGCCCTGTCCTGAGGCGAAAAATAGTTATCTGTCCCTGCCGGTCGAGAGTGTGATAGTCGTCTTTGGGTTGGTTCTGTTCTCTTCTGATAGTCTGGATAGCTCTCTTTTTCTCAAAGTATGTGACTTCATTATCTTCTTGTTCACATTCTCCTCCCTTTTTTGCAAGTTTATCTGCCTTTTCATTTCCGGGTACACCACAATGAGATGGTACCCACTGAAGTATGGTTCTTTTTTTGGCAGCTACCTTGTTTAGTTCATTTCTCAGATGCGGGAGTTTACCACCCTTGAGAGCTTGCAGGACAGACAGTGCATCTGTGAGGATGACTACCTGGTGGCAGTCAGAGTTGGTGTTATAAATCATATTTGCAGCTTGCTCTAGAGCTTGAACCTCAGCTGTATAGTTGGAACAGAATTTACCAGTGGGAATGTGCCTAGTCTCATAGTGGTTGTCAGGATATGAGATAAAGATACCGGCACCTCCATTCCTAACAGCATTGGTTGCTGATCCATCTGTATAGGCATGTATCCATGATTGATCGGGATAGCTTTCTTGGATCATACTCAATGTAGCAGTTCGTTTTTGCAGATCATTATACTCACATCCACTTGTGAGACCACCGACTGATGTATTAATTTGGAGGGCACTGCTGGCCTGCTCCCATGGTACAGGGTATAGAGTGGGCTTCAGTGGTGTTGTCTTCATGGATAGGTCTTCTTGATGCTGTCTTATAAGTCTTTTTCCCCGATGCACAAAGCTGCTACGCTTTAGACGTCCCTATGCCAGATCATCTAGTCTTGCCTTCATTTGGTGCATTGGCATACTGATGTACTTTTCCATCTGGATCATGGTTTTTGTGTCTCTTCTATGGGACAATGTCTCAACGGCAGACAAAAAAAAAAAAGATTAATCCCATACTACAGAGAACCACAAGCTTATCAATTCTCTCAAGGACGCCATGGTCTCACATTATGTCTAATCTAAGACTAAAAGTTAAAAGTATGTAAAAACGACTAACTAGCAACCCTCTAAGGCAAGAATAAATTCTCTAAGCTCTTTTAAAATTAATTCATTTCCAGTTTTAACAGCAACTGACCATACCAAAAATTTGCTCTGTGCTTTTCTTGTTTTATCTTTTGATGTACTTTTGATCCCAATCAGGTGTATTTCTTGTTTTACTTCTTGTAGCATTTGATATCAATAAAAATTATAAGGATGCAAAAAAAATAAAAAAAATTATAAGCAATACACATCTTGGTTTTGTGATATTGCCAACACTAGATATGCCACTTGCTGAAAGCCTACACCAGCAAAAACACCTGATGAAAAGCAAAAAACGCGATGTAGCGATGGAAGAATGAATAACAGCGAAAGAAAGACAGCGAAAAAATATATAATAGTAGTGCGATACTTATATTAAAACCTACACCAGCAAAAAAACCTGATGAAAAGCAAAATATGTGATGTAGCGATGGAAGAATTTTTTTTTTTTTAAATTAATGAAAAATAAAAGTTATCCCGTTCAACCTCTGATGGGTTATAATTAGGATATATATTGTTTTCAATTCCAAATAATATGAACAACTGCCGATATGATAAAGTGGCATCACATTTGTCAAATCATTGTAAATAGGGACAATCACAATTTTGCTTATACGTTAAATAAATAGAAAAAATAAATATTAAAAAAAATTGTCAAGAATAAACTCTAAACAAGAATAATATTAAAGTGGAGGGGTGTAAAGGCCTGGTGGTTCTAGTTATATAACGGTCTCTAACTGATATTAAATTGGCTTTCATTATAGTAGTGCGATACTTATCAATTGGAAACCCAATTCGATACCACGCGAAATGCCCGGAACAATTTTTTTTTTTTAAGGGAGATAAATCTAAAATACCCATATTCACTGCGGATCAAAAACCTACGAGTAATAGGAAATTACCAAAAGGCCGTGGAGTTTGTTACTTTTAACAAAATGACAAGAATAAAAAAGTCCGCAGAGAATTGTCTCTTGGAGTGATCTCCCTTTAATAGTGTTTGCTTCCATTTAGTGCCCTAGATTCATAGAGAGTTACGCCAACTATGTCAGAATCGAAAACGAGGCTGAACGACGTAGACGCCATTTTCGGCCGGACAATACCAGGGCTAGAAGGTTAATTAGCGTCGAGTAAGATTTTTTTTTTTAAATTAATGAAGAAAAATATCCCGTTCAACCTCTGATGGGTTATAATTAGGATATACATTGTTTTCAATTCCAAAATAATATGAACAACTGCCGATACGTGAAAGTGGCATCATCAATCATCATCAGTTGCCATCTCCGCAACGAAGGTTGGCTGTAATGGATCTCCAACGTCTTCTGTCTCTTGTCTTGGTGGTGCACTCTGATAGACTCTTTCCTGTCCATCTCTTGATGTTATCTTCCCACTTATAGCGCTGTCTTCCCCTTGCACGTTTGCCCTCAACTCTCCCTTCTGTTATGGTCTTCTGCAAGGTGTTATGCCTTTTTATGTGGCCAAAGTATTTTAGCTGCCGAACTTTGACCTCCCTCATTAGTTCTCTTTTCATACCTAGATTTTCTAGGACCTCCTTATTTGTTTTCATCTCTTTCCATGAGATACGCCCCATTCTACTATATATCCACATTTCAAGAGCCTCAATTCTTTCTTCCAAATGCTTATTCATCGTCCATGTTTCTGCACCATACAGAAATGCAGAATATATATAACACTTTATGATTCTCAGTTTTAATTTGTGAGATAACTGTTTTGGATGTCAGTATATGTTTCATGTTGTTGAATGTAGCTTTGGCCATTCCTATTCTCTTCTTGATTTCTGTTTCTCATCTGCCATCTTCTGTTATTATATGACCAAGATATACGTAGCTCTTGACTTGTTCCAGGATTTTCCCATTTACGCTTATCTTTAATGTGGGTTTATCGTCTGTTTTGCTAATTATCATAGTTTTTGTTTTCTCAATATTAATGTCGAGTCCATATTCATGACTTATACTGTTCACTTGCTTCACTAGTTCTTGTAACTCCTGTTCGCTTTCAGCTAACAACACGGTATCTTCTGCATATCTAAGGTTGTTTATTGACCTTCCACCGATGTTCAGTCCTGGTATTTCCTGTATCTGTTTGAACATTTTTTCGGTGTATAAATTAAATAGGCAGGGAGACAGCACACAACCTTGTCTGACACCTCTATTTATGTCTATGTATGGTGAATAATTCCTTCCCGATCTTACTGTGGCAGTTTGCTCCCAATAAAGGTTACTGAGTATTCTTATATCTTTTCCATCAATACCTATGTCTTTGAGGCATTCAATTATTTTCTCATGATGGACTCTGTCAAAAGCCTTCTTATAGTCAATGAAGCACATATACATACTTTTTTTTATCTCTGTATATTTTTCTGCTAATATTCTTAGGCAAAATATTGCCTCTCTTGTTCCACTGTTCCGTCTAAAACCAAACTGTTCTTCTTGGATTTCGCTGTCTACTTTACGTTTTTTTCTTTCCTGTATGATTTTGAGCAGTATCTTAATTGCATGACTCATCAGGCTGATTGTTCTGAAGTCTGAACATTCTGTTGCATTTGGTTTTTTGGGGCAATGTTATGAAAACTGATGTCTTCATGTCGTGTGGTATATATCCTGTATTGTATATATCGTTGCATATTTCTGTGATTGTATCTATACCAAAGCTCTCCAGAGCTTCTATCATTTCAATTTTTTATGTTATCCATGCCTGCTGATTTTCCTTTTTGTATCATATGAATGGCATTCTCTACTTCTGATCTGAGAATGTTTGGGCCTTCATTAGAATCTGGTGATGATTTTTTACCTCTGTTGTCCTCGGATAGTTCTTTTACGTATTCTGCCCATCTCTTTGATATGTCTTTCTCATCAAGTAATATTACACCATTTTTGTTCTTGATACAGCTTCCTCCTTGTGCAAACCGTGACCGATTTGATAATTTCTTTATTTTCTTCATGCATATCTCTTGTCATGTGCTTTGCTTCCAAGTCTTCTATTTCCTTGCATTTTGTTTCTATCCACCGTTCTTTTGCTTGTCTACACATAGTACGTATGTCATTGTCTATTGTTTTATATTCTGGAGTGTTTTTTGCTTTCTTTCTTTCTGCCATTTTATTCAAGATGTCATCTGTCATCCAAATTTGATTTTTCTTAGACTCCTTTTTAGGTAAATTTGCATTTGCTGATTGTATGCTTGTTTTTAAGCATTCCCATTTTGCGGTTGCTTTTTCTTCTGGGTTTTCTCTTCTATACTGCTCCATGCTTTCTGTCAATAACTGTTGATATTTATTTTTGACATCGATTAAATATTTCTGTTTTATATCTGGTTGTTTCAGCGCTGATATTTCTATCTGGGGTTCTCCTGTCTTCTGTTTCCTGCTCTTTTCAGCTTTATATTTACTTTGATGACGACTGGATTGTGATTTGAATTTATGTCGGCGCCAGGATGTGTCTTTGCACTTGTGACACTGTTCTTAAATCTATGTTTTATCATGATATAGTCGATTTTATTTCGTGTTACATCTCCTGGGCTTTTCCATGTGTATAATTTCCTTGGGTGTTGTTCAAAAAAGGTGTTACATATGACCAGCTGGTTTTCTTCACAGAACTGGATAAGTCTGTCTCCTCTATCATTTATTGTCCCTAATCCATACTGTCCTACTATTTTCTTGTATTTTCCTTTTCCTACTTTTGCATTCATATCACCCATTACTATCAACACATCTGTAGATTTGACTGGTTTAAGTGTGTGTTGTAGCTCTTCATAGTATTCTTCTATTTCTTCCTCGCTGTGATCTTTAGTTGGTGCATAAGTTTGTAAGATTGATATGTCGAATGGCTTTGCTCACATCTTTAGTAACATCATTCTGTCATTGTGTGTCCAGTGTGGCATCACATTTGTCAAATCATTGTAAATAGGGACAATCACAATTATGCTAATACGTTAAATAAATAAACAAAAAAATAAACAAAATCAAGATGAAACTCTGAACAAGAATTATATTAAAATGGAGGGGTGTAAAGGCCGGTTGGTTCCAGTTATATAACTGACTTTATCAGATATTTAATTGACTTTCATCTGTTAAAAGTCATTCGCAATTGTATTGCGAGAACCTGAAAATCAGACCTTTACTTCCCAGACACAGAATATATCACAGGAGCCGTTCAGGCTTTGTTCGGCCGATAAATATTGTTTAACTATAACACCTGGTATGCAGTTACCTAGCGCGGCTCCCACTTTCATCTGTTTAAAGTCTATGCATTGTAAGAACAAAATCAGACCTTTAACCCAGACACTTTTAACTTTGTTCGTGATAAATATTGTTTAACTATATTATGCAGTTACCTAGGTCTGTCTATTCTTAACACCTTTTCTATATTTATAAGATTATATGTATGTATATATGTATGTATATATATATATATATATATATATATATATATATATATATATATATATAGATATATATATATATATATATATATATATATATATATATATATATATATATATATATATATATGGGAGCCGCGCTGGTGTAATGGCTTCGGCGTTGTACTGGCGACCAGGTGTTCATGGTTCAAACCCGGGCGTCGGCGTTTGAAGAAATGTTTACGGCCGGAAATTTGACTGAATAGCCTGAACGGCTCCTGTGATAAACCCTCTGTGGATGGGAAGGAGCGAAGCTATTGACCGGGTTGGAAGGAAAGTCCTCAGGTTCCCCAGCCTCGCAATGACATGTCATTGGGCCGAAGGGCTGAAAGCCTAAGTGCCGCTGGTTAAGAAAAAAAAATAAAAAAGATAAATATATATATATATATATATAGATATATATATATATATATATATATATATATATATATATATATATATATATATATATATATGATAGGAAACTCTTTACAGAGCGATACAACAGGAAGCAATCTGATCATCAGAAGAACTCCCCCCATCCGACAAGTGTTTCGGCCCGATTACTCCTTTACATTCTAAGGGGGGCGGGCCCACTTGGGTCATGACTCCCAAGCGTCTCAGCTTCCTGTTGTCTTGTATCGAAAATGAACCCATTTCACTTATGGTAGCAACTTTTATTCCACAACGCCAGCCGTGGGGGCAATTGTGAAAGTAACAAAGAGAAGACAAATTATTCTGTTCGTTCCATCACCCTTCACAACTAAGGACACACACTGAGACACGAGCGCGCAGCCGACGAACCTTAGCCCCTGCACGCTGCAAAAAAGTTAGTTGCTTATCTTTTACAGAACGTGGCAATCAACCCCAGCTTTTATTGGCTGTTTGTGATTTTTCTAGGCAATTATTTTCATTCAGTAGTTTGCCATTGCTTTCTGAACGGTACGGCGCTTATACCATTGTTAAAAATCCACACTTAGCGATCTGCTACCAAACCGCCTGCAGCAGGTTTCGAACCTGGTATATCTGGATTATGAAACTGCGTTCATATCCATTAGGCCACAGACGCCGACAATATGATATTATTATTATATAACAATACAAATTATAATTATATATATATAATAAATATATCATATAATGATTGTAAATTTATATATTATATATATATTTTATATAATTTATATAATTTTAAATTATATAATATAAATTATATAATTGTATAATTATAATATATAAAATATCAAAATTATATAATAAAAATTATATAATATAATAAAATTTTATATTTGTAATATTTTATTAATATTTATTAATTATAATAACATAATAACAAAATTATATAATAAATTATATAATATTATTATTATATAATAATAAAAAAATATATATAATATATAAATATATATATATATATATATATATATATATATATATATATATATATATATATATATATATATATATATATATATATATATATATATATATATATATATATATATATATATATATATATATATATATATATATATATATATATAATAAAACTATAATAAAATCTCTGGTCGAAAATATGTAATTAGATTTTGTTAAAACTATCTGTACATAGTCGCATTTTTAATAAAAACATAAACTGATGGGATTATCTGGATCTAGTAAAACTGTCAGTGTCTACAACAGTCATTCACCAGTTTCCTCATGTCAAACTAGGTAAATAGTTCAATTCGAAGGGAGTATGTTTTGCTAAGTGTTGCAACTCTAACGGAATATTTGTTGCTAAATAGTGGAATTCTAAAGGAATATAAAATTCAACGGAGTATGTGTTAAAAATCCACGCTACTGATTCTTTTCAATAAACCGGTAAGTAAACTAGTTTTCTTCTTTTTGTTTTGTTAGTTGAAATACAAATAATAGTACAAATATGTGCTACTGTATTTATTTCAAATTATTAGCTAGCCTAAACGAAAATGCAAATTGGGTCTGAAACTCGCGATTGGGTCCATTTTCCTGCAATACGGGTACGGCCGAAAATGGCGGCCAAATTTTAGTTGGCGTAACTCTCTATGAATCTAGGGCACTACTTCCATTATCCTGAGGCTTTGGAATTTTGGCCTAGCTGGAGCAGAGGCCATACAATGTTTAACTGTTCCACTACTACAGCTTCTTTTCTCATTTTTTGTTCAAAATAATGTTATACTAAATTTATGGACAAGAAATAAAATATTTAACAGTATATTTTATTCGAAACCCGAGTTATTTTTTAAATGTTGCTGCCCATACATTTTCAAGACTAATTTAACCAGGAAATATAAATTTAATTTTTTTTTTTTTTAATTTAATAATGAAAACTATCCCGTTCAAGCCCTAATGGGTTATAATTAGGATATGAATTGTTTTCAATTCCAAATATTATGAACAACTGCCGATATAAATTCACATAACATACAAAAATATAAAGTAAACAAAGGAGTAGAAAACCCAATATTCCACTATAAGAAAGCTGATTTGACAGCTTTCCAAACTGAAATGGAAGGAATCAAACTAGACAAAAATAATTAGTGAAGCCAGATACATATGTTAACAATCTAACAGGAGAAATACTAAAAATACCCCCCAAACATGTACCACACTCCAATATGCCGTTACATATAACTCCAAAGAACAACAAGAGAAAACAGAACACTGGAATAACAACTCAGCTCTCCGGCGGACAGATGTACAGGAAAAAAAAACTGAAGTAAGAAAACAAACACTACAAAAATATAAAAGAAACAGGACCCAGGATAACTTTGAACCGTATAACAGAATAAGAAATTCTTCTTCTTCTTCTTCCGTCCTTAGCCACCGACCGTCAAAGCAGTCAGTGGCCATTACGCCTAGTGGCGTCTTAGGGCAACAGCAGATAGGTTTTCTTTGCCATTGTTTCCCATCACACCTATTGGCGTCTTTAGGGCAACGGCAAATCAATAGAATAAGAAATGAAACAAATTAAATAATATTACAAGAAAAGGAATCTTTCTGGAAAACTTCTGCCAAACCCTTAATTCACGCACACTTTCAGTTACAGAGGCGTGGACAAGATTAAAAACCCCTGAAGAGAGCCCAAAACGAACAATAATGCCAACTATCAAAATGTCAAGAGCTGGCAGAACTGAGAGATTCGGATGTGTGATGATGTGTTTTCAAGTACAGTTGTGAATATGGTAGAAAGGAGCCGTTTCTGTGTGATTCGGACATGGTGTGCTTTAGATAAAGTGCTCTAGTAATGATATATGAGAGCCGAGAGAAGTATTTGAGTATGGGCGTTGGTGTAGAGGCGTAGATACACCAACCATGAGTCTCTGGTTTATATTTGATCGACCATAGATTATTGTTGCTGTAGATGTACTGTGAATCCCATCACTTGTTTCGTCAAATAAATTGTGGTACTGTTGTACACGGCGTATTATTCGATGACTTACACATATGCAAGTATCAGCGTGTACTGTGTTAAAGTTTACCTTAGTAGAGACCATGAACCAGGGCTTACGGTGGGTGTTAAACATCTAAAGACACCATAGTAACAACTTCTATAATGTAAGTGCTAGGGAAAACCTGGGACACAAAGAAATATGAAGAAGAGAAAAAGTCATAACAAAACTAAGAAAAAACGAGATAAATGATGTAGGGGAGAAATCTTATCTAAACTCTGAAATTTTCTGTAGAGGACGTAGAAAAGGCAATAAATGAGAATTCGAATTCAGCATTCGGTCATGACATTCTAAGCTACGAAATACTAAAAAAGATACCAAAATATACCATAGAAATAATATTCACAACGGAGTAGGATCTGAGTTTGACTTTGTCACCTTTGAAGAATTCAACCAGCGCGGGCTACCTAGATGAGCCAAAGTACACGACAAACTGGATGTACCTGTCCCTTATGGGGAAGCATTGTCCTGTCCAGAGTCGTGACTGAGTAACTGCATGTTTCATATTCTTTCTTATGTTTTCTTTCTTTACACTGTATGGTTTTTTTCCCTCTCAATCACCTGTGTGTTACCGGGGCCCGAAAGGGGAGCAAAGAATAGTACACTGTTCCATACCATGCATGTCGTAGATAGCGACTAAGGAGGGTTGGGCATGGGGCTGGTCACCCCATCCTGCAAAAAATAAAAAAATAAAAAACTTCAACAAACATGGACAAGTCTGTTAAGGAAAATAAAACACAGGCATTCAAGACAAGGAAAGGTCTTGCAGGGAGGCGTATGATGCAACACAGAGGAAGCCGAAAGGAGTCTGTGTTACTGACTAACCTTCTTTCTTCTAGGAGAACTTCCAGATTTGGCACCTGGAATGTTCGGACATTGAACGAACAAGGGAAAGCGGCACAAGCAGCAGCAGAAATGAGGGAATATAAGATCGAGGTTCTGGGACTGTATGAAACAAAGTGGAAGGGGGTAGACAGGAAGAAACTCATCACAGGTGAATTGGTGCTGTCCTCAGGACATGAAGACGAAAGTTCACACCACAGTGAAAGGGTGGCTCTTATGTTATCTAAAGAAGCACAAAAAGCACTTGTTGAATGGGAAGCCGTGGGACCTAGAATAATAACAGCTACTTTTAAAACAGAAGCATTTTATACTAGACTGCAAGATATTACGGAGAACATAAAAAAGAAGAGGCATTACAATTTTGGTGGGTGACATGAATGCAAGGATAGGTACGGTCAACACCGGCTTTGAAGAAGCCATGAGAAAACATGGGCTAGGAATTGTGACGTACGTATAGTATGAAAAGTGAAGTCCCTGAATTGTTAGATGATAGGACAGTAGCCTCGAATAGCTTCGCAGCCCCTGGATTTGTGTGCAACACAAGAGTGAACGTGGATTCCACGCGGGCTCATTAACCATGCACAATAGAAACGGGGAATTCTACCACCTAGGCAAATTAATATGCATCATTTCCACGTGGATTTTCAACACGTTGGATAATTAATATGTAGATAGTTTCATGCGTGCATCCAGGACAACGCTTCGCCTTAGGCGAGGTTAAACCACGCCTACCGCAAATCTCTAGAGCAATTATAAGCAGTTATTACCTACTTACCCAGTCCTCCTGCCTAGTAGGGCGTTGCCAGAGTCCAACGAGGAAAGCGATATACGATCAAAGGCAGTAGTGGTCCCCAAAACGGACGAAGCAGTTTCCGCTGTCGTTTAACACCTCAGTGTGAACCAGAGAACCGCTCGCAGAACGAGACGAGCCGGGAAAGTCTAAGCGGTAGAGAGTTAGGTAATAGAGCTGGGACTGGCGGCGCAGGAATCAGAAAATTCCCTGATTTCAAATAAGGCGTTAAACTTAACATCTAGATATTACCTCTCATTTCATTTAATATATATTGAGACCACTGAAGAATGCAGTTTATCATTCGTTTGCCAGAGATTTAAAGAAGCACTAGCTATAGTAGAATCCTGCTAGATTTCCTCTGGATTTTCGGCTATATTGGAATGAATTCATTCTGTGCAACGAATGATCATACACCTTTGCATCCCAGCAATTATAGAGTCCTCCAGACTCGGTTCTTCAACATCCAGAATTTTTTTGAACATTTAAATATAATCTTGTGGCGGCCTGTGCGGTCTCGCTGTCTAAATTTACATGAGAGAAAGCAAACCCAAGAACATTTAAATCAAAATCAATATAGTCTGTAAAGATTAACTGGAGAAGAACAATTGCCAGAGCGATATATTTAATTTTTACTGTTCTGCTGTGGAAAAGAGTATATCATTTATGTACACTGACAGTCACGTATTTTCTCACTGGATTAAAAACCCCCCGAAGGAAAAAACATACCTCGCAGTTCAGTTCTTTGTCATCACACTATAGAAGTGGCCCACCACCAGCGGTGAAAAATCCAGGAGACCACTACCTTCTCATAACTTTACCTGAGCCAGTACCATCCCATTGAAACGTTTAGATAATAATAAAAAAGGAACACTAACGCTTCACCTTCCAGCGAATACGGGAAAATTTGCTAAACGCCAAACCCGCTAGTCTGGGGTTGGAAACGAAGGAAAAGACTCATATATGTATTGAGTATTTACTTGCCTGTTTGTGTTATTCTATGGAGTGCCAGATTCAACGATCGGTAAGTGAGAATGTGTGTGTGACTGATGTGATGGCCATCGCTAGCGTGCATGAATGAACGAGATATATTAGCAAAACTTATAATTCTCTTTACTTGGTAAATATCCTTATACTGTATTCCTTGTATTGTTCTCTTTAAGTGGGATTGCTTACCTTTGCTTATTCCCCCTCCCTTAATCTGCTTAGTCAAGGAATAACTTGGAGAATACTAGGACTCTGTTCCTACACCCCATACCAAATATTGTAAAACAACCCCCCCCCCCCCCCCCACCCCCCCCCCCCCCCCCCCCCCCCCCCCCCGCCCCCCCCCCCCCCCCCCCCCATCAGAATAAATAAATCTATTTTTGGGTTAAATTATCTCTTTCTGATAACCACCTGTCTTTGGACTGGTTTTTTTGTCTATACAAGTGGGAAGGGCATATTGGGATACTCCTCCTCAACCCCCCCCCCCCCACCTTGTTATTTGTATTTTTCTGTAACTATGATTTTTGACTGTACCATGATATATATTGTGATTTTGGTTTAATGATAAATAAACGCCATTAACCTTATAGTACTGTGTTGGCCGACCCATTACTCATTACCCATATATGTTATATGTAGTTTGTATTCACGTTTGTGTGTTTGAAGCACCAAATAGGTGTGTGTACATGAGTGTTTGGAAACTGGCAAAAATTGTTTAGCCAGGAGAGATTAAGGAGTCTACAGAAAAAAAAATTGTCGTAAGACAAGCAAATCGGAGAAGATTACCGATTTCAGAGACTGACCTTACTCTTTCCAGCACCCTTGTGAATCAACTATCTATTTCTTAACCCTTTCTATCATAGAGCCTTCACCACCATTCTTCACTCTAACGGGACCTATCTCAAATAAAATTTACGACAATAAATGGGTCGCTCTCCGGGATTTTGAGTCTGATCTAGAAATTAGTACCACTAAACGGGTAGCCCAGTAGGATCTGATCTTAAGTCTGGGTCTAACTCTAGATAGAGTGTCAGTGAGTTGTCTTTGTGAAGATAGGGAATAAAAAATAATTTTTCCCCTAGACAACGCTTTTAGTACTTGGGGTCGACCACACACAAAAAAATATAGGATTGTTTTCTTTCCACAGCAGCAGAGAGTTACGGAAAACAAAAAAATTGTTATTTAAATTATTCTCTGGCAGAGAAAATTTGGAAATTTTTTTTTTTATAAAGATTGCTGGGATCGCGTGACTGTGAAACAGTCACAAAGGTTTTGAAGTTAGCAGAGTTGAGCTAAGCTAAAGACGCCTTATTCTGATTTTTTAAAAGTCTAGTTAATAACGTCTCTTCTCGTAACTGACTTCGGCGGGCGGAGTTTTGTGAAAGAGATTATATTCTCAAGGAAAAAATTTTTTTCTCCTTGAAATTTTAAAATTAAATATATTTAATAATTTTTTTTTATATTTTGTCTCTTCCGATAAGTAAAAGTAGATTTTTTTCTAGCTGTTTGACCTACCATTTAACGTGGCGTAGTCGCCTTCATTAAGAGTCTTAATTGACAGATAATAGCAGCGATAGGTTAGCACATTAATAAAGGTAGGAGGTATCTCAGGTAATTTATATTTTGCGTTTTTTCTCGAAAGCGGCTTAGAGTTAATTTTTTTTCCCTTCTGTCCTTCGTCTTATTCTCGAGTCGTAGTAGCATCCAGTTCTTTGACATGGCAGAAAGAGTTCAGTTGAGATCCATGTTGAGACAGGAGGCGAAGGAGACAGGATTAGAGGGAGAGGCCGCGAACCTGTTTGTCAACAGGGAACTTGACAGATATGACGCAGAGCAAGAGAGAGAAAAGGCTGAGAAGAAAGAAGAGAAAGAGAGAGAGAGAAGGCTGAGAGGAAAGAAGCGGAAGATCGTCAATTGGAACACAAGAAAATTAAGGCAGAAATGGAAGCTCGGAGGGAAAGAGAGAGAGGGAGAGACAGCACGAATTGGCGCTTAATGCTTTAGAGAGTCGGGGTGCTTCTACTACTAATAATGGAGAGCCGTCTTCACCCCAGTCTCAGTTAACGGATCACTCCAGCACTCAATCTGCCCAATTAACTGCGATGTCTTTTGTCTTAGAGTCTTTCCCTAGCCCTAATGAGAAAAGTGACACCTTCCTAGAAATATTCGAGAGATTGGCAAATCTGTATGGGTTAGAGAGTTCCCGTTGGTGCCTTAAACTCTCAACGGCACTGAAAGGGCATGCGTATGATGTGTATACAAAGCTGGGAAGCAACCAACATGATAACGACATGCTAAAGAAGGCCTTGCAAGAGCGGTTTGAGATGACCGCCTGAAAATTTCTGCAAATGTTCAGAAACAGCCGAAAGGAGAGCACGGAGACATTTCCCCAGTTCTCTTCACGTTTAACGGGCTATTTGGTAAAGTGTCTTGAATTATCAGAATTACCTCTTTCATATGAGGGAATTCTTGAACTTGTTATTGTGGAACAGATAAAATCAACTTTATCAAATGAAACCCGTAGATTTTTGGCTGAACAGGGCGCAATCAGGCTTGAGGACATAGTCAATAAGGCGGAACGCTATACAAATGCAATGGCCGAACTTCCCAGCACAAAACGCAAACCCACAGATGAGTCATCTCAAAAACAAAACCTAGAGCAGTCATCCTATTCTTCTAATTCCTCCCAGCACTATAACCAACGAGAAACTAATACCCAGAGACCTCCCCAAGAGAAATCGAAATTCTACAAAACCCGATATCCCCCAAATAACAAAAATTCTGATCAACCCACCAGGCCTACATGGCAGCGCGGCCACCAAGGTCAAGGCAAGGGAAAGACCCATACAGTAGGGACGTCTGATCAGGGCAAGAAAACCGGGCCGAACCGCATCGGATGCTTGCATACAGCCTCACAAGAAAGAGTCAATGTCAGTGATTCTCAACCTGAGGGGGACAGACCCTCAATGCGAGGAACTGTAATTTTGAACGGTACCTCAACAACTTGTCTTTTTGACACTGGGTTATCTTTTGATTGTATTGTCGCCAGGCACTTAGTCAAACCAGGTCAGGAGACAGAGGACACCGTCAAACTAGGTAGAGTTTTAAAGAGTGACGCACCCAGGACGCTTCCTATCGCACTGGTAGAAATACACTCTGATTTTGTCAGAGGTGTTATTAAAGCGGCCATAATGGATGATCCTATCCACCCAGTTATCCTGGGATGTAGATATGTGTTTGTTGGGAGACCAAAAGAGCCGATTGTGGCAGCGGTAACCACAACAGGGCAAACCAAGAAGGAGAGGGAGCCTTCGCCAAATTTGTTGCCGAATGAACTGAAGGAGGCGCAGGCGCAACAAAAGGACCCTACTCTGGAGCCCTGCTTTAGAAAACTGCCCATGGCTAAGGACCCCAGACACCACGGAGACATCTTTTCGAAGGATGGCGTATTGTATCGTAGAACGGGCGCCCTGATACAGGGAATAACCAGCTCCTAGTATCGACGCAGTACAGAAGCCAGATCTTAGAAATGGGGCACTCTCTTCCCTTTAGCGGACATATGGGACAAAACGCCACTATTCAGCGAATAAAAACCTACTATTGGTGGCCGGGAATGAACTCTGAGATTATCAGGTACATGAAATCCTGCGCCCAGTGCCAACGTGTGGCACCCAAGCACTTGACACCCCCAGTACCTATAGGGCAAATGCCAATAGTAGGGACTCCATTCGAACGGGTTGCTGTCGACATCATTCAACCCCTGGAAAGGCCCTAAAGAAGGAACAGGTTCATCCTGACCTTAGTCGACACTTGCACAATGTGGGCCGAAGCTATACCGCTAACATGCATAGATTCCAAGCATGTCGCAGAAGCCCTCGTGCAAATTTCTACACGGTTGGGATTCCCTCGACAAGTTTTGACGGATAATGGATCCCAATTCCGTAGCCTGTTAATGGAAGAGATCTTTAAGATCTTGAGGGCCAAACACATCCACACAAGTCCCTACCATCCGGCCGGAAATGGGCTCGTGGAACGTTTTAACGGCAGCCTCACCATGATGTTACGTAAGCTGGGTCAAGAGAAACCGGAAGATTGGGACCTATATATATCTGCTGCCTTATTCGTCTACAGAGAGGTTCCCCAAGCATCTACGGGATTCCCGCCAGCTATACTTTTATTTGGCAGACCTATTAAGGTATTGTAAATCCCCCTATCAGAATAAATAAATCTATTTTTGGGTTAAATCATCTCTTTCTGATAAACACCTGTCTTTGGAATGGGTTTTTTTTTGGTCTATACAAGCGGGAAGGGCATATTGTGATACTACTCATCAAACACCCCCCCCATCCCCCCCCCATCTTGTTATTTGTATTTTTCTGTAACTATGATTTTTGACTGTACCATGATACATGTTGTGATTTAATTTAATGATAAATAAACACCATTAACCTTATAGTACTGTATTGGCCGACCCATTACTCATTACCCATATATGTTATATGTAATTTGTATTCACGTTTGTGTGTTTGAAGCACCAAATAGGTGTGTGTACATGAGTGTTTGGAAACTGGCAAAAATTGTTTAGCCAGGAGAGATTTAGTAGTCTACAGAAAAAAAAAAAAATTGTCGTAAGATAGGCAAATCGGAGAAGATTACCGATTTCAGAGACTGACCTTACTCTTTCCAGCACCCTTGTGAATCAACTATCTATTTCTTAACCCTTTCTATCATAGAGCCTTCACCATCATTCTTCACTCTAACGGGACCACTATTTCTAAGACCTATCTCAAATAAAATTTACGACAGGAATAATGAATGAAAATGGGGAACTTTTCTTAAACTTCTGTGCTTCAAATCAACTGGCTATAGGAGGAAGCATGTTTCCACATAAGAGAATACACAAGGCTACATGGATACCACCAGACCATAGAAGAGAAAATCAGATTGATCATATATGCATAAACAAGAAGTTTAGATCATCATTGCAGGATGTAAAGGTATATAGAGGAGCAGATGTGGCATCAGATCACCACCTTCTGATAGCCAAAGTAAAAATGAAACTCAAGAGATATGCAACAATGCAAAGTTATAGACAACAATTTAATGTAGGATATCAAAGAAATCAAGAAACAAGAGAAAAATTTGCGGTCACAATATCCAACAAATTCCAAGTGCTCCAACAGACGGAAGATGTAGTGAATACAGAAGACTATTGGCAGCAAATCAAAACTGTATGGAATGAGCCATGTGAAGAAATACTGTGGAAAAGGGAACAAAAAGCATGGATACAATAGAAACCATCAATAAGATAAAAGACAGAAAAAACAAGAAAGCAGATTTAAACACAAGCAAAACCAGAAGTTCCAAAGCCAAGGCTCAAGAAGTGTACACAGAAGCAAACAAAGAAGTAAACAGAAGTATCAAAAGAGACAAGAGGAAGTATATTTAGGAGTTGGCAAGAGAGGCAGAAGATGCCGCAGCCAAAGGAAATATGAGAGAACTGTATAACAGCACAAAGAAGCTAACAGGGAAATACAAGCAAACAAGTTGCCACATATAAGACAAGAATGGAAAACTGCTCAGCAATATACAAGTGCAAATGAAGAGGTGGACAGAATATTTTGAGGACCTTCTCAATAGACCAGCTCCACAAAAACCCGAGACATCCAGCCAGCAGAAGAAGAGCTACAAATTAACTGTGAAAGACCAACGAAGGAAGAAATAAAGAAAGCCATAAAGCTTCTAAGAGATGGAAAACCGGCTGGACCAGATGGCCTTCCAGCAGAGGCCATCAAAGCAGATATCGACACGGCTACAGAGATATTATATAACATAGTGATAAAGCAGGGGAAAAGGAAGAGATACCAGCAGAATGAAAGGAAGGATATCTGGTTAAGTTGCATAAGAAGGGAAATTTACAAGAGTACACAAATTATAGAGGAATAATGTTACAATCAGTGCCAGGAAAAGTATTAAAGAGGATTATCCTCGAGAGATTAAAAGAGTCCATAGATAAGAAACTGAGAGATGAACAAGCAGGTTTTCGACAAAACAGATCCTGTACAGACCAGTTAGCCACTTTGAGAATAATAGTTGAACAAAGTCTGGAATGGAATTCACCACTATACATTGGATTTGTGGACTATGAAATGATAACAGGGTTGAACTTGAAGAAACTCCACTACAAGATGTAGAATCGTACATATATCTTGGTAGCAATATAGACAAAGTTGGAGGGACAGACAGTGATATCAAAATAAGAATACAAAAAGCAAGAGGAGCTTTCATTGCATTGGGAAATACAGTATATGGAGATCAAGAGAAATCGGATCCAACAAGAAAATAAGAATCTTCAACTCAAATGTAAAGTCAGTCCTATATTATGGCTCTGAGACACGGAGAACAACAAAGACAACAACCAAAAAGCTACAGATTTTCATAAATGGGTGCTTGCGTAGAATATAAGGATTAAAATGGTATGACAAGGTTACCAACGTGGAACTGATGACAAGAACTAGACAAGTGCCAGTGGAACAAGAGATGAGAAGAAGACGCTGGCGATAGATAGAACACACATTGAGGAAACCTGTTGATAGCATTACAAAGCAGTCCTTGTTCTGGAACACCCAAGGTAAGAGAGGCAGAGGTAGACCAAGAAACACATGGAGAAGAGAACTGGAGACAGAAGTGAAAATGATGAGGAGAACGTGAGATGATGGCACGTGACAGGAGGACTTAACACGTTTTTGTTGAAGGCCTATGCTCCTTTGGGAGTGGAGGGTTATGAATGAACTCAGATGGTAATGAAGTTTCTAGACAAACTGTAATGCGTTCCTTTTCCCATTGTTTAATTTCAGAATACTGAGTTGGATATTCCTATCCTGGCTTATTCATGGAGTCCAGGCTGCTCCCATGGAGATAATCCCATTGCGGGATATTATACTCTTTCCCCACATCAAAGATGTTGCTGACTCGTCTGCCATTTGGACATTATCAGTCGTCACTCAATTCCATTATCTTTAAAACTGACCTAGCCGTTATTGCCAAGGCACTGTCATCTTTGGACCACTATGTCTGCAATCACATCTGTACATATTCTTTCAGTCACAACATGACTTACGGGGACTTACGGGGCATTACTACCTTTACCTCGTCGTGAAATCACTTTTCTTACCAGCATGCTGACAGAATTGTCCTCCAATTTTCAGCATTTACGAGTTGTCCCACGTGTTAAAAAACGTTTCCTTGCTGCCCGTTTGTAGGTAATGCCTTGCACTGTTTATTTGGTACGTCTACCGACACAGACTATGACGAAGTTCGGTCCAGTATAAATACTTACTTACTTAGTCGTTCCCCTTCTACCGTGAGGTGTAGAGGTTTGGAAGAGAGAGAGCACCAGACTATCCTATTGGCTGTCTTCCTCCTGGCCTGGTTCCATTCTAGTCCTCGGTCCTTCAAAGATTGTCTAATGTTGTCCTCCCAGCGGACTCTAGGTCGTCCTCGGGGTCTGAATCCCTGGCTCTTTGTTTCCCATGCTTGTCATGGTAGCCGATCTTCTCCCATTCTGCAGACATGGCCAAACCATCTTAATTGGGACTGTTCTACTTGGGTCTGCAGGGGGGGGGATTTAAGGCCTTGACGTATCGTCTGGTTGCGGACCATGTCTCTTCTTGTTACTTCAACCACCGTGGTCAGATACCTCATTTCTGAGGTTTGGATCTGGCTTTTGTTGGTTTTAGTCATTGCCCATGACTCGCATCCATATGTCAAGACTGGAACATAGGTGGAGCGGTATACAGCCATCTTCGTTTTCTTACCAACCTCTCTCTTGCTGAGGAATCCTCGATTTATGGCCTGAAAAAGTCTCCCAGCTGCTGCATTTCGAGTGGCCAACTCTTCTTTGATGCCTCCCTTTTCGGTTTATAATAGCTCCGAGATATTTAAAGTGGACGACCTGCTCCAGGACCTGTTCTCCCAGCTTAATCTGATGTCTTCTTTCTTCTCGTGATATCACCATGGATTTTGTTTTAGAGCTACTTATGACCATCCCTCTCTTCTCCAGCTCTTCCTTCCAGACTTGCAGGTTGGATTGGAGATGTGCCCCTGAATTAGCAATCAGGGCAACATCATCAGCAAATGCCCGCTCTGAAATACAGACCTGTCTCATCTTCCAGTACCCCACTGAATCCTTTCTTGTTCTCTCCTTACATGACTTGATAACATCGTCCATGAGGAGTATGAAAAGATAAGGTGACAGGATATCACCTTGTCTTACACCAGTGGTAGTTCTGAACTCTTCTGACTTATGGTTTGCTGTCCTCACATAATTCCTGCAAGACTTGTAGAAGCATTGTATAGCATGAATCAGAGGTGCTGGAATGTTCTTCCTTGCCAAACAGTCCCAAAGGCTGCTCCAGGGGACCCTGTCAAACGCCTTTTCCAGATCTGTGAAACAAAGATGGATCTCACTCTTATACTCAAGGGCCTTTTCACTCAGCTGTCTGAGTGTGAAGATTAGGTCTTGTGTACTTCGGTTTTCTCGGAATCTGCATTGGACCTCATCCAATTGTGGCTCAGCTAGGCGTCGGAGTCTCTGCTCTAGGATTCTAGAGTAGATTTTACCAGGGACACTGAGAAGGGATATGCCTCTATGGTTTCCACATTGTCGATTGTCACCCTTTTTGAAAATTGGTGTTATGATCGCAATCTCCCAATCCTTTGGTATGGTCTTGTTGCACCATGCTGCCTGTAGGACCCTTAAGAGTAATAGGTCGCCTGATGCTCCCATGTACTTAACCATTTCTGGTGTTATATCATCATGCCCTGCTGCTTTGCCCATCTTGATTTTCTCCAGTGCTGCCTTCAGTTCTTCCATCTTTATGTCATCTTCATCACCATTGGTTTCCTCTTCTGTATTAGTGGTTATCATTTCTGATGCTTGATCTTGCTCACCATCAAGGAGTTCTGAGAAATATTCTTTCCATCTTTCCATTACTTCCTTCGGGGCAGTAAGCAATTTGCCTTGCTTGTCCTTTATAAATTTGAGAGGGCATTGTTTTTCCTTCCTCATGTTCTTTAGGGTCTTATAGAACAATTTCTGGTTTTCTTGTGCATCTTTTTCTAGTCTTTCTCCAAATTCTTCCCAGGACTTCTGTTTTGCTGCTAGCACCTTGTTCTTTGCTTCTGTTCTGAGTATCACATATTCTCTATATTTCTCCATTTGTCCTGCTGTGTTTTTAGCTCCTAAGTATTGTTTCCATGCCATTTTCTTCTCTCTTATTTTCTCTTTGACTTCCTCTGTCCACCAAGGTGTCCTCTTTCTCTTGTTCCCAAGTCGGACTTCACCACATGCTTCTGCAGCAACTGTCTTTATGATGTCCTTGAATTTAAGCCACAGGGTTTCCAAGTTATCAGGTTGTTCTTCTGTGTTTCTCACCGCTGTAGCAATAAGCCCCTGATATCTGGTCTTAATTTCTGGCTCGTTCAGCTTGTAGGTCCTAATGCTCATTTCTTCCGTTCGTTTACTTGGTTTCTTGCGTGATGTTGAGCAGTTCCTAGGCTGAGCAACTCTTTCAGTTGTTCTTTTGATTGTAAGCAGGTAGTGATCACTTCCAATCTCTGGCCCCCTCCAGACTCTAGCATTCCGGACATATTTGAATGAGTTCCTCCTAACAATGGCATAGTCGATCACTGACTTCTCATTCTTTGTTGGTTCACACCTAGTGTATGCATGTATGCGCTTATGGGGGAACTTTGTGTTGGTAATGATCAGATTCTGCTCACTGCAGAATCTGATTAGTCGCTTTCCATTGTCATTGAGAGTATCTTCTCCATATCTTCCGATAACTCCACCCCATCTAGCATGGTCATTTCCAAATCTGGGATTGAAATCTCCGAGCATGATAATTTCATCTAGGCAATCATCCACTGTCCTTTGAAGCAGTTCGAAGAATTCCTCCTTGACCTCTGCTCTCTCATCCTCATTTGGCCCATACACTATGACCAGG
The DNA here is from genome assembly GCA_024509875.1 of Oreohelix idahoensis. NCBI lineage: Eukaryota > Metazoa > Mollusca > Gastropoda > Stylommatophora > Oreohelicidae > Oreohelix > Oreohelix idahoensis. The sequence goes on along the minus strand of JAMPIV010021580.1, from coordinate 37,207 downwards.
TTGACTATGGTTTCTCCTTCTTTTAGTTTTACAACCATAATGCGCTCTGAGACAAAGTTCCATCCCTTGATACTTTCTTTCTGGTTTTTGGCCACAATGCAACCCACGCCCCCTTTAGCTCTTTCAGATGTGGGTACACCACTGTATAGCAGCGTGTTGCCATCGAGATCCATGACTCCTTGTCCCTTTTTCTTTGTTTCGGTAATAGCCAGGATTTCTAGTTTTGCTTTCCTCATCTCTTCCACCAGCTCCTCTTCTTTCCCATTTATACTTCTTGTGTTCCAAGTTCCATAAGTCGTAGTCCGTTCCAGTTCGTCGCCTTTAGAATCAGTCCGGTTTTCTCTCTTATATTACTCGTAATCATAGTTTAAAGCAAACAGGTGATTGGCCTGTTGTGCCTTTGCATGGTGGAGGGGCTGCCTCCTTACGGCCTCCATGCAGGCCGCCCTCCTCCTTTTTCATCTGGGCTTGGAACCGGCAAAGGCGGAGTTCAGTATAAATACCTTAGCCCAAAATCAGCAGATTGTAAAATTTGTTATCAGTGAAAGTCTTACGGTAGTCGATCACTCCCTTCAGGAGGTACAGTTGAACAGGGATCACATAAACCAACTTAGCGCGTCGTCCCATTCCTCACGAATTACACTAACTTTTCTCTCTCCACTCTTCACATTGAGATACGGACAATTGATTCTTTTACTAGACTGTTTTTATCCGTTGTTGTTGCTATTGATTAAGATTGCGATATTTTGTTCCGTATATCCCACGCTTTCACCACCCTTTCCCAGACCATCACTGCTCTCCGTCTCAAATATAATGCCCCTTCCTTCCTATCACCACCAGAGCTTCAACAAATATTTGCACACATATCTCAGATATTGCCACGCACACTACAACTTCCTTCCATCACGTTGGATAACGTCCTTGGTTATTACGACACGTTATCTTGCCACGCCATATTGTATTATGGTTATTTACTTACATTTATTGACATCCCTTTATTGTCTGTGGATGATACTTTTCATTTGTATCGCATCCACAATTTACCTACCCCATTACCTGCATCACTGACGTATGCCACACCATCTATTATGCTAGCCTCGTATAAAGTTGATTATCCTGCTCTAACTATTAATTCAGACATGACTCTCTATGCTTTACTTCTAACGATCACTTACAGCAATTTCCTTTTTGTTCGCTTGTTCAGCCCTTTTATGTCCCAGAGTCTTCTACTTCATGCATTGTTGAGTTGTTTTTAAATCATTACGAGGATATTCACACACATTGTACACGGACTGTTATTACCCGCACACCATTACCTCTAGCCTACACGCTTGATCCGTCCACTTGGATCATCATTTCACCGACCACAGAATGTTCGCGAACGATGTTTTATAAATAACACATACACGTATTCCACTTTTGGCCCCATTTCATTTTCTACACCTCAAACAATTTTGTTCCATTCTTGGTTCCTCCTTTCGGATCCAGTCACCCCCAGTATTCTCCAGTTCTACGACAGTCCCACTGACTATAACGAATCTGTCTCTCTATCTCAACGTATCTGACACTCTCGTCTGGCGACCAAGTGTCGACTTCTTTCGTTCTATGCCTGCTATAACTATTCCTCCCTCTTTAAGCTCTGTTCTTTCCGTCGATTTGAATGCTTTTGTTAGTGAGTTGAATAGCGTCCAAATATTGGACATGACATCTAATTGGATACATACATTTAAGACCAGCATACTATGCCTTTTAATTATTATAGTTTTAATTTTTGATTTTGTTTGTTCTAAAGAAGCGGTATTTTTTTTTTTTTTAGATGGAACAGGCCCCGTTTCCCTCACCGTTTCCCTCCCGCTACCCCCAGCACACTGTACCGGTATACCACGTTTTCTGAGATAGTCCATCCCCACGAGCAACACGAACATATTCCTGTGATTGAGATTCATAGTCCGGCTTCAGCTGCCAGCACACCCCCAGTCCAAATCCCATATGCCACCGCTATGAATCATGCCGCTCCCTCTATATATCCACAGGTTCCATTTCGTTAATGCCCAAATTTATTAGTGGTTTTGAATGTCTTTTGTTTTGAAGTTTTGTATTATTGTTATATTTCTGATTCGCTTTTTGTATGATTAATTTTGTTATTGATGTAATTTTTGTTAGTTGTTTTGAAGGTACAGCGGGACGACGACGTTTTTCCCGTTGCTATCTCGAGGATGCCTCCACTTGGACTAGTGTCCTCGGTCCATTCTTCGAGCTCTCGATCTCCCGTCCCACCTGGTGCCAGAGGTGCAGAACGTGCCCATCATCCGCCTCGCATGTTGGCCGCCCAGAGCTACCCCCTGCTGACCCATTTGTAATAATCCGCTAACCCAATCCTTGTACAGTTTTCCCTCTGACGATCAACTTGTTGTTGTTGTTTTGAAAAGGTGATGAGTGGAGAGCGGGCACTTAACAGCTGACCGTTATTGCCTCTTCTCGTTCCATCTTGGTCTACCCTGTTCAACCTGAAAATTGGTTATAATTGGGGTATTTAGTGTCATTTTATTTACTAATTTTGTATTAAATTTAACTAACTTGACTTTTGCAGTTGTTGGTTTTAATTTATATTATTTGTCATTTATTTTTAGTTTTGTATTATATACACACACATATATATATATATATATATATATATATATATATATATATATATATATATATATATATATATATATATATATATATATATATAACTTTTGACCTTTGCACTTCGCTTTAATTTGTATTAGGTCTAGTATTTGTTCTTATTGAGTTGGTGTTGTTTATTTGTTTTTAAACCTTGTTGTCTTTCCTTGTTCTATGTGTAGTTAATAAGTTTGCTAATTTTTCTGTTTTTTTAATTGATTTGTTAGTTTTTGTTGCTTAATTTCTATTTGGTTGAATGTCTTTTCTGAAGTATTATTTTTGTTATTGTTGTTAATAGTCATTGTTACTAACCTTATATGTTCTCCTTTGTTGTATGAATATATCGTTTAAGTATTGATTGTGCTTCCCCTGGGGCATCTATACTTAAAACCTTATCCCCTGTCATGTCTATATTGTGATTTCTATAGTAAGTTTTTAATTCAAGCCTTTGTTGTTCATACTTTTTTCTGTGGATCACGTAGTGGTATGTCATTTTCTTCCTGACATTCTTGGCAGTGTGGTTCCTCTATCATAAAGTATGCTGCACCGAGACGGAGACACCACAATTTTTTGTTCGAGGGTACCTTTAATTCTTCTCTGACCTGGCATGTCCTTGTTGGTACTTTTACGGTCAACTTACACGCGCGATTTATTTATATCTTGATCTTCAGGTCTTGGATGCCAGGTCACTGGAGGAAATCGTGCGTCAGGTCCTGGACCAATGTCATTGGTTCCATTTTCATGACCGCAGGAATTTTATTTGTCATGTTATTTGGAGTTATATGCATTATGTTTTTCGATCTCCAGATTATTTTGCTCCTTGTTTTGTTTTGGGTGAGATGATTTTTTTGTGTTTTTTTTTTTATGGTTGAGTTTTTGGATTAGATTTCATGGTATGTTTTGTATGATTTTTGTATTTTATTAGTATCTGCAATTGGATATTGTTTTATTTGTAATGGGTTGTTGTTTTTTTATGTTTGGTTTTTTAAAGTCGTTTTATGTTTTTGTAATGACCAAACTTTTTTGTAATTGTTTTTTTTAGTAATGATTTTTGTGTATTTTGGTTAATTTTTGGTAGAATTACTATTCCATATTTTTTAGAGGTAGTGGTATATTTTTAAAAAATGTTTGTACTTGAAGAAGCATTTATTTTTTTAAAGTTTATTGTTTGTATGGAACCATATTTACAAAATTTACTTTCCCATTCTGACTTTACCATTTTTTTTTTGCTCATGTTAGCCACGCATTTATTACATAACGTGTCAGTCCCTGCACGAGACGAAGAGCGTAAGAATGCATTCCGTCAGACACAGAAAGCAGACATGTGTCTATACTTTTCTCATGACACGGTGCTCTTGAGCTAGATTCTCGACGTAAACGTGTGAGAATGCATTATGTCAGACATGGGATAGCAGACATTTGTCTACATTTCCATCTGACACGTAGCGCTACGAACAGTTTCTTAGCAGAAGGTGTGATGACACACTCTTGGCATGTTATGGCCAGTCGCCTGAGTTAACGTAAGTGTTAAGAGAAAGGGGAGAGACCGGCGCTTTTGCGAGGTTTTGGATATAGCGTGCATCCTTTGTCAGGGGTATAAGATATTAACGAGAGTTTTAAACTTTATTTCATTCAGTCCTCAAGATTCGCAGTAGACAGGTCGCTCGTGTAAAGAATAAGATGTATAGCGAAGTTTCTCAGTTTGTTTCGACAATCCGTGTTTGCTAGAACAGATCAAGATTCTTAGGTCGCACGTGTAAATGTATAGCGAAGTTTCTCATACAATTTTGCAGCGTTCAAATAATTATATAAGTTGTGCGATCGCCTGTAGTTCTGTGTTGAGGTAATATAATATATCAAGTATTTTGTGAGTGATTAAGTGTTAAATCGCCTATTTTATTTCCCTAGTTTCTTTTGTGCAGAGTGAGTAATTTATAAGTCTGTTATATTCTCTAGCTGACGTGTTTCAGTGGAAAGCAGAATAAATTATAATTTCTAGCTTAAAAATCATGTAGCTAAAATAAATTTAATTTAACTGCTAAATAATCAGACGAGAATATTTAAAAAAAAAAAATAAACTTATAACTGCACAGATCCATCACTGAGTATTGACGAAATACATATGTATTTCTAATTCATGATGGTTGATTTTATGAATATGACTTATTTCACGGAAGTGTTAAATGATAAGACAAGCTCTACGCTTGCAGTTCATAATGTAAGTTATAACCGAAGTACATAGTATGTATAAGTATTTGATATGTTGTTTTTCTCTATTCAGTGAAAACTGGGGTGACCCAACTTTGCCAGCGTTTGAGTACACGAGAAATATCTGTGAAGAACTAAAAAATTTTCCTTAAAGACTTGGTGTATAATCGTTACAAGAACTTTAAAGGTTAAATGAAGTAACGGGCCCATCGAGCCTGATTTAACTCTTCCAGAGAAAAACCTCGAGTACATTTCAGCCCTTGTGGCAAGTAAAACATTCCAAATCATTGACCTTCCGACATTTTGACGAACTGTGGGTGTGAACAATAATTATCTATTGAAAGAATTTACCAACCGGTCATCTTCCTAAATAAGGGAAACCTCGTGATTCTGACACTGTGTGCCCGCTTAAACTAATTCTTACCTAAACGGAGTGAAGTGACACTAACTTAAATCTGTAAAGAAAATTATCGCTCGAAGAGGACGCTCCCCGGACCCCGTGAATGAAACCACGATCTGCAGAGCTGGGAATCCGCTTCAGCAAAAAGATAGTCAAATTTAAACGGTGCGTCATACAGTGCGCCAGACGGCGAACACCAGCAAGCTATTAGGTAAGAACGTGAGCCAGGGTACCCTGATGAAAGAACCGAGTGAAAGTAGACTGAGTGAGGTTTTTATGATAACTATTTATTCACCCACTTTGTAATTCCATTTATGCAAATTGTTGCTAATGCAGGTATATTTTTCCTTAGGATAGAGCATTCTACTATCAAAGTCTGTTCATACCTTTAAAGGGGAAAATCATTAGACTACCGCAGATGTATTCGTGACTCGTTTGGGCTATCATCTCTTTTTCCTTCTAACAGGACTGGGCTAACCCTCGAGGGAAAAGATCATAACTGTGGGTCTATCATTCCTGTAGAAATTCCTTGACTTTATGACTATTTGTATATGTTTGATGTAATTTTATATGTTGTGATGGAAGTTTATTTTGATCATTAAACTTCACAATAAAACTTAATCAGCGTGTTGGTCAGCTCGTTCCAAAATATCTATATAATAATTGTTATACGAGGGGCGTTCAGAAAGTAATGCACCACATCGTTTTTCTCAGCTAATAATGAAGATAGAAACATGAAATTTTGCACACTTCAAATATGACATGTGCCAATTGTGTGCACGAAATTGCACCGCAACCGGCCAAATAATACGGCTGCCCTAAACCGTTGAAATGGAGCGTGTTAGCAACTTGCGTTATAAACAGCGAATTGGGATAGAATTTCTCGTTGCGGAGAAGGAAACTGTTGAGAACATTCACAAGCGTCTATGTGATGTGTATAAAAGTGTTGCAGTCGACAGGAGTACAGTCAGTCGCTGGGTTCAGAGAATCAAAGAATCAGGAATTGGAGATACGGAGCTGCTTGATCGGCCGCGCTGTGGACGTCCTGCCACAGCCACCAACGCAGAAATGTTGAAATGCGCTGAGGGCATTATTCTTACTGATAGGCGAATCACTACTCAACAATTGGCCTTACAGCTGTCAGTCAGCATTGGTAGTGCAAATGCAGTTATAAAAACTCCCGGATTTTCTAAGGTTAGCGCAAGATGGGTTCCTCGAAGTCTCACAAATGACTACCGATTGCAAAGGAAAGCAATTTCTTCTGAATTGTTGGAGCGTTTCAATGCTGATGGAGAGAACTTTTTGGCTAAGATCGTTACAGATGACGAAACCTGGGCACATCATTTTGAACCTGAGACAAAAAGACAGTCAATGGATTGGCATCATCCGCAGTCACCAAGAAGGAAGAAATTCAAGACAATTCCTTCAGCTGGAAAGGTCATGATCACTGTCTTTTGGGACATTGAAGGTGTGATTCTTGTGGACGTTATGCCAAGAGGAGAGACAATCAATTCGCAAGCTTACATTAAGACATTGAAAAAACTCAATCAACGTTTTTGCAGAGTTCGGCAGCACAAGAATCCAGCAGACCTGCTTCTCCTTCATGACAATGCGTGCCCTCACACAAGTCTGGCAACACGGGAAGCAATCACCAAATTGGGTTGGACTGTACTACCCCATCCACCCTATAGTCCCGATTTGGCACCCTCTGATTTTCATCTATTTGGTCCACTTAAAGATGCACTCCGTGGGACAAGGTGTGAAGATGGTGAAGGAGTGATTCTTGCAACGAAGAAATGGCTACATGATCAAGACAAAATCTGGTACGGGCTAGGAATACATGCACTTGTTTCGCGCTGGCATAAAGCCGTACAAGTTGATGGAGATTATGTTGAATAATACCGATGTTTACATGACATATCCATGTATATTTTTTATAAATTTCATGCTTTTTTAATAAACAGCTCCTGAGAAAAACGATGTGGTGCATTACTTTCTGAACGCCCCTCGTAGTTTTCCCACGTCTGTGTGTCTAACTGTCGTAAATTGTGCGTGTGCACGTGAGTGGTAATATATATATATATATATATATATATATATATATATATATATATATATATATATATATATATATATATATATATATATTTATTTATTTATTTATATATTTATTTATTTATATATTTATTTATTTATATATTTATATATATATATATAGTCAATAGACTGTCTGACTCCTCTAAATCTGTTGTAGAAGATAGGCTGAGATAGAGAGAAGATTCTCGATTTTACAGACAGCCTCTATTGATTTCTACCATCTCACTCGTGGAACTCTATTTCTATTATCATCTCTCACTGTGGCTATCACTTATTCTAATCTATTCAGAAGGGACCAACCTAAGTCTTAATCACCTATCACAAATCTACGACAAATGGGGTCTCGTCTATCGGGATTTTGAACTTAAGGAGGAAAATCTTTCTTTATTCTGATATAGAGTAAGAGTGTGATGTCTTGTGAGTTTTTACATCTTTAAAAATAATTTTTCCCCTAGACAAAACGATCTGTTTATGGGCGTGCTGACCACACAATTAATAATTGTTTTTCCACAGCATTTTTAGCATTATACATTCGAGTTACAGGTTGATTTTGTCGGAATATATGTTAATTGTTGATTTTGTAATACTAAACGCTGGTAAAGTTTGTGATTGTCTAGCAATCACAGGGTTCTGAAAAAGTAGGTGTTTGAGCTAAGCTAAGGAATGCGTTCAGACAATTAAGTCTTGTTAATTGCCTCCCTTACCCTAACTGTCTTCAGGTTTGAACTTGTAATGGACTTAAAAATTAAGGGGATTTTTTTTTCTTCCTTAAAAATTTTTGCAATAATTATTTTGTTTCCACTGTAGCAACTTATTTTTCAGTGAGTAATCTTAACTACCATTTAATTGGCGTAGTCGTCTGCATTAGGTGCTTAATTGCCGATTAATAGCAGCGATAGTTAGACACTATATCATAGGAGGAGGTATCCCAGGTTAAAGTATATCATCTTTTGTTTTGGTATTTTCTCACAAGTGGTAGGAATCAGTATATCTTTTTCTTATGTGTTTCTCGACTAGTCTCAGTCACTGATTTACAATGGCAGGGAGGGCGAAGCTTAGGCAGATCCTCAGGGACGAGGAAAGAGAAGAAGGTTTGGAAGGAGAGGAAGCGAAAGCTTTTGTCAGGGACGAACTTGACAGATATGACGCGGAGAGGAAAGCAGCTGAAGCTAAGGAGGAAAAAGAAGAACTAAGGAGGAAAGAAGAAGCAGCGGAGAGGAAAGAAGTGGAAGACCGTCTATTACAGCAGAAGAAGATGGATGAGGAAATGGAAATTCGCAGGATGCAGCATGAGGAAAGAGAGAAGGAGAGGGAGAGACAGCATGAGTTGGCTCTTAAAACTCTAGAATTCCAAAGTTGTGGTGCTGCCTTTACCTCCAGCAATGGAGAGTCTTCTTCTCATTCTTCCTTAACTGATCAATCTAACACTCAATCTACTCATCTCACTGCTATGTCTTTTGCGCTAGAATCTTTCCGTTGTCCTAACGAGAAGATTGACACGTATCTAGAAAAATTTGAGAAAGTTGCAATCTGTACGGTTTAGAGAGGTCGCGTTGGAATATGAAGCTTTCTCAGGCTTTGAAAAGCAGTGCGTATGATGTTTACGCCAAACTGGAAAGCAGCCAACAAGACAACTATGATGTGTTGAAGAAAGCGTTACTGGAGCGCATGGAAATGAATGCTCGAAAATTTTTGCAACTGTTTCGCAACAGCAGGAAGGAGAGCTCTGAAACTTTTTCAGCAGTTCTCGTCTCGTTTGAAACTTGACAAAGTGCCTCGAGCTTTCACAGCTCCCCTCTACCTATGAAGTTCTGGAGGAATTTGTTATTACAGACCAAATAAAGAACACGTTGTCTGCTGATACCCGGAGATTTCTAGCTGAGCAGGGTGCAGAAAAGCTTGAAGACATTTTAGAGAAGTCTGAGCGCTATCAAAATGCGCTGGCTGAACTGCCGGCCACAAAACGTAAACCGACAGAAGACCAATCTTCTTATGCTTCTAATCAGAATAACCACCGAGAAACTGGACCTCAAAACCCCCCTCCTGAAAAATCATAGTTCTACAAAAACAAGTACCCCAACCACAGTAAACAGTCTGATCAACCCGACCGCCCTACATGGCAGCGCAGCCAGAAAGGACAAGGTGGCAAAGGGAGAACCCCTGAGCACGGGACTAATGATCAGGGCGAGCACACGGAGCCTAAAAGCATCGGATGCTTGCTAACAGTCTTGCAAGGCGGAATTATTGACAGTGATTCCCAACCTGTAGAGGGAGAGAGACCCTCTACGCGAGGTACTGTTATATTGAACGGTTCTCAAACTTTTTGTTTATTTGACACGACGCTTTCTTATGATTGCATTGTTGCCAGACACCTGGTCAAACCCGGTCAAGAGACAGGAAAGACCGTCGAACTTTGTGGAGTCTCTAAGAGTGATGCACCTACAGCGCTTCCCATCGCATTGGTGGAGATACACTCTGACTTTTTCAGAGATGTGATCAAAGCGGCTGTTATGGATGACCCCATCTACCCAGTCATACTTGGCGGTAGATACGTGTTTATTGGGAAACCGGAAGAGCCGATTGTGACAGCAGTAACTACAAGAGGGCAAACCAAGATGGAACGGGAGCCTGCGCCTAATTTGTTACCTATGGAACTTAAAGAAGCGCAACAAAAGGACCCTACTTTGGCACCCTGCTTTAGGAAACTGCCCATGGCTAAGGAACCCAGACAGCACGGGGACATTTTTTCTAAGGATGGCGTACTTTATCGCAGAACGGGCAAGCCTGACCAAGGTTACAACCAGCTCCTAGTACCGAAACAGTACAGAAGCCAAATCCTAGAAATGGGGCACTCTCTTCTCTTCAGCGGACATATGGGACAGAACGCCACAAACCAACGGATAACCACTCATTATTGGTGGCCAGGAGTAAACACTGATATTATCAGGTATGTCAAATCCTGTGCCCAGTGCCAACGTTTACCACCCAAGCAACAGACACCCCCAGTCCACATGGGTGAAATGCCAATAGTGGGAACACCATTCGAACGGGTAGTGATCGACATTTTAGGACCCTTCCAAAGGACTAAAAGAAGGAACAGGTTTATCCTGACCTTAGTCGACACATGCACTTTATGGGCAGAAGCTATCCCACTAACATGCACAGATGCCAGGCATGTTGCAGAAGCCCTAGTGCAGATTTTTACTCGGTTGGGATTCCCTCAACAAGTGTTGACGGATAACGGATCCTCATACCGAAACCTGTTGATGGATGAGATCGTGAAGATTTTGAGGAACCAACACATCTACATAAAGCCTTATACTCCAGCCGGAAATGCGCTCGTCGAACGTGTTAATGGAAACCTCAACATGATGTTAAGTAAACTGGCACAAGTGAAACCTGAAGATTGGGATCTTTGTATTCCTGCAGCTTTATTTAGCTACAGAGAATCTCCTCATACTTCCACAGGATTTCCGCCAGCAATGCTTTTATTCGGCAGACCTATTAAGGGGCCGCTTGAAGCCTTACTTTGGTCGCTGACAGACCAGAAGGCGGATGAGACAGTTGTCTCAGCAAGTAAATATGTGTCAGTTTTAAAGGAAAGGTTGAAACTAGGATGGGACCTAGCAACGACTAACTTTAAGCGAGCACGCACAAAGCACGCTAACCGATACAGGAAAGTCGCGAAAGAGAGAGAACTACAAGTAGGAGAGAAAGTTTTGGTGTTACTCCCCACCGGGAACAACAAACTGAGAATCGGATGGCAAGAGCCATTTACCGTCCTGAAAAAGATTTCTAAGGCTAACTACCAGATCTCTATTAAAGGAAAGGAGAAGGTTTTTCCATCTAAATCTGTTAAAGAAATACTTGGAAAGACCAGTGCCAACCTCCGAACATCTCCTGGCGATCGCCAAAACTGACGAAGATGACGATAGTGGCAGGGAAATTCCACTGCACACACACGAAATCTTTCAAAAATGTCAAAAGCGGCGACGCTCTTTCAAGCGCGCATGGGAGACATTCCAGAGAAAGGAAAAAACTTTGGGAGTAGACTTGAGTAGGAATTGGAGAGAGACGGAGGGGGAGATGAGAGGGAGGAGGACAGACACCCTGAAGCTACGGATATAGGAAATTTATTTCCATAACGTAGACATGGAGTGCGTCCATATCTTAAAGGGGGGACGTTCTGTCGCATAGAGATTTATGATCAATAAATTTCTATATTCTTTTCTTTTCTACCCGTGTCCTCTACTTTATTATCGCTCTTTTATCCTTTTCCTGTTTTGTTCGCATTCGTTCGTTTGCGACAAAATTTACTTTCCCATTCTGACTTTACCATTTTTTTTTTGCTCATGTTAGCCACGCATTTATTACATAACGTGTCAGTCCCTGCACGAGACGAAGAGCGTAAGAATGCATTCCGTCAGACACAGAAAGCAGACATGTGTCTATACTTTTCTCATGACACGGCGCTCTTGAGCTAGATTCTCGATGTAAACGTGTGAGAATGCAATCTGTCAGACATGGGATAGCAGACATTTGTCTACATTTCCATCTGACACGTAGCGCTACGAACAGTTTCTTAGCAGAAGGTGTGATGACGCACTCTTGGCATGTTATGGCCAGTCGCCTGAGTTAACGTGTTAAGAGAAAGGGGAGAGACCGGCGCTATTGCGAGGTTTTGGATATAGCGTGCATCCTTTGTCAGGGTTTTAAGATATTAACGAGAGTTTTAAACTTTATTTCATTCAGTCCTCAAGATTCGCAGTAGACAGGTCGCTCGTGTAAAGAATAAGCTGTATAGCGAAGTTTCTCAGTTTGTTTCGACAATTTGCCGAGCTTCTAGACTTCAAATATATATATCAGCATATAATTCTAAGTTGTGTGTTGAGGTAATATAATATATCTAGTATTTTATGAGTGATTAAGTGTTAAATCGCCTATTTTATTTCCCTAGTTTCTTTTGTGCAGAGTGAGTAATTTATAAGTCTGTTATATTCTCTAGCTGACGTGTTTCAGTGGAAAGCAGAATAAATTATAATTTCTAGCTTAAAAATCATGTAGCTAAAATAAATTTAATTTAACTGCTAAATAATCAGACGAGAATATTTAAAAAAAAACTAAACTTATAACTGCACAGATCCATCACTGAGTATTGACGAAATACATATGTATTTCTAATTCATGTTGGTTGATTTTATGAATATGACTTATTTCACGGAAGTGTTAAATGATAAGACAAGCTCTACGCTTGCAGTTCATAATGTAAGTTATAACTGTAGTACATAGTATGTATAAGTATTTGATATGTTGTTTTTCTCTATTCAGTGAAAACTGGGGTGACCCAACTTTGCCAGCGTTTGAGTACACGAGAAATATCTGTGAAGAACTAAAACATTTTCCTTAAAGACTTGGTGTATAATCTTTACAAGAACTTTAAAGGTTAAATGAAGTAACGGGCCCATCGAGCCTGATTTAACTCTTCCAGAGAAAAACCTTGAGTACATTTCAGCCCTTGTGGCAAGTAAAACATTCCAAATCATTGACCTTCTGACATTTTGACGAACTGTGGGTGTGAACAATAATTATCTATTGAAAGAATTTACCAACCGGTCATCTTCCTAAATAAGGGAAACCTCGTGATTCTGACACTGTGTGCCCGCTTAAACTAATTCTTACCTGAACGGAGTGAAGTGACACTAACTTAAATCTGTAAAGAAAACTTTCGCACGAAGAGGACGCTCCCCGGACCCCGTGAATGAAACCACGATCTGCAGAGCTGGGAATCCGCTTCAGCAAAAAGATAGACATATTTAAACGGTGCGTCATACAGTGCACTAGACGGCGAACACCAGCAAGCTATTAGGTAAGAATGTGAGCCAGGGTACCCTGATGAAAGAACCGAGTGAAAGTAGACTGAGTGAGGTTTTTATGATAACTATTTATTCAGAGAGCAGTGGAGGACCCTGTCTGCTGATGCTTCCACCATGGCACCCCTACGACCCATGACGGGTTATGGGTTGAGATGATGATGATGATTTATTCATCCACTTTGTAATTCCATTTATGCAAATTGTTGCTAATGCAGGTATATTTTTCCTTAGGATAGAGCATTCTACTATCAAAGTCTGTTCATACCTTTAAAGGGGAAAATCATTAGACTACTGCAGATGTATCTGTGACTCGTTGGGGCTATCATCTCTTTTTCCTTCTAACAGGACTGGGCTATCCCTCGAGGGAAAAGATCATAACTGTGGGTCTATCATTCCTGTAGAAATTCCTTGACTTTATGACTATTTGTATATGTTTGATGTAATTTTATATGTTGTGATGGAAGTTTATTTTGATAATTAAACTTCACAATAAAACTTAATCAGCGTGTTGGTCAGCTCGTTCCAAAATATCTATATAATCATTGTAAGTTTTCCCACGTCTGTGTGTCTAACTGTCGTAAATTGTGCGTGTGCACGTGAGTGGTAATGTTACGGTCCCGCTGTATCTCTTCTTGCTAGTTGTTATTAAAAGATTCAGCACCGTTGGACGTGAGTTATTGGGTTGCTTGTCAATACTTCAGATATTATGATTCATCTATTCTAATTCCAGCTTATAGTTCGATTGCAGTTTTAAGCCATTATTGTGTGATTTAATTATTATTATATTCAGTGTCGTTGTTGTTTAATAATTCTCCAGCAGTGTTGGTTATATTATAGTTAGTCTTATGAATACCTGTGATAATCTGGACTGACCTTGCAAGGATTAACAACAGTCACAGCACAGAGTGAGAACTTGAATAATTCAGGCAATTAACAAGTTCCATTGACGACTGAACAATTTAATATATATATATATCCTTTTACACAATGAGCGTAACACATTTCTCACACATTAACTTGGCTTTAACATAGTACTAAGCTCTACGCAATGTTCATCCCACAGACTTAGCTCGTCTGGGTTAACTGTTAAGTCTATAGCGTAATAGAGTTTGCAACCAACTCCTACTGAATCCGATCCTTGGAATTATTATCCCTTCACACTGCTAGTGAGTTCATTATCCGTAAATCTATAGATCCTGTCTATGTATCATTATTCAACATTTTTGGCTTCCATCGCCAGGCTTTAACTGCCATGTGTATAAGTTCACCTTGAACGTAATCTGCGTTATTCGCGATTATACTCTGGACTCTATCTGGTCCTATATTTAATTTGATACAGATTCTTACGCTATTTTACACTTTCCAGTGGATCTACCGTTCCACATATATCCTTAGTCAGTGGCTGTGCCACATATTAATACACAATCCTTAAGTGGCTTTGCCACACATTCCAACAATGCCATTCGGCTCAATGGCCATACATAGACTTTCCTAGTCTTTAGACACATATCCTTATATCGGCTTAAAGCCAGAACACAACGGTTCTATACTTGAGTAAGTGGCTATGCCACACAATTGAAACACTATCCATAAGTGGCTGTGCCACACATTGAAACACTGTCGGATGGCACGCCGGCCATCAGGCCCGCAGGCCATGGGTAGACCAATGTAACTAGGCTTGACGCGTCATATATTGATCTGCGCGATTTCCAGTATTAATTCAATTGAGGAGTCTCGTGGTGCACGCATGCGAATGTTTGCAACCATTCACATGTTTGCAAGCCGCGAAACAGTCCTCAACATCATCCCCCCGCTCCCAAACGTGACACTCGTGGCACGTGTGAGAGTGGTGGCGAAGATGTGACCGACTATAATCTATGCATGATATCTATCGTCAAGAATGTTATAATGAAATTAATATTCACAATTAGAAATATCAATTATAAAATTATGTCCATTGTCAACATCAAGACAAGAAAGTTATCTCAATCCTGTGACGCAAAGTTTCTAGATAACATGTCCACGAGGTTATTATCAGTTCCTGAAATAGGTATGATTGTAAATGCGAATTCTTGTAGCAACAGGAACCATCTATGAATTCTTGCGTTTTTCATAGTTCTCGCAGTGATAAAAGTGAGCGGACTGTGGTCTGTGTGAATAAAGAACTTCCTCCCTATCAAGTACTTAGACAGTTTTTCTAAGCACCAAACCACAGCGAGAAGTTCGCGCTCTCCTGTTGCGTATTTTTGTTCCGCAGGTGTAAGCTTGCGTGAGACAAACAAGCATGGATGGAGTATCCCTTCATAACATTGAAGCAAACATCCTGCAATTCCGGAACTGGATGCATCTGTTTGAATCAGGAATGGTAAATGTATGTTTGGCAATAATAGGATAGGAGGATTCTTAAATAAATTCTTTATCATAATCAGAGCCTCTTCGCACTGCGGTGTCCATAATATTTTTTTGGACTACCTTTGGCCAACAGTCCGGACAAAGGAGCAGAAATCTGTGCAAAGCGTGATATAAATTTATGGTAATAATTAACCAGCCCAAGTAAATTTCTTATTTGTTTCTTAGATGATGGAGTAGCAATCTCCAGTATGCGCTTGACTGTATTGTCATCAGGGTGTAATCTATGGTTACCTATGCGGTGACCCAGAAAAGTAATCTCCAGACAACCTATCTGGACCTTAGAAGGTCTTACAGTCAAACCATGTTGTCGTAGTGTAAAGAGAAGAGAAGACAAACCAGTAATATGGTCTTCCCATGAGTTGTGAAATAGACAGATGTCATCGATGTATGTGATGACATCTTTCCTATCGCACAGAAGGCGGCGCATCAAGCGCACAAAAGTAACGAATGATCATTACACAAAGCAATAATGACAAAATGTAGAGGTCAGTGAAGTTAGCAAAAATAATGCAAGTATCACTGATGACAGATGAGAAAATATCCTAAATGAAAGTAATGTCTATATTATTAACAAAAAATTATCTTGTGCAAAAGATATAAGAAATAGTACACTAAACTATGGATGTAGAGAAGAACAAAACATCCAAAGACAGAAGAAAAGAAATAGGCCAACACAACTACACAGTGCGTGGTGTAGAATTGCGTGCGAGTTGCACATCTAAATAATGGTGTGCAAACCTAGAACCATTTTTGAATTTCACCGCTCTGCGAGCATCGCAATAACGAGCAAAACGAACAAATGCAAGTTGGTGAGAAGAGTGTTGAAGTTCGAACATACGAACAAATTCAACATCTCCGATATGCTGGAAAAATCTCCTGAGCGCATACCAAGTCGCGCTCGAAGGTAAATTGCGCACTAAAACAGTGCGGTTCGGTGAAATATGATCTCGGCCAGGTCGAAACTGAGCCCGAGAATCATTGAACTTATCATGTGTTGTGCGAGTCAAGTGCACAGAGGTATTCCTATGTATATCTTGTTCCTTGCATGTCGTAAGAGCTGGACGATCATGGTCATCCTTGTGATCATCCCGACGAGTATGATTCTCAACAACCCCTCTTATAGCATCATGACTCTTTCTAGTAAATTTTGTGTCACCTTTTACAACATCATTTATACTCCTAAGAGCAGAAGTACCATAAGCATGCTGTCTACACATATGATGATGACCAATACTATTAGTCACGTCTGAGCATGTCATGACGGGATGCCCGGAAGATTCAGTCGATGTCTCCACAACATCAGTATTAACTGTCTTTTGAAGACAAAGTTGTGTATAGAGATTCTCATCAAAATACATGGAACCAATATGATGATCAACATCCTCCAAATGAGCAGAATTCACATGTCGCAGCTCATCATCATCATTGGATGGAACCTGATAGTTAGGACATGTCGTAATCCTCCTGGCAACAGGTGTAACATCACCAATATGATCATTATGACTATCATAATAACAACTATCCTCATGAAGTTTGGTCTCATGGAAAAACTTCTGTTCACCTCCCTTAAGGGTATCTAGTTTTCTATTATTACTTTCTTGTGGTGGACATTTTTCCATAGTGACATACCTAGCACTGGCTTTACGCCAAGATCCACCATCCTGAAAATCAGAACGGTTATGACAGGAAACCCTGACATAAGAATCCTGACGAGGAAAGCTATATTTTCCTCTGAATGATCGACTATCCCGTCGTTGTAACTGAATCTTAGCATTGAATGCTGGAAGTCGGATATCACTCTTATGAGAGCGATCTGTATCATCACTAAGTTTAGCATTTGAAATGCTATGCTTCTGCAGAAAGTCGTTTGGGTGTGGTGAAATATCACGGTAACCCAATTTCACACCTAAACCAATGCCCTCTGATGGCAATACATGTTCCTGTGATATGATATCTAATAAAACATCCACCCTTCGATGTAATTTAACAATCTCTAAATCTTTTACTTTATGTTCTGCAGCAGCAGATTTAGTCAGTTGTTCAATTTCAATAGAGTGTCTACTAACAATCTCCATATTCTTTGCCTTTTCTTGTTGAAGTTCAAATTGTAGTGCTTCAATAGAGTTATAATGGCTTTCCTTAAGATCAGCAACCTTATCGGGCAATCCTATTTTTTATTCCTCAAGTTGTTGTATTAGATCTTCGTTCTCATCTAATAGACCAATAATCTGAACCATCTTGGAGTCCACACGTTTCTGGGCCTCAACTTTGAATTTCTCATAATCTATCTTTACTTTTTCCAGCTCATTGGTAAGAGCCCTTTCCTTATCATTCTCATACCTGATCCCCTGTTTTAAATTTACTAATTCCAAATCAGGAGTAGGTTTACTAAGTTCTGACTTACTAACTTGAAACTCCTTGTTTCTGTCGCTTAGTCATTTAATATTATCCCTGAGTTCTGAGTTCTCTTTTCTTAGAGCACACAATGTATCATACTCTACTTAAGTCTTGGTCTTACATTTAAAATTCTCGTATTCTGCTTTCACAGTAACCAAGTCATGAGTAAGAGATTTTTCTTTATCATTCTTCTCTCTCAACTCGAGTCTCAATTTCGCCATATCACGAATAAGACCCTTTACTCTGACATCTGCATTTTGGTTTACTCTCTCTTTTTCTTGTTGAGCCATTTCTTTATCTTTTTGAGCCAATTCCAACTTTTTAAGTTCACGTTGCTCAATTCTTTCCTGTTGAGATAAATGCTTTTCATATCTCGTTTCAGCATAAGTCTGAAGATCAGAACCTGATTTCCCCAGGCTTTGTCCAATTTTAATAAAATCTTCTAACGTAGACATGGTGCTACGTTTCTCAGTAACTTATATAAGTATATTAATTGTCAATAAATATTCTATGAACATATGAGCTTCATTAATTCAAAGTAACTATGATATTTACCATAGCCAGAGACAAGAACAGGTGACGATAAACAATGGATGGAACAAGCAAATGGACCATAATGAAATGATATATTCAATTATACGACACTATGAAACAGATAAAAAGAAACTAAGTAGGTACTAGACATATTAATTCGATAAAATGTTTAAAGTAACATTACAAAAATTTTACGATACAAGTCGTCCTAAACTAACAATGAGACAGAGAGATTTTAGATCACAAACGAATAAAATCGTCAGACCAAACGGAAACTATGATATGCAAAATAACGTAGGCACGTGACGTCACAACTAGCACAAGCAAAGTGATTATATTGCTAACTGAAGAAGCATTTATATCCTAACTCAAAAGAAAAATTAATAATCAGTTAGATCCTCAGTCAGCGAATATAAGCAATTATCCCTAAAAGTCGTTATAATTGCTTGAATCTTCCAAAGGAATACCCAAGCAATGATAAGCCCTAACCATCCGTCCCGCGAAGTTACATAAAGTACATCGATAGTAAACACATAATGATAATTACTAGAACTGCAAAATAGGACAGACAAATGACAGTGGAGGAAAAATTGAAGGCCAAAGCTAGCCAACTGGACAACACACACTAGTCGAAAGCTCTAATTTAGACAAGAACTTATCTTCATGTGATCATGCCATTGTGATCCAAGAAAACCACAACAAGATGCTCCCAGCTGTTTGACTTGTTCCCATTGAGAAGCAGATGTGACCGGTTGATTGAAGATGATTCTTTCGAAATTAATATTGAAAGAAATTCTGTCGAAATACTTCCCCGGTTGCTCTGGACGTTTAACAAGTGTATGGCTTGTCTTCCCGGTTCTCTGTGATGGTTCAGGATCAAAGATTGAATGACATACGATCGATTTGATTCAGCGAAGACAGTGACCGTTGATCGGAGTACTGACTCGACCTTGACCTTCGTAACTTGATGTGTAAATTCGAGTTGCCAGATTGGACTTGCGCCTTGAATGAGACCTTCTTGAACTGTTCAATTTACACTGTCACTTTGTATGTACTTACTTACTTAGTCGTTCCCCTTCTACCGTGAGGTGTAGAGGTTTGGAAGAGAAAGCGCCAGACTATCCTATCGGCTGTCTTCCTCCTGGCCTGGTTCCATTCTAGTCCTCGGTCCTTCAAAGATTGTCTAATGTTGTCCTCCAGCGGACTCTGGGTCGTCCTCGGGGTCTGGATCCTTGGCTCTTTGTTTCCCATGCTTGTCGTGGTATCCGATCTTCTCCCATTCTGCAGACATGGCCAAACCATCTTAATTGGGACTTTTCTACTTGGGTCTGCAGGGGGTAGGATTTAAGGCCTTGACGTATCGTCTGGTTGCGTACCATGTCTCTTCTTGTTACTTCAACCACCTTCCTCAGATACCTCATTTCTGAGGTTTGGATCTGGCTTTTATGGGTTGTAGTCATTGCACATGACTCGCATCCATATGTCAAGACTGGGACATAGGTGGAGCGGTATACAGCCATCTTCGTTTTCTTACCAACCTCTCTCTTGCTGAGGAATCCTCGATTTATGGCCTGAAAAAGTCTCCCAGCTGCTGCTTTTCGAGTGGCCAACTCTTCTTTGATGCCGTCCTTTCGGTCTATAATAGCTCCGAGGTATTTAAAGTGGTCGACCTGCTCCAGGACCTGTTCTCCCAGCTTAATCTGATGTTTTCTTTCTTCTCGTGATATCACCATGGATTTTGTTTTAGAGCTGCTTATGACCATCCCTCTCTTCTCCAGCTCTTCCTTCCAGACTTGCAGGTTGGATTGGAGATGTGCCTCTGATTTAGCAATCAGGGCAATGTCATCAGCAAATGCCAGCTCCGAAATATAGACCTGTCTCATCTTCCAGTACCCCACTGAATACTTTCTTGTTCTCTCCTTACATGCCTTGATGACATCGTCCATAAGGAGTATGAAGAGGTAAGGTGATAGGATATCACCTTGCCTTACACCAGTGGTGGTCCTGAACTCTTCTGACTTATGGTTTGCTGTCCTCACATAATTTCTGCAAGACTTGTAGAAGCTCTGTATAGCATGAATCAGAGGTGCTGGAATATTCTTCCTTGCCAAACAGTCCCAAAGTTTGCTCCAGGGGACCCTGTCAAACGCCTTTTCCAGATCTATGAAACAAAGATGCATCTCACTCTTATACTCAAGGGCCTTTTCACTCAGCTGTCTGAGTGTGAAGATTAGGTCTTGAGTACTTCGGTTTGCTCGGAATCCGCACTGGACCTCATCCAATTGTGGCTCAGCTAGGCGTCGGAGTCTCTGCTCTAGGATTCTAGAGTAGATTTTACCAGGGACACTGAGAAGGGATATGCCTCTATGGTTTCCACACTGTCGATTGTCACCCTTTTTGAAAATTGGTGTTATGATGGCAATCTCCCAATCCTTTGGTATGGTCTTGTTGTACCACGCTGCCTGTAAAACCCTTAAGAGTAATAGGTCGCCTGATGCTCCCATGAACTTAACCATTTCTGGTGTTATACCATCATGCCCTGCTGCTTTGCCCATCTTGATTTTCTCCAGTGCTGCCTTCAGTTCTTCCATCTTTATGTCATCTTCACCATCATTGGTTTTCTCTTCTGTGCTAGTGGTTATCATTTCTGATGCTTCACCATGCTCACCATCCAGGAGTTCTGAGAAATATTCTTTCCATCTTTCCATTACTTCCTTCGGGGCAGTAGGCAATTTGCCTTGCTTGTCCTTTATAAATTTGAGAGGGCATTGTTTTTCCCTTCCTCATGTTCTTTAGGGTCTTATAGAACAATGTCTGGATGTCTTGCACATCTTTTTCTAGCTTTTCTCCAAATTCTTCCCAGGACTTCTGTTTTGCTGCTAGCACTTTGTTCTTTGCTTCTGTTCTGAGTGTCACATATTCTCTATATTTTCCATTTGTCCTATTGTGTTTTTAGCTCCTAAGTATTGTTTCCATGCCATTTTCTTCTCTCTTATTTTCTCTTTGACTTCCTCTGTCCACCAAGGTGTCCTCTTTCTCTTGTTCCCAAGTCGGACTTCACCGCATGCTTCTGCAGCAGCTGTCTTTATGATATCCTTGAATTTAATCCAGAGGGTTTCCAAGTCATCAGGTCGTTCTTCTGTGTTGCTCACCGCTGCAGCAATAAGCCCCTGATATCTGGTCTTAATTTCTGGCTCTCTCAGCTTGTAGGTCCTAATGCTCATTTCTCCTGCTCGTTTACTTGGTTTCTTGCGTGATGTTGGGCAGTTCCTAGGCTGAGCAACTCTTCAGTTGTTCTTTTGATTGTTAGCAGGTAGTGATCACTTCCAATCTCTGGCCCCCTCCAGACTCTAGCATCTCGGACATATTTGAATGAGCTTCTCCGAACAATGGCATAGTCGATCACTGACTTCTCATTCTTTGTTGGTTCATCTAGTGTATGCATGTATGCGCTTATGGGGGAACTTTGTGTTTGTAATGATCAGATTCTGCTCACTGCAGAATCTAAGGAGTCGCTTTCCATTGTCATTGAGAGTATCTTCTCCATATCTTCCGATAACTCCACCCCATCTAGCATGGTCATTTCCAATTCTGGCATTAAAATCTCCGAGCATGATAACTTCATCTAGGCAGTCATCCACTGTCCTTTGAAGCAGCTCGAAGAATTCCTCCTTGACCTCTGCTCTCTCATCCTCATTTGGGCCATACACTATGACCAGGTTGACTATGGTTTCTCCTTCTTTTAGTTTTACAACCATAATGCGCTCCGAGACAAAGTTCCATCCCTTGATACTATCTCTTTTGATTTTGGGCCACAATGCAACCCACGCCCCCTTTAGCTCTTTCACTTTGTATGTGACGAACTAAATTGATTTTGAAGTTGTTTCCACTAGAATCTTCCCAACTTGAAGCCTGATTCATGAACATTAGTTCGTTCAATTGGGTAACGGAAAAAGATGAATTCTGAAGATTGTCCGAATACTTTTCTGACATCCGTATGTTACGGTCCCGCTTTTGTATCTCTTCTTTGCTAGTTGTTATTAAAAGATTCCGCCACCGTTGGACGTGAGTTATTTGTTTGCTTGTCAATACTTCAGTTATTATGATTCATCTATTCTAATTTCAGTTTATATTTTGATTGCAGTTTTAAGCCATTATTGTGTGATTTAATTATTATTATATTCAGTTTCGTCGTTGTTTAATAATTCTCCAGCAGTGTTGGTTATATTATAGTTAGTCTTATGAATACCATGTGATAATCTGGACTGACCTTGCAAAGGATTAACAACAGTCACAGCACAGAGTGGAGAACTTGGGATAATTCACAGGCAATTAACAAGTTCCATTGACGACTGAACAATTTAATATATATGTCCTTTTACACAATGAGCGTAACACATTTCTCACACATTAACTTGGCTTTAAAATAGTACTAAGCTCTACGCAATGTTCATACCACAGACTTAGCTCACGTCTGGGTTAACTGTTAAGTCTATAGCGTAATAGAGTTTGCAACCAACTCCTACAGAATCCGATCCTTGGAATTATTATCCCTTCACACTGCTAGTGAGTTCATTATCCGTAAAATCTATAGATCCTGTCTATGTATCATTATTCAAACATTTTTGGCTTCCATCGCCAGGCTTTAACTGCCATGTGTATAAGTTCACACCTTGAACGTAATCTGCGTTATTCGCGATTCTACTCTGGACTCTATCTGGTCCTATATTTAATTTGATACAGATTCTTACGCTATTTTACACTTTCCAGTGGATCTACCGTTCCACATATATCCTTAGTCAGTGGCTGTGCCACATATTAATACACAATCCTTAAGTGGCTTTGCCACACATTCCAACACCGCCATTCGGCTCAATGGCCATACATAGACTTTCCTAGTCTTTAGACACATATCCTTATATCGGCTTAAAGGCAGAACACAACGGTTCTACACTTGAGTAAGTGGCTATGCCACACAATTGAAACACTATCCATAAGTGGCTGTGCCACACATTGAAACACTGTCGGATGGCACGCCGGCCATCAGGCCCGCAGGCCATGGGTAGACCAATGTAACTAGGCTTGACGCGTCATATATTGATCTACGCGATTTCCAGTATTAATTTAATTGAGGAGTCTCGTGGTGCACGCATGCGAATGTGTGCAACCATTCACATGTTTGCAAGCCGCGAAACAGTCCTCAACAGGTAATATATATATATATTAATATATGTTAGTCAATAGACTGTATGACTCCTCTAAATCTGTTGTAGAAGATAGGCTGAGATAGAGAGAAGATTTCTCAATTTCAGAGACAGCCTATATTGATTTCTACCATCTCTCACTCGTGGAACTCTATTTCTATTATCATCTCTCACTGTGGCTATCACTATTATATTCTAATCTATTCAGAAGGTACCAACCTGTCTTAATCACCTATCACAAATCTACGACAGGGGAGCAGAGAGATGAAGCAGCAGAGAGATAGAAATGGCTGTGCCCAGTTAGCAAGTAGAACAACACTTTAGACTCCACACTTCAAAATTTTAGAGACAGAAGCAGAAATAAGAAAGAGATCTCTCCAAAGACAGCAACTCTTCAACATCAAGCACTACGTCTTCAGTGCAAGTTTTTCCTAACCAAGAAGAGGTAACAAGTATCTGTACATTATTAGTTGTGCCTGCTCAAACATTACACTGAAAAACATTACAAAATCTAGTGAAAAGACTTATCTTTCATAAATCACAATTTCATTGATAACACAGACCTTCACGTCAGAAGAAAGAAAACAATTACAGTTGTGCCTGAAAGAGAAAGACATTTTTGACAGCTTATCGAACCTTAAAGAGACTTTATAACTTTCTGAGGCCAGAAGTATCGAATAAAGGAGAACCACTGTAGTTGCATTTGTCTGAAGTTGATACAGCAATAAAGCTAATCGTTACAAATAACTTGGTGTAGATGTCGAATAGGGAACAAGGACAGGACTGGACTAACATCTTAGGAGAATTAATTCAACCATTGACTAGGCTGTTGTCAATTTATAAAACATTGTGAAAAGAAAAATTGGACGAAATAGTTTAAAGGAATTTTCAACCAAAATAAATATATAAACGTTTCCTGGAGTTTGTTTGTTTAAAACTCTATATGTAACTCTGTCATGACGTTAAAGAAGAACAGGTTGTCCAGTTTCATCGTTGTAGACAGTGTGGATGGACGTTTGTGTTTGTGAAGATCATCTACATTGAACGAATTTCGTTGTCATAAAGTTGCTCAGAAAAGAACCTGGAAAATGAGGTTTCTCATTGCCTCAACCTCCTATGGCCGTAACCATCTCAGGTGTTAACCTGACTCCATCTGTTCTACCACCAATACTATACGATCATGCAAGAAAGACTAATACCTGACACATAACAAACACACCTGATGGACAAATCTTCAATTCTACGAGTACTAACACAACCAGACAGTTAAAACAACAAATAGACTACACAGCCACAATTTGTTTAGAATTGCATTCCTGGCATTGAGAGAAAGAAGAGCCAGACTGCAACAGACAGAAAAGTCATAACAACAACATGCATACAGAAACATTACCCAGACAAAACCTGGACCCAAGCTTACAAAGATGGATCAGCAACAAATGCAACAGACAGAAAAGTCATAACAACAACATGCATACAGAAACATTACCCAGACAAAACCTGGACCCAAGCTTACACAGATGGATCAGCAACAAATGCAACAGACAGAAAAGTCATAACAACAACATGCATACAGAAAAATTACCCAGACAAAACCTGGACCCAAGCTTACACAGATGGATCAGCAAACAAATGCAAACAGACAGAAAAGTCATAACAACAACAATGCATACAGAAAATTACCCAGACAAAACCTGGACCCAAGCTTACACAGATGGATCAGATACAAATGCAACAGACTGAAAAAATATGAAGACATGACATGCAGAGTTCTTCATGAAGGACAGCATACAGAACTATTTGGGATAAGAACAGGAGTGCGACAGGGATGCCTCTTGTCTCCATTTCTTTTCTTACTAGCAATAGCCTGGGTTATGAGAACATCGACAACACAAAACAGAGATGGAATCCAGTGGACTCTGACTAAACAGTTGGATGATCTGGATTTTGCTGATGACTTGGCTCTTCTGTCCCATAACCGTAATCAGATGCAAGACAAATTGAAAACACTTGATGAGAGGTCACAGCAACTGGGTCTGAAAATACACAGGGAAAAGACAAAAACAATGAGAATAAATGCAGGTAATGATAACAGGGTTGAACTTGAAGAAACACCAATACAAGATGTAGAATCATACACATATCTTGGCAGCAATATAGACAAAGTTGGAGGGACAGGCAGTGATATCAAAATAAGAATACAAAAAGCAAGAGGTGCTTTCATTGCATTGGGAAATATATGGAGATCAAGAGAAATCGGATCCAACACGAAAATAAGAATCTTCAACTCAACTGTGGTCAGTACTATTGTATGGCTCTGAAACATGGAGAACAACAAAGACAACAACCAAAAAGCTAGACTTTCATAAATGGGTGCTTGCGTAGAATAGGGGGATTAAAACGGTATGACAAGGTTAAACAATGTGGAACTGAGGACAAGAACTAGACAAGTGCCAGTGGAACAAGAGATGAGAAGAAGACGATGGCGATGGATAGGACACACACTGAGGAAACCTGTTGATAGCATTAAAAAGCAGTCCTTGTTCTGGAACTCCCAGGGCAAGAGAGGCAGAGGTAGACCAACAAGCACATGGAGAAGAGAGCTGGAAACAGAGGTGAAAATGATGATGAGAATGTGGAAAGAACTTGAGATGATGGCACGTGACAGGAGGACTTGGCATGTGTTTGTTGAAGGCCTATGCTCCTTTGGGAGTGGAGGGTTATGAATGAATGACATCATATCATACTGTTTAAGAAATAAACAAAAGTCAGTTTTGAAGCAATTTAATGTACAATCTTTTTCACAAAACAGACTTACTAAATATTAAAATAAATCAGCAGTATGTAGCAAAGTAATTTGATTTAACACTTGCAGTTATCAAACCATAATGCATTTATATAGAATATGCAAATGAAGTTTTGGATTACTTACACATACTGTCTTTACAATACTTACTGACAAAGGGCAACAAGTTTGTTGTAAAGTTACTAATGTCAAGCTTTCCCGACAAAACAAAAAAAAAAGCAATAGTATGTTGTGAAATATAATGTACTACCTGCATTTATCAAACCATAATTACATCTTCATAAGTGGGAAAATCCTGCAACAAATCAAGAGTTTCTCATATCTTGGTCACATAAAAACTGAAAATCACAGCTAAACAACAGAAATCAAGAATACAATAGGAATGGCAAACACTACATTCAGCAACATGAGTCAGATACTAAAATCTAAACAACTAAGTCACATTCAAATTGTGAATTATCAAATGTTATTTATATACATATTCTTCATTATTGTATCACGAAGAAACAGGAACAATGAACAAGCAATTAGAACAAAGATCTGAGGCCTCTGAGATGTGGAGATTTATATACAGAAGAATGGTGCATGACTCATGGAAGAAGAAGACAACAAAGAAGTCCTAGAAAACATAGAAATGAGAAGAGAATTAATGAAGGAGATCACAATTAGACAGGTCAAATATGTTGGCCATGTAAAAAGACAAAACACCGGACACTGAAGATCATATTAGGACGCGATAAGGGCAAATGTGCAAGAGGCAGACATTGCTATAAGTAGGAAGATAACATCAAGAGATAGACTGGAAAGAGTCTATCATAGTGCACCATTAAGACATGAGACAGAAGACGGAGATCTATTTCAGCGAACCTTCGATGTGGAGATGGCAGCTGATGATGATGACAAATTACAGTATCACAAATATACATATACAGTTGTGAATTATTTGAATAGGCGAGTGCCCCTAAAAAACTGGATGACTATTTACCACCCACCCTCTCACACAGTCAGCTTTGGAGCCATTCAGTCTACAAATTTCCCTCACAAAACTGTTTTCATATGCATACATAACAAGAAGAAGCAATAGTATGTTGTGAGGTAGTTTAATTTAGCATCTGCATTTATCAAATCAGGGGCCGCAGTAGCACAGTGTTTAGTGCACTGGCTTCCTAGCTCGGTGGTCCATGGTTCGATCCCCAGTTGAGGTGGGGTTTTTTAGGCCACAAATTAATTGGGTACCAGAGCAACTCTGGGAAGGTTAAGGTGGCCAGCATGATGCTGACCACATCATCCCTAGTGTGCTGATGGTCAACAAAATAACACATTCCCAATATGCCTCAATGCGATCCTTTACCTTTTTTTTATGCTTTATCAAACTCAGAATGAGTGTTTAACAAATATACAACGTAAAATGTGAATTATTTTAATGCAAAATTATCCTTACAAAACGTACAGACTCTATGCTAAAGACAATCATGTGTAAAGCAATTTAATATTCAGTTTTCCTCGTAAAGTAAAAAAATAAGCAGCAGTTGTATGTTGTGAGGTAATTCTATTTATCACTCGCATTTATTGACCCATAATTGCTATTTAACAAATACAGGTGAGTGAAGTTCTATATTATTTAATGCTCCATTTAATAGTGTCTGGTGTATTTCAAGGATATCTGTGACTTAATTAAAAAAAAAAAAAGTCACGACTGCTCCCTCATGGCTAGAAATTGGAGTTTAGACTGGAAGATGAGAACAGTGTGAGAACTGTATTGGAATTATCCTGAGGAAATCCTGACATTTAGATCATCAGGTGTGGAGACTGTGCTAGTTGGTGTAGCATCTGTAAGAAGATAAACTGCAAGCCTTGAGGAGAAAGAAAGCTAAAACAATGAACATAAACATCTTATAAGGGTATGATGTTTAATGAATGGAGATTTACTTATACAGCACTTTTCTGATTATGTTTTACTCACTGCACAATCTTTTGACACGTGGAGAAGAAGAGCATAAAATATTTCCGGAACAAATCTGCCAACATCCCTGACGTAAGTCTAAGAAAAAAATCACAACAGCAAATGGCGTTGCCTCATTCCTACCCATGAGCCGTATGGTGCGCCAGACTGGCTTTTAATTTTACCCATTGGCGCATCCTGCACCTGCGTGATATATATCGCCCTTGAGCAGAAAATTAGAAAATATCTGGTGATAAGCCAGTTTAAAGTAATTTCATTACATCCAATACATGTGTGTGAACGTTTGTGAGTGAAAAAAAAATATTCAGAAGCTGTTATTATGCGCTTTACATCCGTTGCTAGAGATCTAGCTGCAGGCCACATAGTACCTCTGCGTTATAAGATTCTGAAATTGAACAAACCATTAGAAAATAAGTGGCCATAGAGTGTTCATATTATGAAAACACTTCCTGTGGACAATGTATTTTGAACTGGTAGCAAAATTATTATACTGGTGCTCAGTTTTTGCATACTTTTATCAATTAATGACATCATGGGGTTTATGTTTAGATATAACATAGTCACACAGATAACACTCATAAACTATTAATGAATCAACCTCAAGATATATTTTGTAAATGAATTTTAGAAATATCCATAGCAATAAGAACCTATTTTTGATTCCGATAAGGACGTTGAACACATGTGATATTTTTAAGTAATAAATTAATTAATTTGCATGGGACAGGAATGTGTACATGAGATTCCAGTTCTGCCATATATGACCTCACACACACAAAATTATATAAATAAGAATTTTCATTTATTTTTGATTAAACTTCTTGAATTAGTTGTCAAGTGGATATATGTTTCAATTCCCAGTGTTTTACTACAAAGGGATTAAGTGAAGCTGAAATGTTATGTTAATGTGCATAATTTTAATTCTTTTTTTTTGGTTTTGATTTGTTATTGTTTCTACCCTTCACAAGACTTAACACACAATTATAACATCACATAAGAACTCAGCATTGTTTCACAACATTCTGAAGCCAATTTTCTAAGTTTGATGCCTAATACATATATCTGCTAAATTAATATATATGTCTACTGCCTGTTTTCAAAACATCACTTGCAGAAACAATAATGTCTGCATTTTGGGTCCTGCGTAAAACCGAAAAAACACCTGGGTTAGCATCATCATCATCATCATAACCCTCCACTCCCAAAGGAGCATAGGCCTTCAACAAACACATGCCAAGTCCTCCTGTCACGTGCCATCATCTCAAGTTCTTTCCACGTTCTCCTCATCATTTTCACCTCTGTTTCCAGCTCTCTTCTCCATGTGCTTCTTGGTCTACCTCTGCCTCTCTTGCCCTGGGGGTTTCAGAACAAGGACTGCCTTGTAATGCTATCAACAGGTTTCCTCAGTGTGTGTCCTATCCATCGCCATCGTCTTCTTCTCATCTCTTGTTCCACTGGCACTTGTCTAGTTCTTGTCATCAGTTCCACGGTGGTAACCTTGTCATACCATTTTAATCCCTCTATTCTATGCAAGAACCCATTTATGAAAGTCTGTAGCTTTTTGGTTGTTGTCTTTGTTGTTCTCCATGTCTCAGAGCCATACAATAGGACTGACTTCACATTTGAGTTGAAGATTCTTATTTTCATGTTGGATCCGATTTCTCTTGATCTCCATATATTTCCCAATGCAATGAAAGCTCCTCTTGCCTTTTGTATTCTTATTTTGATATCGCTGTCTGTCCCTCCAACTTTGTCTATATTGCTGCCAAGATATGTGTACGATTCTACATCTTGTATTGGTGTTTCTTCAAGTTCAACCCTGTTATCATTACCTGCATTTATTCTCATTATTTTTGTCTTTTCCCTGTGTATTTTCAGACCCAATTGCTGTGACCTCTCATCGAGTGTTTTCAATTTGTCCTGCATCTGACTACGGTTATGGGACAGAAGAGCCAAGTCATCAGCAAAATCCAGATCATCCAACTGCTTAGTCAGAGTCCAGGTTAGCATGAGTTAACAATAATATACATATAGGTAATAACTTCCAATTGAAGTTGACAAAACATGGAACAATTAAGACTAAAGTTGACAAAACTTAAAACAACTAAAGTTGACAAAACATAAAACAACTAAGACTAAAGTTGACAAAACTTGAAACAAATCAGACTAATGTTGACAGAACATGAAACAAATCAGACTAAAGTTGGCAGAACATGAAACAAATCAGACTAAAGTTGACAAAACATAAAACAAATCAGACTAAAGTTGACAAAACATAAAACAAATCAGACTTAAGTTGACAAAACATAAAACAAATCAGACTAAAGTTCACAAAACAAAGCAAATCAGACTAAAGTTGACAAAACATAAAACATATGAGACTAAAGTTGACAAAACATAAAACAAATCAGACTAAAGTTGACAAAACATAAAGCAAATCAGACTAAGTTGACAAAACAAAGCAAATCAGACTAAAGTTGACAAAACATAAAACAAATAAGACTAAAGTTGACAATTGAATTTACTTTAACTTGAGGAGTTTGGAAGACTTGCATTGTCTATCACATGAGTAGTTTTCTGGCACAAGACTGAATGATTCGGTTCCACAGACAAAACTTAAGTGTGTTGTAAGAAGACACTTATATATGTTTGTGCTAGGAGCTAGCAACATCATCTTGAAAAAATAAATTGTTTGAAGAAACAAGTGCTTCAAGAACATATGAATGCTTGCATGCAGTCTTCCTGCAAGGAGGTGCTTCAAGAACATATGAATGCTTGCATGCAGTCTTCCTGTCAGGAGGTGCTTCAAGAACATATGAATGCTTGCATGCAGTCTTCCTGCAAGGAGGTGCTTCAAGAACATATGAATGCTTGCATGCAGTCTTCCTGTCAGGAGGTGCTTCAAGAACATATGAATGCTTGCATGCAGTCTTCCTGCAAGGAGGTGCTTCAAGAACATATGAATGCTTGCATGCAGTCTTCCTGCAAGGAGGTGCTTCAAGAACATATGAATGCTTGCATGCAGTCTTCCTGTCAGGAGGTGCTTCAAGAACATATGAATGCTTGCATGCAGTCTTCCTGCAAGGAGGTGCTTCAAGAACATATGAATGCTTGCATGCAGTCTTCCTGCCAGGAGGTGCTTCAAGAACATATGAATGCTTGCATGCAGTCTTCCTGTCAGGAGGCCAGCTTCTGTTGACCCACCATGCTCTATGGGGAGCCCAAAGGAAAAATGACAAACAATTAATTACCTTTTAAGACATAAGAGTGCTATTGTCACAGACCATCATTTTTAGATAGGTCAAGAAGAAATCAACTGAAAGAGTCGTCATTTCTACAAGAACTTGGCCATGTAAATTCCTCAAGATACGAAGCAAACAATACTCTGCTCGTTTCAAACTGTTGTTCAACTTTCCTTTCTTGCACACGATCAAATGTTTTCAAAGTCTGAATGTGCACTTAGTGGTCTTGAGGGTTCACAAAACTGTGCTCAATAAATTTGATACCTTATGTTTCACATCAATGCCTCTCCTTAGAAAGGGAGGTCACTCTACAACACAGGATGAATGCTGACACTAAAAGTGAACATTACCCAAGATGCCACCAGGTGTAATGACCACCAACTGCTTTAATAGAAAAGTTGGCTTGTAAGACATGTCTGAAGAAGCAACAGTTCTATTCTGTCTTTGCCTCATCAGATGCCCCCTGGTGATATTAGCAAATCCTAGATGACAAACATCCCACTTGAAAGTCTTCTCTCTAGAACACTAGATGACAAACATCCCACTTGAAAGTCTTCTCTCTAGAACACTAGATGACAAACATCCCACTTGAAAGTCTTCTCTCTAGAACACTAGATGACAAACATCCCACTTGAAAGTCTTCTCTCTAGAACACTAGATGACAAACATCCCACTTGAAAGTCTTCTCTCTAGAACACTAGATGACAAACATCCCACTTGAAAGTCTTCTCTCTAGAACACTAGATGACAAACATCCCACTTGAAAGTCTTCTCTCTAGAACACTAGATGACAAACATCCCACTTGAAAGTCTTCTCTCTAGAACACTAGATGACAAACATCCCACTTGAAAGTCTTCTCTCTAGAACACTAGATGACAAACATCCCACTTGAAAGTCTTTCCCACTTGAAAGTCTTCTCTCTAGAACACTAGATGACAAACATCCCACTTGAAAGTCTTCTCTCTAGAACACTAGATGACAAACATCCCACTTGAAAGTCTTCTCTCTAGAACACTAGATGACAAACATCCCACTTGAAAGTCTTCTCTCTAGAACACTAGATGACAAACATCC
This sequence comes from Oreohelix idahoensis, assembly GCA_024509875.1. Taxonomy (NCBI): domain Eukaryota; kingdom Metazoa; phylum Mollusca; class Gastropoda; order Stylommatophora; family Oreohelicidae; genus Oreohelix; species Oreohelix idahoensis. The sequence continues at coordinate 4,329 of JAMPIV010021580.1, read as the reverse complement.
CACTTGAAAGTCTTCTCTCTAGAACACTAGATGACAAACATCCCACTTGAAAGTCTTCTCTCTAGAACACTAGATGACAAACATCCCACTTGAAAGTCTTCTCTCTAGAACACTAGATGACAAACATCCCACTTGAAAGTCTTCTCTCTAGAACACTAGATGACAAACATCCCACTTGAAAGTCTTCTCTCTAGAACACTAGATGACAAACATCCCACTTGAAAGTCTTCTCTCTAGAACACTAGATGACAAACATCCCACTTGAAAGTCTTCTCTCTAGAACACTAGATCACAAACATCCCACTTGAAAGTCTTCTCTCTAGAACACTAGATCACAAACATCCCACTTGAAAGTCTTCTCTCTAGAACACACTGTCAGCTCTCAAGTTCTCATAATGATCAATATTTAAACAAATGTCAAGTCAGTCTCATAGTGGATACTGCTGTAGTGGAGTAAAGGGTTAGAGACTTCACCACACTAGGTCCAGCATTGAGGGGTGGGGGTGATCAGTTCCCTTCCTTGCTGCATGTTTGTTCCCCCCTAACTAAACAGCAGAGTCAGGCACCCATTTACTGCTGGGTAGACTGGAGCATGATGACACCATGATCTGAGCCATGCACCTTTGCAGCAAGAGACCAGCACTTTTACCATTCTGTCAATCGGACACTCTATGAAGTATTTTCTCACAAATATTACATTTATAAAGCTTCCTTCATGTATGTGTTACTTTACATCTCTTTAGATATAAAGCTTCCTTCATGTATGTGTTACTTTACATCTCTTTAGATATAAAGCTTCCTTCATGTATGTTACTTTACATCTTACTTTACATCTCTTTAAGATATAAAGCTTCCGTTCTCTCTTGTATGTGTTTGACTTTACATCTCCCTAGATATAAAGCTTCTCTTGTATGTATACTTTTACATCTCTTTAAAATATAAAGCTTCTCTCTTGTATGCATTACTTTACATCTCTTTAGATATAAAGCTTCTCTCTTGTATGTTGTTACTTTATACATCTCTTTAAATATAAAAAGCTTCTCTCTTGTATGCATTACTTTACATCTCTTTAGATATAAAGCTTCTCTCTTGTATGTGTTACTTTACATCTCTTTAAATATAAAGCTTCTCTCTTGTATGTATTACTTTACATCTCTTTAAATATAAAGCTTCTCTCTTGTATGTGTTACTTTACATCCTCTTTAGATATAAAGCTTCTCTCTTGTATGTGGGTTACTTTACATCTCTTTAGATATAAAGCTTCTCTCTTGTATGTATTACCTTACATCTCTTTATATATAAAAGCTTCTCTCTTGTATGCATTACTTTACATCTCTTTAGATATAAATCGTTCCTCTCTTGTGTGTGTTACTTAACATCTCTTGAAACATAAAGCTTCTCTCTTGTCTGTTTTACTTTACATCTCTTTAGATATAAAGCTTCCCTCCCTCCACGATGTGTTACTTTTATAATCTCTTTAGATTTACTTTATCAGTAAAAGGTGCACACACAACCATCACAAACAATAAAGTTGTTCCTCTCCATTCCTGAGTTTTTGTAAGTTTTTAGTTACTGGTTCTGAACAAAACAAACTACAAAACTCCCATGTTTAAGGCATCTTTCCAGTGTGTATTCTTTTGTGTGGACTTAAGATTATCTTTCGGATAAAATCCCATACTTGAAATATCGCTTCTGTACAGCTTGTCTTCAGTATGTATTTTTCTGTGCCTTTTCAGGACGTCTGTATGGGAAAAAGTAGATGAATCACAAACATCACATTTGTAAGGCTTCTCTCCTTTATGAGTAATTCTTTTGTGTTTTTTTTTTTTTTTTTTTTTTTTTTTCCAGCTGTCTCAGAATGAAACAAAAGAATGAAACTACAATCATCACATTTGTAAGGTTTCTCTCCAGTAATGTATTCTTTCTTTTGTGTCTTTTCATCCTGTCAGCATGAGCATAAGAATACACCACAAAAACATCACATTTATAAGATTTCTCTCCTGTATATAGTGTGTTGGTTGTTTTTTTCAAGCTATTCAGTATAACGAAAAGATGCACTGCATACATCACATTTGTATGGTTTCTCTCCAGTATGTATTCTTTTATGTGTTTTCAGCCTGTCAGCTCGAGCATAAGATACACCGCAAACATCACATTTGTAAGGCTTCTCTCCTGTGTGTAATTCTTCTGTGGTTTAGTTAGAGTGCTGGCATGAAGCATAAGATACACCACAAAAATCACATCTGTAAGCTTCTGTCTCTCCTGTATGTATTCTTTTTGTGTTTTTAATTAGGTCACTAGCATCAGCAGAAGATGCACCACAAACGTCACACTTGAAAAGGTTTTCTCTCCTGTATGTATTCTTTTATGTTAGTTAAAAGTACTGCATGAGGGAAAGGATAAATAGCACAAACATCACATTTGTAAGGCTTCTCACCTGTATGGTAGTCTTTTGTGTTTTTTGTCAAGCTATCAGCAATATGGAAAAGATTGCAAAAACAAACATCACATTTTGTAATGGGCTTCTTCTTCTCATCCCCAGTAAAAAATGTATTCTGATGTGTTTTTTTCAAGCTTTGAGCATAAGCAAAAGATGTACCAACACTCATCACATTTGGGGTTAAGGGGGGGGGGGGGCTTCTCTCCAGTATGGCATATGCTTTATGTGTTTTCAGTTGGCTAGCATGGGGCAAAAGTATTCACCACAAACACATCACATTTGAACAGCTTTTCTCTTTGGTAAGCATTCTTCTGTGCTTATTTAGATCACTGCAATAAACAAACTTTTCCACCAGCAATTCTGTAGTAAAGACTTCTCTCCAATAAGATTTTCTTGTCTTGAGACTTTTTCATTCATGTACATTGCTCTGCAATGCATAATTTGTATCAGTCTTACTAAGGCTGTCCATATTTTTCATAGACAAGGAAAACATTTTGTATGACTCTTCACTACAGTTTTTATCCAGTACATAATGTCCACACCAGACCAACCAATTCAGAGTCCCACAAAACTTCTTGCTGTATTCTCCATTTTCCTCTTTCCTTCTTTCTTCCCTGAAAAACGGGGGTGGGGTTGGGTTTGGGGGGTGGTTTGGGGGGTGGGGGTGGGGGGGGGGGGGATAATTAGCGTGGTGGGTTGGGGGTTGGTGCATGGGCTCGGGGACTGGTCCGGTATGGGGTTTGGTGGTTGGGGGAGGTCGGGGGGGGGGGGTGGTCCTGGGGTTCCGCTTGGGTTGTAATGGGGTGGGTGTGGTTTTTGGTGGGGGGTTTATTTAGCCGGGGTTTGTGTGGGGGTGTCGTGACGGATGGGGTGGTGGGGGATATGGGGGATTATTTTATGGATTGACGACAATGCGGGTCGTGGGAATTTGAGGATTAGTAGAACATTGTGGTGCCGGGTGCTGGGATGCGGGGTTACTTAGAGTGTGTTTTTTTTTAGGGGGGGGATTGGTATGAGTGCTGTTTAGGTGTCAGGTTCACTGTGGTGGGGGGTGGTGGTGGGTATCATGGGGGTTGGTGTGTTGTTGAAGGTGGTTTTTATTGGTCGTGGGTGGTTGAACAGGGGGGTGTCGTAATGGGGGGCTGTAGTCCTGTCACCCGGTGTGGGTTGGCGGGCAGTTAACCAAATGGGGGGTGGGGTTTGCATGAGAACCGCCTACTCAAGGTGCACCCTGGGGTGGGGGCCTAGTGTGGCCCCAACAGTTACCCCCTATTGGTTCTACACACGCCACCTGGCCCAACTGGCCTGCATGCCCCGCCAAAGTCAAACCAGTAGCACATCTACGTGGGGGTTGTTCAGCCTAACACTCCGCATGGGGTGGGCGAGCCATCCCCCCTCCCTGTGGTGCCCTGTGTGTGAGGGTGGCATTAATGGGGGTTAATAGTGCTCAGACACCGTCTTGGTTTAAAACGTTGCAAACCATTTTGGGAGGTCATCCAGTACTGTAAACTTGTTATTCATCTGCTGTAGTTGGTGTGTTCATGTCGTACAACTGTAATCGTTTTTGTTTGTTGTTAACCGTCTTAATGTTGGAGTGACTGGTTGGCGGTTATACACGACGCATATGTTGTTAGGTTGAGGTGCGGTACCAAGCCGTCAGGTGAGGCGTGGTGGGTTTTTTTGTGTGCATAAACTGGAGGGTGTTTCCAGTATTAACAAACCAGAATCAAACCTGTTGTCAACTGTGGGTATCCCCCCCCCCCACCCACCCCCCCCCCTAGAAACACCCACCCCCCCCCCAACAAACCACTCCACCCCCCACCACAAACCCAAACCCCCCCCCCACCCCCCCCCCCAACCCAATAATCGACTCACCCCCAAAAAACCAA
>JAMPIV010021579.1:0-330876 GCA_024509875.1 Oreohelix idahoensis | reverse complement strand
GCACGATAGTATTGCAGTTAAGAAAATAACTGATGGTTATGCCTGATATTGGGTATGCACTGATGATTAAGAAGTGACTTGTGATATTATTATACATTTGATAATACAAGTTGGTGTCAAGTCTTTTTCCCACCGAGATTGGGTTTAAACATAGTGATTATACAAGCACTTTATTAAGTCTTGTTGCTATTAAGATTGAAATAAGATAATTAATTATTTCAGGTTCTGTACTCACATTTTAGACATCATGTCTACATTTGAGTACTTTATTGAGCAGGGTAAAAAGCCCTTGGGAAGACNGGTGATAAATTAGAAGAATTTGCGACTGTTCAATATGCCAAGGCATTGAAGTCGGAAGAAAAGAAAATGAAAGAACAAACTGAACAAAAGAGAATAGATGCTGAAAATTTAAAACTGCAGATGCAGGTAGATGAAAAAAGATTACAAATGGAAATGGAAAAACAAAAAAGAGAAGCAGAATCTCAGGAGGAAGAGGACTTCAGGCTGAGGCTGAAAATAAGAGACTTGAAAAAGAGGCTGAAAATAAGAGACTTGAAAAAGAGGCTGAAAATAAGAGACTTGAAATAGAGGCTGAAAATAAAAGATTAGAAAAACAAGCTCAGGGTGAAGAAAGAAAATTGCAGTCACAGGCTGAGGCTTAAGAAAGAAGGTTACAAAGAGAGGCTGATGAGAGAAAAGCAAAAATGGAGCATGAAGAAAAACTCATAGCTTTAGAGTTAGAGAAGTTAAAGTTATTGAACGCTGGTAATGCTAATGATGCAAATAAGGTGTCAGATAAGACTAATGCTAAGGATTTCAAGCTTAATTTACCAGCATTCAATGCTTCAATTGATGATATAACATTTTATCTAGATAGATTTGAAAGTGCATGTGAGGTGCATAATATAGATAAAACATTATATGTTTATCATCTGTCCAAGATACTTAGAGGTGATGCTTTGACTTTGTTGAGTATGGTAGATGTGCCTGACAAAAACAACTATGAGGTTGTCAGAGCAGCATTGTTAAAGAAGTACCAACTTAACGAGGACGGATATCGTCTTAAATTTAAAAACATGTTACCAGAAAACTGGAGTTGAATTCTCTGAATTCATCTCAGGCATCCGTCTTACTTTTTTACGATGGGTTGAGTTGTCTAAGACAGAGAGTACATTTGAAGCTCTTACGGACTTACTACTTAGAGACAAGGTTATGTCTTCTGTTAATGAATCCTTTCTTTCTTTTCTTCATGAGCGTAAGCCTAAAAACATAAAAGAAATGGAAGAATACTGTAGCCAGTATGTTACTGCGCATCCTCACATAACCATTAGCAACTCTAAAGTAAAAGAAGGTCTGCCAGTTGCTTCGGCAGCACCTTATGGCCCAAATTTTATGCGTAAATTTCAGGGTAGCCAGCAAAATTTCAATAAAAAAGAGTAACCGTAATTATGCCCAGAATCATAGTAATCAATTCCAGGGTGATTCTTCTTCCCAGAACTGGAGACATCCTAATACTACACGTTATTCTACTCCGGTTAACTTTAGAAATTTTCACAAAGGTAATCGGTATAGAGGAAAATATTTTTCTCAGAGACCTCAATACCAGGATAATAGAGGTTCTCAACAGTATAGAGATGGTAATGACAGTTATGGAAACTGGAACTCAAACCAGGATAAAAATTACAGTAGGGACTTTAATGATAATTGCAGAGGCAATAATGGTCGCGGTAGATCGCAACATAAGAGAAAAAAATATCAACAGACAAACTCTGTTCAACAAGAATCTCAGGGAGTAGATAAACAGGTTAATGATAATAAAGACCATAATGCTATCGGATGCTCATCTTTTGATTTTGGTAGAGCAAATAAATGTATCCAATGCAGTACTTTATTTGACCCAAAGACCGTTAGTACTTTAAGCTGTGGTCATCCTTTGCCCGCTCTTCCTGCTAATGTTGCTCATGATGGGAGAGGTTCTCTTATATTACATAAGGGGCTTGTAAATAGTAATCCAGTCTCAGTGTTGTTTGACTCTGGATGTACTACTGTCGGGGTTAGGCAATCTCTTGTAGATCCATCCTGTGCTACAGGAAAGGTCATCAAATGTGTCACATTTGGTGGCACGTTGGAAAAGTATCCTACTGCTATAATACACATTGCTACTCCTTTCTTCACGGGAGAGGTCCACGCGTGTCTACTTCCAAACCCTATTGCGGACCTTATTATTGGTCGTATTCACGGAGTTAGGGAATGTACCCCACAGCAGATTGCTGTTTGGGAAGAGCAAAACATTGAAGCTACCAATGCGGTGGTCACAAGAGCACATGCTCTGGATCCACCTCAAACTTCATTAACTAATAATGATGAAGTAAATGACCAAGATAGTCACTTGACTATTACACGTGACTCATTTATCAAATTGCAAGAAGAAGATCCTTCTTTACAAAAATTCTTCATTCTAGCAAAAAAAGGTGATCCTAATCAAAATACTAATAGAAAATCTTGGATTTCTATGAAGAACGGCGTACTTGTACGTATGGTACAAGACTCGACTACGTCCACTCATTCACAAATTCTTGTGCCCAAGAGCATGAGATTGCAAATATTGCAACATGCTCATGACTCGCAATGTGCTGGACATATGGGTTTTTTCCCGTACAAAGTCGAGGGTTCTTGCGGCTTTCTTTTGGCCATTTGTGAGCAAGGACATACGAATGTACTGTCGCTCTTGCAAAGTATGTCAGGAGGTCAAATCTAAAGGACCACGACATGCTGCGCCTATCCAGGCTGCTGACATTCCTATTCGCCCTTTTCAAAAAATGGCAATAGATATTATCGGTCCTTTTAGAATTAAGTCGGCTAGAGGACATCAATTTATCCTTACATGTGTCGATATGTGCACACGTTGGCCAGAGGCAATACCTCTCAAGAGCATCTCAACTGCTGATATCGCAGACGCTCTTTGGCTGATATTTTCTCGCTTGGGTTTTCCCGGAGAAATATTGTCAGACCATGGCACTCAACTTATATCAGACACTATGTCACAGGTAATGTCTATGCTACACATTAAAAGGTCTCTCAGCAGTATCTATCACCCAATGTCTAATGGGTTGGTCGAACGTTTAAATAGGACTCTGAAAACTTTACTTGGTAAAATAACTGAGGATCATCCTCAGGATTGGGACAGGGTCTTACCCGCGGCTCTCTTTGCGTACAGAGAGGTCCCCAATGAACATACGGGGTTTTCCCCTTTTGAACTTGTCTTTGGCGCGCAACCGCGCGGCCCTATGTCTTTACTTCACGATCTAATCACTGCCGATAATATTAGCGATGAGACTCAATCTTCTTATGAGTACGTCATTGCTCTTAGGCAAAAGATCATCGAGGCATGCAAACTAGCAACTTCGTCTTCCGAATTTGCTAAAGAAAAGGCAAGGCAGTTTGCAAATAAGAATAGATGTCTACGACAACTTTGTCCAGGTGACAAAGCTCTCGTTCTACTTCCTTCAAGGGAGAACAGACTTCTAATTGCATGGAAAGGTCCATATGCAATAGTCTCCAAAATTTCTGATGTCGACTATGTTGTCGATATTGATGGAAAGCATAAAACTTTCCACATAAATATGCTCACGGAATTTTATGAAAGACCTGACTATTTGCAGCCTATTTTCCAGGCTACGGACAATTCTCAAGCAACTCATGGTCAGTACTCATCTCTGTCAGTTATACAGGATGAGGAAACTGCTTTTTTCTGATGTCAATCTTCCTCTTTCTATGGTCCCACTTTATTCTACGGAATCTTGGAAAAACGTGACCGTTTCTCCAAATCTTTCCGCTGAGGAACATCGACAAGTTTCTTCGATGTTGCAAACATTTCAGGATGTTCTTACAGACATCCCGGGACACACACATGTCATTGAACATGACATTGTGCTTACTGATCACAATCCTATCAGAGTCAGACCTTATCCTATACCTATCCATTTCCAGTCTCAAGTCGAAAAAGAATTGGATGAAATGATACGTTTGGAAATCATTGAACCATCCACTTCAGCATACTCTTCGTCTATGGTTATTGTTCGAAAGAAGGATAATAACATTCGCATTTGCGTAGATTATCGCAAATTGAACCAAGTTACGAAGTTCGATGCTGAACCTATGCCTTCATTAGAAGAGCTACTCAATAAACTTTCTAATTCTAGATTCTTTACCAAACTAGATTTGTCTAAAGGTTATTGGCAAGTCCCGCTAACTGAACGTGCCAAACCTTTTACAGCTTTTTCTACACCTAGGGGTTTATTCCAATGGAATTTCATGCCTTTTGGTCTTATGAACGCCCCCTGCTACATTCGTACGCATGATGCGGCGAATTCTCGCATATCGTACAGATGTCATAGCATACCTAGATGATATCTGTCTATTCAGTGATTCCTGGGAAGATCACTATTTGGGTTTATACGAATTACTGTCCACTCTTCGCGAGTATAACTTGACTGCAAAACCCTCTAAAGCCTTTATAGGATTTAGTGAGATTTCTTTCCTAGGTCATCGTGTTGGTCGTGGTCTTTTAAAGACAGAGGACCACAATGTTTCAAAAATACTTAACATTTCGGTCCCTAAGACGAAGAAACAAGTAAGGAGTCTATTAGTTTTGATCCAATTCTACGGACGATTCATTCCGAATCTGTCCTCCATTATGGCACCGCTTTCTACTTTATTGAAGAAAGGGTCGCCTAATCTGATCCGCTGGTCTAAAGAATGTCAATCCTCATTGGACCAGGTTAAAACCCTATTTTCATCTCCACCTATTCTTAGGTTACCTACTATTGAGAAGACTTTTGTTCTTCGGAGTGACGCCTCGTCAACTGGGATTGGGGCAGCACTAATGCAGGAGTATTCTGATACTCTGCATCCGGTGATGTATATCTCTAGGAAATTAAATGCTGCAGAAAAGAATTACTCGGTTTTAGACCGTGAGTTATTGGCTATGGTATGGTCTATTCTGAAGTTACAAAGATTTCTTCTAGGCGCACATTTCATTGTGGAAACCGACCAGAAAGCGCTTACTGCTATTCAGAGCAAAAACTTGAAGAGCTCGAGGTCCACTCGTTATGCCATAGCTCTTCAACCATTTCATTTCTCGGTTCGAGCTGTAATATATAGTGCGGTATATTAGTAAATTACACCGCTATTTGCAACACATTGTATGATACCATAATAATATATTTAATTTCATATATTGGTATGAGAATAATTTGATTTTCATTATGATGTTGCCATCATTGTGGCGTGTGTTGGTGGCACCTTCCTGGAATATATAAGCGTATACTTAGATAAATTTTTTCTCTAAGGATCTGAGATATGATCTCAGTGTCGCTCCATGCGTTGAGCTAATTTGTTAGGTATATATCCGCGCATCATACGTGCGTTAGGAGCCTAGATTTTTTTTTCCGGCTCCAGGATTTAAAAAAAAAAAATGTTTCATTTTTTTTTTCCCGGGAGGGTGCGGTAATGTTACGCACGGATCATTATTATTTTTCGTTTGTATAAACATTTTTCGTATGTATGATCATTTTTTGACTGAAATGTATATTATATATATTTACAGTCAAAGGGACAGAACCCGAAATATTGATACTGCTATTTTTTAGGAGTTTACCTCCTCTTGTATAGAGATACGTTCGGTCTATAATTTCTTGAACGAAGCGTGACCACATCTCCTTATTTGGTAGTACCAGTCAACTATGGTAGATGTCTGAAAACCTGTCTTAACGCTTCTTTTCATGACCATAAAAGGCGCGACTGTGTAAGATTTTTATCTCGAATGTTCTTAGAATCGTCTTATTGTGAACGGCGACTCAGAGATTGTCGTTCTGCGCATGTCTCGACTTGGTTTTCGTTTGTTGTTCCGGCCAGCTCGGGGAGTTTAGAAATGGGCTAAGTAGCGAGCAGACGCGACCTGCGTCTTGGGATTTTCTGAGGGAAATACATTGTCTTTGTGAGTTAGTTAGCTAACTAGACTATTTCCCAGTATTATTCAAGCCTGCCTGGAGGCATATGTTCATGGTTGATTTTCCGAAATAAGGTAATTCCTCTTGTATCGAACTTTATGCTATCATCTAGAGGTTCGTCATTTTGTCGCCTTTTGCTCGCCTGTGTGATTCAAAATGGAGAGGTACTTTGACTAGGATTAAGTCACCGGTATCTTTATACCTGAACTAGTTATATATATGGGTCGCTCTAGACCAACAAGACTATTGTCTGTGTTCCAGGATTCGTTATATCAGAGATCACGTCCAAGTCAGATGGTTAGACTTAGAAACATTATAAAGGTCGAGCTGACCTGTAATCCATGTATGCTATTCACGTGCAGACAGTAAACGGACTGATTGTATACATCTGATCTGCTAGCATCAGAAAGGGAATATTTATTATTGTCTATGAACAGTGATGATCTGCAGCTGACACTGTTGCAGAATTTATATATATTATTTATACAGCTTCACGAACTAGAACTCTATGATTTTGAATGCTGAACTCGTTGAACTATGTTGATGATATAAATATCCTGACTGTTTTGTGGCGTGCAATAAAATGGAAAAAATTATACAACGAAGTTACCATTTCTATGACTCTACACATCATGTTGCCTGTGTTATACTCTGTGAACTGTTCTACTACCACATACACAGCAACATCCTAAAATCAGAGAAGACACCTACATCTTGCACTTTAATACCAGGTGTCGATAGGGGTGGCAAGTGGTCGTCAATCTTATACGGAGCTAACGTACCTGGCATTGTGGCGCACCATTATCATTTAGCCTAAATCCACCCTTATCAGTTGGGTCACGCTCAGTCTCTCTTGCTTTAAATATGCGTACCTGACACTGCTTTTAAGGAAGGCAAAGAGAGCAATGAAAAATGTTGGTCACCGCAAACTCATAAAGCAAAGACCTAGTATAAAAAAAAAAGTTTCTACTACTTGACTACTCTATGGCAATATCTGCTCTTGGACTACATATTGTTGGGGACTGTTTTGTGGTGTGAAGTGGTTTGGATATTTTGTTTATTTTGGTATCGAAGTTTTTGCACCGCGGAACACCCGCTCAACTATGAATACATGTTAATATACCATTGTTGATGATGATTGTTGATGTTTTAACACCAATGAGAAGGGCATATATTTGCGTTCATAAACAGTCACGACCTGACGGCTCATGAATGCACGGGTTAACGACTGTTCACAACGATCGTGTATCTATTTTGACGGTGTGTGATTTTCGCATTTGAGCGAACTAGAGGCGTTCTGCCCTCTGGAGGTATATGTGTGTGGCCCATGCCATTCTATTCATGTATGTAGAATAATTATTGATTATGCATATCTCAACGTGAGAATTCTATTGGAGTATGATAGATTCACGTACGCTCAAGGTAGGAGCTTTGTAATTCACTTAGTGATGGCTGTTTGCAATATGTCGTTCGTTAGAGAATAAATATTAGACAAACATAAAGGTATGTTTTCAGGCACTCCAAAGAAATAAAGAAGTAGAACACTAGACAACAGAAAAACAACAGACGTGAGTGGATTACCCAGGATTCGAACCCCGGACCTTCCGTACGACAACACCGCCTAGCTATACAAGCGAATCACACTATCCTCCCGGCCAGCTAGGCATCCCCAATAAAAGATGCTTTACTGACCGGTCATTAGTGCGAAACACAAGACAACACCGGAAGTTTACAATGGGCAGCTTAGCCTTATTAATGACGCAATCACTTCTGTCGTTCCCCTATTATACAGTATATGTCAGTCCACACAAGACAAAGACCTTGATACTGTGTCTAGTAAATGATAGAAGACTTAAGAACAGTAGTATAGAACAGAGGGTAGGTTTCTGGTATTGTATAAACATTTATAACATATAAGGTTCGTTCGTTAGAGAACAGTTATACATAAACGAAGTACATTATCTTCATAAAAACTACTGCTTCTAATAGCTTAGGACCTGTCTGGTAACGGTCCTATAAACTACGAGAGCTTATTCGCCCGTGAACAGAGGCTCAGGTAGCCAAGTCGTTATGTACAAGTAGATGACAGTCTTACGTGTGTTATCCGCACACAGTTCATTACATATGTTACTAGAAATAACTAGCAGGATTTCTGGAGAGCCAAGCGTTCATATTGGCTAAAATCGACGTATATTGTAAACTGTTTTGGACTGTAATGTGTCGTATAATGGGATATCATGTATTACGTAAACAAATTATAGAAGTCGTCTATGCCAGACTTCCGAGAACATTTTATCTAAGTGTGGTGTTCCAGATGTGTTGTGCAGTCTGTAGTATCGTAGGCATTGCCTAGTTTTACAGAACAGCTCCTAACACACCATCAAGTCAAGAGAAGCCATCACCAAACAACAAGAAACCCTACAGACCACTCACTAACACAACACGGGAAGATTCACACCACCTTCTCAACATTAAAATTTAGTAAAGAACCCCGCGACATTAGGGGAGATACTCTATCACATTAATCTTTGTTCGCAACACACACACACACATATATATATATCTCTGTTTTACTTGATTAGTTTTAAAAAAAAAGTATCTCAAGTAATGAAATGTAAAAGGTAGTCCCATAGCATTTACTTCCGTAGGGGAGTGGGGTGTTAGAGACTTCAATATACTAGGTCCAGCATCGAGAGGTTGGGTAACCAGTTCCCTCTGTCACGAAATGACCGTGCTATTCATTTTATCGCGTTCTACCTGTCTTTGTCATCATATTGTGTCTTCCATTTATTTCTTCTTTACCCATATTTTCTCTAAAATCTGAACGCACGACTCAGGTTTCGTGTTGTTATTTTCGCATGATCTAACCTGGATATAGGTAACGTTAACAGACCCAGCTGGGGGCAAACAGATAAATCTGCCTTATAATAATAATAATAAATTCTTCAAGCACCAAACACGGCGCATAAGGCAGAAACCAGTGCTCTCCAGGTTGTTCGTTGTGACGCCACTCCTCTTAGCTCTTGCACATTATTTATATTCCTTCTCTTATTATTGTTCTTCTGAGTGTTTCTTTTGGTCTTCCTTTTTTCCTCTTACCCTCAGGAACCCAAGTGAGCGCCTGTAGTGGTATTCTGTTGTTTTGCATTCGTAGGACATGACCGATATATGACCATCGTCTTTTCCTTATATAGTCGGAGACATATTTCTGCCTAGAGTCTTCTCTTATTTGTCGATTAGTCTTGAATTCTTTCCAACTGATGTTCATGAGTTTTCTAAGACATTTGTTCTCGAATGTATTCAGCTTGTTCTCCAATGATTTTGTTATTTTCCAACTCTCACAGCCGTATGTTAACACTGAGATAACATTTGAATTAAACAGACGAAGCTTGGTATGTATATTCAATGATCGTAATTTCCAAATGTTAGATAATCTATTGAAGGCGCTAGCTGCCAAAGCAATTCTAGTATGGATTTCTCTTGTTGTGTCACCATCCTGAGTCATTTTACTGCCTAAATAATTGAAACTTTCAACTTTCTGTAGTTTTTCCCCGTTCAAGATGATATCAAAGGTCTCGTTAGAAAAGTTCATAGCTTTAGTTTTAGAGGCATTTATTTGGAGACCTATTTTAACCGAGAGATGACACAAATTATTTATTGCTTCTTGGGATTGTCTTGGTGTTGAACTTAAGAATGCTACATCATCTGCGAAATCCAGGTCCCCCAGGAATTTTCCATTTGTCCATTTTATACCCAATTGTTCATTGTGGGTATAGTTTCTCATAACCCAATCAATAGCTATTCCAAAAAGTAGTGGTGACATAATACAGCCTTGTTTCACCCCTGTTTCTACTGTAAACCATTCTGTATTCCCTTTATTTGTTCTAACACAACATCTTGCATTGTCATATAGCGCTTTGATTATATTCACATATTTTGTTGGAAAACCATAGATTTTAAGTATCTTCCACAATGATGGGCGGTGTAGACTATCAAAGGCTTTTTGAAAATCGACGAAGGTGATAATAAGTGGCGATTGCCTTTCCACTGATTCTTCTATAATAGTTCTTAGTGTGAATATTTGATCAATACATGATCGTTTCGGCCTGAAACCCGCTTGTTCTTCTCTGATCTTTTCGTCAGCATGCAATTTAAGTCTTTCTAACATCATGCAACATAATAATTTTCCAGGTACTGATAATAGAGATATACCACGCCAGTTATTACAGTCTGATAGATCACCTTTCTTCGGTAACTTTACAATAATACTGTCTTTCCATTGTTGTGGTGGTTGTTCTTCTGTCCATACTTCATTTATAATATCTAAAATTCTCAAGAGGTTGTTGTCATTAACTGCTTTAATCATTTCCCCTGAAATTTCGTCAACTCCAGCAGCTTTAAAATTTTTAAATCTTTTAACGGCTTGTTTGATCTCGTCCAGCGTGAATTCATCGCAAGTTATTGGCAAGGTGGTTGTGGGTGTTTCATTATTAAAATCAGGTGTTGCTGTTGGTGGTGGTCTGTTTAGCACCTCCATGAAGTGCTCAGCCCATCTCTTCATTTGTTCTTTTTCTGTTGGTATTGAATTCCCTAATTTACCTTTAACAGGTGTTTCCATAGCAGTAGGCTGGTGACATAGTTGTTTTGTAATTTGATAAAGGCACCTACTATTACCAGTTCTTGCAGCATTTTCAGCTTCTACGGCCAGTTCATTGATGAAATGTCTTTTATCTCTTCGAGTTTTTGTCTTCACTTCTTTATTTAACAAGTTATAAGTTAGTTTGCAAGATTCAACTGCATTATGTGTACTTGCCGCTAGTAGTTTAAGTTTTGCTGTTTTCCTTTCTTGTATTTTATCCCAAGTATCTTCTCTCATCCATTTTTTCTTTTTATGTACTAGGTATCCGGTGGTCGCTACTGCTGCTTCTGTCATTGCTGTTCTCAGTTGTTCCCATTTAGTATCGATTGTCTTGGTGGTGATATCGTTGTCAATTTTGCCTAAAGCATCGAAATTGTTGTTCATTTTGACATTATATTCCTCCTTTATATCATTTGATTGCAGTCTGTGTACATCTATTCTTCTATTTTTATTCTGTTGGTATATCTTCTTCAGTTTAATTCGCAGTTTAGCTATGCAGAGGTTATGATCGCTTCCGATCTCTGCACCTCTGTATGCTCTGACGTCTTGAACTGATGAGCGAAATTTAGCGCTTATGCAGAAGTGATCTATCTGGTTCTTAGTTCTGCCATCAGGTGAATTCCATGTTATCTTGTGGATATTCTTATGTGGAAAGATGGTGTCTGCCACAACGAGGTTTGATATTTCACAAAGTTCTAGAAGTCTTTCTCCATTTTGATTCATACAGCCTATGCCATGAGTACCGAGATATCTTTGTACTCCATCGTTGTTGTCACCTACTTTGGCGTTAAAATCACCCATGACTGCTCTTATGTCATGCTTGGGTATTGTGTTGATGGTACTTAGAAGTGCTACATAGAAGTCATCTTTTGTGGTATCAAGAGCGTCGTTAGTTGGTGCATAACATTGTACAACTGAGAGCTTGAAAAATCGTGTCTGAAATCTAGCTAATATTAGCCTCTCATTGATAGGTACCCAGCTGATAAGCGATGCTGCTGCTTTCTGTGTCATTAGGATGGCTACTCCCTCTGTGTGACGATTATCATTACTACCAGAGTATATTATTTGCTTTTTTTCTTCTGAAATATATTTTATGCCCTTCCCCGTCCATCTACACTCGCTGACACCCAATAAGTCCAACTTATAATTATCCATTTCTTTAATTACTTCTTCCAATTTTCCGTCTTGATACATAGTTCTTACATTCCAGTATCCAATTTTAAAAATCTCCTTAGCCCCCAAGATATTAGAGTGAGTCATGTTTACTGTCGAGCCTGGTTCTGTTTCGGTAACAATAGCTTGTTTTACGATAGTGAATTGTTAACTCACTGATCAACCCTCCGATCCAACCGACCGATTCGAGGGTTTCGAGGTCAGTTATAGGAAAATATCGACACCACTAGATACTCTGGTGTATCTTTTATTCTATAATTTAACATAACATGGTACTATCCATCGAAATATACACATTCCTGATGTTTTTCTTTCGGCGTCTAAGGTGAGAAACGAATTTCACCTCCATCTTGGAAGGGTAGATAACTCCTGCCTTACCTATGTTTAAACAAACTCGCTCACATCACATGGTGCCTATACTTCTCAAATGGTTAATTGAAAGATAAACTGCGAATGCACTTTGGGCGTGGCATAAATATAGCGCAACATTACCGCCGGTGGACTCATGCTTGTTAATATTTATAATAACAAACTAAACTGAAGGTTTTGTTATGAATTACAGACAAAAGTCATGTTAAAATGCGATAGTGTCAATACCTTATATGGGAGGAGTTTAGAATTACCTGTGTCATGAGGAATTTCATGGGAGAAGTGGGGAGAAGATATATACTAAAGTCAAACATTTAAATCTGCTTGGTCTAGCCTACATATACTAAACTATGCGACGTTTGAGTGGTGACTTTCGCTGCACAGAAAGCTGGGAGAGTGTTTGCGAAAAGTCCCATATTATGTAACACATTTTTAGACCCGAGCACTATGTTCCAATGAGTTAAGACGACACCTTCCAACAAGCCAGGACCAAATAAAAGTAGGATTTAAATAAAGAGGATTGGACCAGTATTGGGGATCTTCTGAAATTAACCAGCAAGAAAACTCCACTTTATAATACTGGAAACCACAAAGTCTTCGGAACCTATAAACAGGATAATAGTGGGATTATAATTAAAGTAATACTCGACTACCTGTAAGGCAGCATCAAAACCTGACTTCCGACATTATTCGGAAGTCTTCCTGTGTCAGACGTATGTGAAAATATTACACGATTATACGGGGTAGTTGTAACATTTACAATTTTATCATTTTATATTTTACCTTTGACATGTTTAACTTGCTGGCGGTTGTACAAGCATGTAAAAATGAAAGAGTCATGAACCACCAGAGCAATCTGGTGACTGCTTCATGCTGGTTCTCTCATCATCATCATCATTATTCCTTTCCGTTCCCCGTGGAACATAGGACTAAAACAGTTGCTCTCCATCGATTTCTATTCTGAGCCCAAGTCATTCCAATTTTCTTAGCCTCCTCTTCCACAGTTATTCTCAAAGTTCTCCTTGGCCTCCCCACTCTTCTTTTCCTTTGTGGGTTCCAGTCAAGGGTACCTCTGGCTGTGTTCGATTGTTCTCTTCTGTGTATGTCTATCCATCCCTACCTTCTTACCTTAATTTCCATTTGTATTGGCTGTTGCCCGCATCTTTTCCTTAGCTCTACATTTGTTATTACATCTTGTCATTTTATACGGAGGATCCGTCGGAGACATCTATTTACAGATATCTGTAGTTTGGAGGTGATACTCTTTGAGACAGTGACATATGTAAATATAGCCTCAGTAATCCTACGGAGATCCGACCACTTTTGCTTCCTCAGTTAGTGTTTACGTTTTGCGAAGGCAAAACCACGCAATTTCGCTGTCTGTTGACTCACTTTTGAAGCCATGCCTATTTTTTCTGTCTTTCTTGCGCTAACGAGTTGTTTACCTATTTTTGCAATATGCCAGATAACAGGGGAGCGAACCGGTCTGTTTACCTGAGTTCTCACGTGAGCGGATATGTCAATCATCGGATAGTGACAGAAAGCACGTGGGGAAACAGACCAGACTCGGTAGCAAAATCAAAGGGCGATAATAATATTTCCCGATCACCTTTGATGTCCGACATTCTCGGGGGACTTAAGTATTTGATCTACGGCAGGGGGAGATAATCTAAGAAGGTCCGTTGGCACGGGGTGTCTTCTTATGTCGTTCGGCATCGCGAGTAAGCGAACCGTAGAATCCTTTATCTCGGAAGCTAAGCTCATTGATTTTCCCGGCTAGGCCGAAGGTATGAATTTTCACATCTTTTAGAGATATTACCAAAAATCTGTATATATACTGCCTTCTCTCCAAATCAGTTATCAAGTCTCTAAAGAAATTTTGGATAATCTAAACGCATACGCTAGAACCTATGTGAAATAGTGCGTTAATAGCCTTCGTGGGGATTATTCTATTTTTCTGTGCTTGACCAAAACCCAGCGGCCAGGGATTTTCTAATGTGGTCTTTTCCTCAGTTACTGAAGGAATAATAGTTGTCGTTTTGTCTTTGGCGTTCGTCCCCGTACCGGCGTGACCAGGAATTGCCAGGGCGACGCACTAACGTTTTTTTCTGTAAATTTGAGTAACGGGACTTACAAAATACCCAGATTTTCTATTCAATTTTATCAGCCCGCTGTGGCAATATGTGGGGAGCCGCGGTAGCATAGTGGTTAGTGCACTGGCTTCCTAGCTCAGTGGTCTATGGTTCGATCCCCAGATGAGGTGGGATTTTTTTAAGCAAACGGCTCCTGGGTCGACCCAGCCCCAACTAGGTACCAAAGCAACTCTGGGAAGGTTAAGGTGGCCGGCGTGATGCTGACCACATCACCCCTAGTGTGCCGATGGTCAATAACATATGGGCCTACACCATATTCCATATATGCCTCAATGGGCGTGTAACGAGATCCTTTACCATTTTTACCTGTGACAATATATATAACATTTTTCCCGACCTCTGACAGTCGTTTACCCAAGTGGATTTTATCCAGGAGAATACGCTGTTTTATAATCGGTACTCACCTCAGAGCAAGCCGATAGGATTATCACCATAATTAACAGTTTCAGCAATCATATGTTTTCCCGCTGTTTACTGGGAGTGCCATATCTCAGAGAGTTCCGGCATTAACGTTTCTAGGTGTCAGTTGTGTATCCAGAAATCTACCACCAAATTAGGCGTTCCCCATGTAAAATTTATTTATTATCGGAGGAACTGGGGCCGATTCGGATGACACCAACTACTGGACTTTATATGCACATTCATGGATTATTCATCCAAAAGATTTTTTCACCAGATTAGGTAAGGAGCGAATGAGTGGCCACGTATAACAGAGAAAGAGAGAGAGTGAAATATTTTCTTTTGTTACAGGAAACATTGTACCTGCAAACTTCTGTTTCTTTTAACTATTGTTTAATTTTTACTGGATAGCATTTTAGTGGGACTTGTTCTTTTCTTTACTGTCTATTCTACACCCTAGTGTTAATCTTTGACCTTTTGGGTTATTAACTTCCTTTGGGATCCTTCGTTTCTCAACACGGGGGAGGGCACTTATTTGGGTCATTTTCCTATGTCTGTAAACATGATTATATTGATATATATATGTTTGATGTTGTAAAGTTTAAGTGATAATAAACTAAACAAAAACTTAACTAGTGTGTTGGTCAGACCAATACCCAATTATCCATAGTTTTTTCACGTTTGTGCGTATTGTTGTCACATAATTATGTGTGCATGGGCGTGTGTAGTGTAACTTATATTTCATATAGGAAGAGAAAGGTCGTCTGATATTAAAATATAGTCGTATAGATAGGCTGGATTAGAGAAACTACTCACTCCAGATCTTCCTCTTACACTATTCCCTTGTGAAAATCTATTTCTTACACCTTTATTCTCACATATTTACCACTATCACCTCTGCTCAGACGGGACCATAAATATTTTCTGACCTATCTTTAAAAAATGTACGACAGAGACATGGCATGTCTCTGAGCCACACAGCAAGACTGACTTTACATTTGAGTTAAAGATTCTGATTTTGTTCTCCCTGGATATAGTTGCGGAGTTTCATATTGGTCGAAGAACATTAAACGCGTATCTGTTCCCCCTGCTTTGTCAATGTTACTCCAGAGATATGTAAAGCTTTCTACTTCTTCAATAACTTTACCATAGATCTTCATCGAGTCCATCTGCCTATTATTTATCCTCATTTCCTTTGTTTTATTTAAATTTTATGTGTAGTCCCATCTTTGCTGCTTCTGTCACTAATCTATTAGTTTTCTCCTGCATATCTTGCTGTATATGTGATAGAAGGCACAAAACATCTGCAAAGTCACTCTCAACAATAAGTCCCTGCTCGAAACACAACCAGGGACAAGTGATTTACGTTATTAAACCCGTACTGTGCAGAATGGTCTGTTGAATATCTGTTGTTTTACTGCGAGAAATGTTTTGCTAGTTGAATACAGTTTACTGATAAACGCTGTTTGCGGCACTGTTGATAAAAGGCTTGTTTCTTTCTGCTTCGTAACTGGGTATACATCAGTGCACGTTGTAAAGGTGTATTGGTGTAATTGGTCAACTCCAATAACCGGGCACAGTGTCAGGTATATATGTCACCTTGTCCTGGGATACAATGAGGCCCCGACAAGAATACAGTGTTGACAATGAGTGTTGTAATAAATGTCAATACGCGAATGTGTAGACTGTTCTGTGGAGTTGACTGAAAGTTCAAACACTCATACATGCGTACCTAGAAGTTACTGATGCAGACCACTGTAGACGTTTCAATAGTTTAATTTGACGCACACACTTGACAGAACAGGTACAGTTACAGCAACACAGGTCGACATCAATAGCATAGTGTTGACCCACGGTGTACAATAATAAATTGGCATTCATATTGAGGAAAATCACAATGGAACATCAGTATATAAGCATTCAGAGTTCCATAACGTATATAAATATTCATCAGGCCTTACTGACTGATCATGTCAGTTAATATACACGGTTCCAACCTGGTTCCTAGACCGAACCTCTTTAGCATAAACGTAACTTGCACTCTAGCGAAGATTCCGTTAAATACAGTTCTGCCACTATTTTTCTGAGAAAACTTTAAACTACCAATAGTAGGTTTTCCTTTCATAAGTATGATCTCTTTATCATCTCCTGATAATAAGGGCGTCCCTGTTCTCTGGTAAATGATCAACAATACATAGCATTCCAAAATGGCTTCTAGTCTTGTAAACATCGCTCACCATAACGATGTACGACAAAGCTCCAATAGAGATTCAATTTATGAATGTCAAAGTTTCCACAAGCATCAGCATAATCTGTCCTCATAATTGCTGTATAGAAACATAATCGGTGCTGCTAGATAATATGTCGTTCTGACATATTGACATAGGTAGATTCATGTAAACGTCTGCCCATCTTAAGCCTAGGAATGAACGAAGTCAGCAAAAGTACGTTTACCTTAGCATAAGAATACACTAGCAAGCACAAAAACGATCTTCTCCTCGCGTTATGGAATGAACACTAGGGAACTCATGGATTTAACCATCACAGAAGAAAATATCTTCGTTCCCATCATCAAAAGAGATCACAAACTCTGGGCAGGGCTAAGACATGACTTCCCGCCATAGGCTTCATCACCGAAGAACCCTCTAACCTATCTTCATCCGCCGAAAAGCACCTGACCCCTCAAGTAGAGTACAAGAAAAATAGTTCCACCAAAACATACTAAGATATCAGGATATAAGACATACTCGTCCTACATAGACAAGAACTACACATAGATTCGGGCCATAGACATTCTGAAGCAAGAACAATCTATTTCTAATCAAACACAGAATAGATTAAAGTAAGTATAGATTCCTCCACTCAGTTCGATTTTTAAGAACGATACAAAGAGCGATAACTCACAGAATGAATACCCATCGCCTAATCTGAGTTCTGTCCCTTTAGACCGAACAACATACATTCAAAGATAAATATATTTTTATCAGACACATAAATACATTTTCCATTTGTATGCGTAATCCGTGCCACCAAAGAATATGTGCGCAACATTTACCCCATGCCGTTCAAAGGTCTACATTAAAACAACAAAAATACGATATTTGCTTTCTCTTGTACGCTGTGATAGTATCCAGTTCGTTATTAACTGACTGTGAGAATGCTAAGATGTGACCGTGAGGTAATCACGGCTCCAATTAATAGTACATATATATATATATATATATATATATATATATATATATATATATATATATATATATATATATATATATATATATATATATATATATATATATATATATATATATATATATGTGTGTGTGTGTGTGTGTGTGTGTGACTGCTTTTTTCTATCTAGCAAGTAAGTTACTAGCCGTCCGCTAGAGGTGTTTATTCTTGTAGAGTTACGCCAGGTTCGTTCTTCTCTCGTTAGTTGTTAAAAGATGCCATAGTGGAGTACTCACTAACAGTGTTGTAACTTTGAGTTCAAACTGGGACCTCAAGACGCAGCAATAGAGACCGCAGTCAGCGACTCATAGCTTGACTGCCTGCGTCAGGACCAGCGAACCAGAGCTGGTCAAGACCGGACTCCACCTCCACGTGGTGGTCCTGGAAACAGTCTGCAGCTGTGCAGTCTGGCTGAGCGAGTGTGGATCAAAATGGGAAGGCAAACCCGGTCCTAAAAAATGCCGTGCAGAAGTCGGATGTGTCGACCGAAAGGTGCAGATATCACAGCTTAGGCGTAAACAGACACAACGCAACCACCGTCCTTTTCAGGACGAACGAAGAAGAAGAAGAATTCAAACTCGACAAATCTGCCTAACTCAGCCAAGTCATATAACATAGTTTATTTACAGAATACATGATAAACAAAATGCAGCTGGAATCAAATCAGTTTCTTTCATTTTGAAGGTAGTTTTCTGCATGTATCCGTATTTTCCTTATCTCTCTCCGTAATCGTGTGAGATACAATAAAATCCCGTGTGGTTCACGACCTAGGTTACTTTGACCTTCGCTTCCACAACTTTTCAGTAAAGGTAGTTGCGCCTTTTACTTTCAATACTTAAATGTGATATCTTCTTCGGCTTCTGAGCCTTCCAGTGATTTATAGCTGTTTCTCGGTTTTCTTCCTCTAATAAAATCAAATCTAGCTGGGGACTGAAAGAAAATCGAGACGTACTTACTTGAGTTACTACCCTACCTACACAGTCCTAGCTCCTAATTCAGAAATACAGCGACTGTTTATATTCTGTTGTGAAAATGATTGCATTAAACTTTAAACACAACCTACTTCATTCTGAAAAAACTTCAAGAATTACAATTTGGAAAATGCCTTTGTGGTTCTGCGTAAATGAGACAGCTCAAACATGGCTTCTCAACAACTCACAGGTACAAACACAACCTTCGCTGAGGCCTGCTACATGGAACTCTCCTTAAGATTTTAACTTTTTATATAGCATGACGTTGTTGTGAGTCCATGTCACCGTCGATGGTTTTGATTGGTGCTACTAAAATGTATGCACTTATTTCATTGGCACGGATAATGCTGGAGTAATAGGCCTCATTGTCCCACACCCAATTGATATCAGACACTATGTCACAGGTGATGTCTACTCTTCATATTGAAAGGTCTCTGAGTAGTATCTATCATCCAATGGCTAATGGGTTAGTCGAACGTCTGAATAGAACGCTCAAGAATTTACTTGGGACAATAACTGAGGATCATCCTCAGGATTGGGACAGGGTTTTACCCGCGGCTCTCTTTGCATATCGATGCCCACATGATTATACCTAACTCTTATGTCATAGATCTCCTTATAGGTGCCTAGGTTTATTATATACTTATGTCAGTCTCATACAATAACATTATATTAACACATGTGCTTCACATTGTTTGAATTTGCGATTGTAAAACGATTGATTTTCTTTCTCTGTTACCGTCTCTGGTATAACGGAGGAAGGTTTAGTTATCACAATATATGGGTCAAAAGTTTGCACAGCCACATTTTATACCTAGGAATACATGATTAAATATTGTATATTAGAAATTACTACGGTTATCAAATACAATTGTGTCATTTGTATTTTCTCTAGGTATCATTGATATTTCATGGAGAGTCTGTAAATTTTAACAGCCATTCCGAGATTTTTGATGTTCATGTTTACCCTTCGGACGATGCTGTAGAGATGCCCTTTTACACTATGTTCTTGGACTTCACATGCCATCTCAATGTAGTTAATATTGTATGACACATTGTATTAAAAGATATTATTTTTGATATGATGTAACCTTTTCAACATAATGTGTTTATATAGTGCGGTACATTACTTAGTTAACAGTACATGAAGGTAATGACACCGCTGTTTTGTAATTTATCATTGCTAGACATATAGATATTGTATTTTGATGTGATATATAAAGTTACATGTATATAATTTTGAGCTAGCATTGTAACGTTGCCAGCACTTTAAGGTGCATGTCTGGCACCTCCTTTTTTAGAATGGTAATACTTTAAGAGAATAATTTCTCTAACGGTGTGAGATAATATTTTTCTGTTCTCACTCAACGCTCCATTGGGCGTCAATCTAGCCTGACATTATGGCGTAATATATATTGTGATGACCTTCATTAGCGCATCATTCCTGCGTTAGTAGCCTGTTGTACATGCTCATTATTATTTTTGGGGTGTATAATTTATTTGTAGGTCCATGTACGCCTCTATATTGATATTTATGCTATGCATTTGATTACCACATTGTAGATATTGCAATACTACCAGCCTACTTTGTCCTACTCTATGTAATTTTTTTTCAAAAAAAAAGATGGTATAATTTTTTTCCCGGGGGGTGTGGTAGACTGTTAAATGCAGTCGGGGACGTAATTCTCAGATTCTTGGTCTAAGGGGAGTTACTCGCTATATACTTTGGCTTAAGTCAGAAGTAGTTGTTATCCCACTTGTCTTTTATCCAAGCGGTCTAATTTTAGGACCGAGGTCTTGCAATCTGACCATATATGGCTAGAGTAGTCAGCTTTTCCTGCATGTTTCAGATCGCCCACCTGAGCTTAACTCAGGGGACTTGCGTCTTACGACGCATGCGCGAATTTGGCGTGAAAAGAAGCCTGTTTGTTCAGGGAGTTGAGCTGAGATTTTCAAGGGGTTAAGACGCGCAGCGTCTCCTATCTGGCTAGGCGTTCGGGGAAAGAAAGCCTCTGTGTGACAAAAGATGTCTAAGATTTATCCCCATGTGTTATTCTAAGCGCCAAGGATGGTGAGTGTTGTTTTGGTGTTTATTCGTTGGATTGCTGGCAAGGTAAAATAACTTTACACCATTTTTTCTCTCTGTTGTCAATTGACATTGTAGTGACTTTTACTCCTGTGCGGGAAAGAGTTCACTGAAGTTATTAGTATCAGAGCTCGCTCATTATGCTGACATTGTATTTATCGGGTTAAGGAAACCCAGAGAACATTGCACATGCTAGAACCCGCTATTCAGGCGGTATCATTTGAACAAGGACTGACATGCCTTGTTTGTCAAAAGAAAAGCCATGGAGGTCATCGTATTTTAGGAGCCCGCCATATTTGCGTGGCCTGCTTATGCCAGAAAATGTACCTGACTGGGTTAGTCAGAGAATATTTAAAAGAAAGTAGAGATTAGCATTGTATGCTAGAAGCCCGCTAACGTTGCGGCGTAATTTGACCAGAGAAGTACCTGACTTGCTGGGGTCAGGTGAAAGATGAACTAAGCTTATGTACTTGACTACCCGCTCCCTATGCGGGGTAGTTTTCCTGTAGCTGTACCAAGGAAGGATAGAATGATATGCCAGTACTA
The DNA here is from genome assembly GCA_024509875.1 of Oreohelix idahoensis. Lineage (NCBI taxonomy): Eukaryota > Metazoa > Mollusca > Gastropoda > Stylommatophora > Oreohelicidae > Oreohelix > Oreohelix idahoensis. The sequence goes on along the minus strand of JAMPIV010021579.1, from coordinate 309,301 downwards.
TGATATGTACAAGCTACTAATGATTTATAGATGCCAGCTGCATTGAACTGTTATCATGCCTATGATGTTACTGAGTCCTGTCAAAATGACTATGTATTGATGTCGGCGTAACCTGTTGTCGTCCTGTAATAAAGTGTTGAAACGTCAACAGTCGTTTAACGCTTACTTGACTTCATCTTCGTGAGTTACTGTGATGTCCTCATGACTTGTTTACAGTAGCCCTGTGTGGGCGTATGTATATACATCATCAATACCAAATATCAACATACCAGACGTATACATGTAGTTAGCCAGCTCTTTGGGGTCCCATCTACAGAACTGTACCTCAACGATGAATTAAACTACAACAAATAGGTGTGCTCGGAGTGAAAGGTATAACGGAGGACATGACTGGAGTAAATGTGGTGGGGGTAAGAAGGAAAATGGAGGACATGATTGAAGTAGATGTGGTCGTGAGAGGTACAATGGAGAACATGATTGGAGTTGATATGCTGGAGGTGAGATTATAGTTGTCATTGGGTTAATCCTATAATTAGCCGTGGAGGGATGGTCCTGGTTGCTCAGATAATAATGGTGGCTCAGAAGTACCACATTCAGGTGATATATTAAAAGTACAGCAACTTTGTTTTCTTCGGGCATCGCTAGGTATATCTGCTGGTAGATAATAATTAATGTGGATCGCTGCATGGTCAGTGTAATAAGAATTACAAGTGTTTGAAGTCGGACACTGAAAATTATATTATATGATTGCTTGCGAAATTGAAATGAATGCATATGAGTTGCAAGTTATTTTTTCATGATGTTCGCATGGGGAGTCAACGGTGCAAATAAATGTGCTTGTGGAAATGTTACACCATCTTCAGGGCTGATGAAGTTCGATGCCTTGTGTTTATCCCCCTATTAGTTTTTACTTCACCTGGTTTGACGTGCATTGCCATAATTTACTAATATACGAAAACCACGACCCGTAGTATATTTGACCCCGTAAAACTTCTTGAAGGAGCATTTTAAACCATGAAAGATTCCACAGTATAATCTAATATGGACAGGGTTAAAAAAAAACTTGACACGCATGTCCACTTACGAAAATTGAAAGAAAACAAGTAGTTTGATTTAGATTTAACGCGCATCTTCATCTCATGTCGTTTGCTTATCGAACTATTAAGGTAGTTCGTCTTCATGCAAGACAGGTCAAGAGAACTAAAATTCGAATCTCTTTTAAGAGAGTAAACATATTTCTCTCTCTCTCTCTCTCTCTCTCTCTCTCTCTCTCTCTCTCTCTCTCTGTATATGTGTGTGTCTCTCTTCCTGTCTCGCCCTCTCTCTTTTAATAAATATCAGAAAGTATTACAAGCCCAATCCTATATATATATATATATATATATATATATATATATATATATATATATATATATATATATATATATATATATATATATATATATATAAGTTAAGAGATGCAACTTTGGTTGAAAGTTAGACATTAATTGTATTGTTTCCCTTATATGTACTCTCCCGAAAATAGTAACACTTAACAAAGAAGAATGCGCAAATGACGGAGTGCACACAAATTTTTATAGAATATGTGATCCCGTATACACACATTGTGATCCTCGCTGCTGCTATGTAGTACTACTAACAGGAGGAAGCAATTCACTTTCTTCTATCGTGTTGCGAGAAGGAGAATGCTGTTATATATTGTGAAAGCATTTTAACATCAGATGTCAAACAAATATTTTGGTAAATTAATATGAAATTAATATGAAACAAATATAAAGGTATGTTATCAGGCACTCGCAGGAAATAAAGAAGTAGAACACCAGACAACAGAAAAACAACAGACATGAGTGGCTTACCCAGGATTTGAACACTGGACCTTCCGTGCGACAACCCCGCCTAGCCATGCAAGCGAATCACACTATCCGCTCTGCCATCTACGCATCATCAAAAAATGATGTTTCAATGGCAGGTCAATAGTGCGAACCACAATACACGACACCAGAAGTCCTCCATGGGCAGTTCAGCCTATTAATGACGCAATCACTTCTGTTGTATTTCTATCAAGCAGTATAGGCCGAATCCAACAAGACCCTTAGGACCTTAATACTGTGTCCAGTAAATGATAGTAGACTAGAACAGTGAGAACAGGATAGTGGGTAGGTTTGGTATTGTACAAACATTTATTACAAATAAGGGAGGGAAACCTGAGGCCTGTAAACAGTAAATTAATATGAAATTAATATGAAACAAATATAAAGGTATGTTATCAGGCACTCGCAGGAAATAAAGAAGTAGAACACCAGACAACAGAAAAACAACAGACATGAGTGGCTTACCCAGGATTTGAACACTGGACCTTCCGTGCGACAACCCCGCCTAGCCATGCAAGCGAATCACACTATCCGCTCTGCCATCTACGCATCATCAAAAAATGATGTTTCAATGGCAGGTCAATAGTGCGAACCACAATACACGACACCAGAAGTCCTCCATGGGCAGTTCAGCCTATTAATGACGCAATCACTTCTGTTGTATTTCTATCAAGCAGTATAGGCCGAATCCAACAAGACCCTTAGGACCTTAATACTGTGTCCAGTAAATGATAGTAGACTAGAACAGTGAGAACAGGATAGTGGGTAGGTTTGGTATTGTACAAACATTTATTACAAATAAGGGAGGGAAACCTGAGGCCTGTAAACAGTAAATTAATATGAAATTAATATGAAACAAATATAAAGGTATGTTATCAGGCACTCGCAGGAAATAAAGAAGTAGAACACCAGACAACAGAAAAACAACAGACATGAGTGGCTTACCCAGGATTTGAACACTGGACCTTCCGTGCGACAACCCCGCCTAGCCATGCAAGCGAATCACACTATCCGCTCTGCCATCTACGCATCATCAAAAAATGATGTTTCAATGGCAGGTCAATAGTGCGAACCACAATACACGACACCAGAAGTCCTCCATGGGCAGTTCAGCCTATTAATGACGCAATCACTTCTGTTGTATTTTGGTGTCTTTTTTTTAAATACTTTTGAATAAGTAAAATTGCCGTTAGGTATTGGTGCTTTTGAATTTAATTCCCGTCTCACGACGGGCTTTTACACTAGTAGAAAAGATAATGTCAGTGAACATTCAAAGTATGTGACACTTAACTATAACTAAATGTAATGAAAGTTTCATCGGGATCAAGTGACGCTCGGACTGGCATAAAACGATCATGCCAGTTCTCATTTCCTGGCACCTGCTGCGTTTCCTGTATACAAACCTTTCATACAAGCTCATTATCATCAGATAATTTGGATGAGGTGGCAAGAAAACTAAATCTTCAATGAATAATCATGCTAGAAGAGAAAAAGACGTTAAACATATTTCTTTTTTTTTAAACGAAAACGTGATGGCATACCCTGCATGCAACAGTACAGTACTGTTGCTAGATAAGCATTGAAATGAAACCCACAAGGGAAGCGTCGGAAAGCTAAACTAATAAAACATAGAATTGCACTCTGAATATTGAATTCATGCTTATAAGAAAGATCAACATAATATGGAAATTGTCAAGATGTCAAGAAGGGAATCGACAAACAACACTAGGGAACGACAGTTGTGGAAAACCATGATTATCCGCGCCAGGCGATATGACAGATGAAGAATTACATATAACAAACAAGATAATAATAATAACAACGAGAAGATAGATGAAATCACTGCTTAACTTCCTGATCTTTATACCGAAAATGTCACGATTAGTTATCACATTGACATTATCACACTGACACCTTTATTGTTGTCCAGGCTTTAGTTATCAGTTCGTTCATCTGTTATTGTCGGCGCATTAGCTTATCAATTGGCTCATCTGTTGTCACCGCTTTAGCTTATCAGTGTGTTCATCTGTATTCGTTCACTCTTAGCTTATCAATTTGTTCATCTGTTTTCGTTAACTCTTCGGTTTATCAATTTGTTCATCTACTTTCGTTAACTCTTTAGTTATCAGTTCGACCGCCTGTTGTTACCAATACATAATCTTGAATTAACTTGAGGTTTTCTCTATCATTTTATTCAGTTGATGGACCCTGATGGGTTATAATTAACATTGAGATATACGATGTGTATCATTTTATAAAGTACATTTAATTGGCGCTATTTCCATCGACATTATCCCTCATCGACATTTATTTTAAAGGTAATGATAGCCTCATATCATAATACTGCGGTACAGAATGGATACGTTATAGAGACTTCGTTATACTTTATGAGATTGGGCGACCAGTTCCTTTTCTTGTAGCCTTTCCCTTCCTGAATTGAAGAGCAAAGTCAGGTTCCAATTACAACTGAGTACACTAGAGCGTGACGCTACTAGGTTTCGAACCCGGAACTAAAAAATGTTGCTGCGATAGGCCAGTGATCTAGCTACTCTGCTCATCGGTAGGCTAAATATAAAGGTGTGTGTATGTGTCTTTTGTTCATAAAATTGATTCTTTATACGTTGTGTGCTATTTACTTTTGGTGTAACCAGGTTGGTGCAGGGTGAACGTTGTGGGTATGTGGGTTTTGTATTTCATTTCTTACTTGATACATCACTTTAGACGAGCTATATTTACAAATATATATGTTGTTTTATGTGTTGTCCATTATTTCTTTACTTTAGCATTACTTAAAATTGTATTTATTTTCATTTTATTATTTTATTTAGTAAAATACACCATCAGTCATCATTTTCCTTTTTGTTCCATTCAGAGTATGGGGCCTGTAGCTGGTCCCTTTGCAAGAGGCGTGCACCAAGCGTTTGCTTGCTTTTACTGGAGTAGTTTCTGTAGCAAATTTTGTTCACATGATGAAGTTGCCATTCCCATGCACAACCTTACACAAGTCGCTTAGTACGACATACCTGTTACTGTTTTTTTTTTAAATGTTGTTCACGTGGCAGGTACAATCAAAGAAAGGTAATTGTTGTTGTAAAATTGAGGTAGACGGAGAGTAGGAGCTATATCCCTTGTGTTATATTGGTAGGAGTAATACATGAGTTATGTCATTTAGAATTAGTCCCCTTGACCAATTACGAGAGGAATGTGGAACATTCGAGTAGGTCTTGATCACGTAGTACAACCAGTGTTTAAAGCAGGGAACACGGGTTGTTAGAGACACTCCGTACAGTGCAGTTCATGAAGTGAGACTTGTTAGCAGACATAGTGAGTTTGTCGCCCAGTGTGAACATGCTGTAGAGAACAGATTGTACAACTCTAGTCACCAGATATTGAAGTCAAGGTTTAACTGAAGAACGAAGAGATCTTTATGAAGGAAAATTGTGAAGCACACTTCATGGATATTTTCGAGATGTCAAGGTATATAGACCTCGTTAATTAAGTTAATCAAGATTTGTCGATCGAGGTGACGAATTGTTCGTCAGCATTTTCAAGTGATACAGATGAAATAGATGAGAAATAAGGAAAGAGTTGGGAAATATCAACACTCTAGAGGTTAAGTTAGTAAATTACCAAGAGGAAAATGAGGGGAACTGCGGTAAGACGTGGAGTACAATGGATGGGTGTGAAAAAAAATTGACAAAGGTGATTCGTCTTACGAGGACAAAAGACAAAGAAAATAGTCAACGTTGCGGCCACAAGGCCTTCGTCAGGGAACGGAAAAGAAGAAAGTGAGGGCAAGATAGGACACATAAGAACATAATTAAATATAACAACAATAATAATAATAATAAAATAAATCTGAATTACCGAGACAAGATTACCATTTTGTGCAAGATTACATTTTCGGCAACTAATAGACTTCATTCCGACCAAAAATAAACCAGCTGAGATGATTACACACCATTAAGCAGTCCCCAACATCTACCTCTCTCGTTCCCAAGCGTGACACCTGGGTCGCGCTGGAGGACAGTGGCGACAACAACATCGACACTAAATTTATATGCTCACTAAATATAACCCAAAGCTAATAGATAAATGCATGACAATACCACAGGCGATGATAATGTTCAAGCATAAAATGAGAAATTACTATTCATAGTGTCACTAAAACTGTGAAAGGTGTCACACATTAACTATGTGAATGGATACATAATAAAAGTAACTAAATGTCAGTCACGTTCCGCGATAAACTATCAGCAAGAACGTTGTCTACTCCAGCAATTGAGATGCTGCCAAAGGCGTATTCTTGAAGCACGAGATACCATCAATGAATTCTCGGATTCTTGAGCGATCTCGTTCTGATGTAAGACAACGGGCTGTGATCGGTCTGCAGGAAAAGGTGAGTGCCGATGAGATACCTCAACAGTTTGTAAAGGCACCAGACAACCGCCAGCATTTCACGCTCCCGCGTGGCGTACTTGATTTCGGCTGGGGTGAGTTTACGACTCACACAAAAGCATGCATGTGGCATCTCGTCTTTCCATTGCATCAGGCAGCCACCAATGCCGTACTGAGAAGCGTCGGTCCTGAGGAAACATGGACACCTAATATTAAAAGGTAAAGGTAAAGGAACCCGTTACACGCCCATTGAGGCATATTGGGAATATGGTGTTAGGCCCATATTATCTTGACCGTCGGCACACGAGGGGTGAAGCGGTCGGCATCACGCCGGTCGCCTTAACCTTCCCAGAGTTCCTCTGGTACCCATTTGGGGCTGGGTCGACCCAGGAGCAGTTTGTGGCCTAAAAAATTCCCGCCTCATCTGGGGATCGAACCATAGACCACTGCTATTAGGTAATAATAAAATAGATGATTGTGAAAACTAGTGCTTGATTTTGTACAGACTTTGATCACACTCACCTGTCCACTCATAATTCGAGGACTACCCTTACAAATCAGTTTAAAGAGAGGAGCAGACGGGAAGCAAAGTCACGAATGAATTTATGGTAGAAGTTGATGAGACCGAGTAAACTTCTAACTTGTTTCTTTGTCTGAGGAACTTTAAGATCTAGTATGCGCTTGACAGTTTGATCATCGGGATAGAGATGGTGGTGACCAATACGGTGACCAAGATTGATGAAGTGTTGTTGCTGCTGCTGACTGCTCCCTCAATTTACGATTAATGTGGTGAGAGCACGTTTTAAATTGTGAGTGCAAGGGGTAACCGCTCCTGGTCAATGTGTGTATCTACACAGGCCGTTGAAGGTTTGCGTCCTGTGTCGACTACAAACTCTGAACGACAGGTTTGTATTCCAAACTGGTATCGTAGACCGATACCACCAGTGGTCTTGTAGCCTCGTACCACAAATGATATTGCAGACTCGTACTGCAAACTTTAGAAGAAATAAAGGAATAACTGCCTCTACTTTATTTTTCTAATATTAATCAGGCGCCTTTCCCGCTTTCCGTCCACCAGAGTTGTCTCTCAGAAATGTCATCCTCAGAATATGATGAGAAACCACCATTAATTTTTTTTAAGTTAATTTAATGAACAAAATGTGAATGGACAGCGGCGAATGCAATGGCTTGTTCCTGGATGAATATGGTTAAGTTTACATATGACTCACAAAATGATAATATAAACTGTGCACATGCTGATGTAATCATTATTCACTCCTTGCTCTATTCGGAATCTGGGGTTGCTTCTGCTTTTGGTTACCTGTGAGAACTAGCACGAAGCAATCACCAGCGCTTGATGTAGTGGTTTATGAATATACTATTTTCATATGCTGAAGTTGCCAGCCTCGTTTGAATTTGTACAACCACTAGCAAGTACAAACATGTCAAATTCAAATTGTAAAATATAGGTTACAACTTACCCCAATAGTTGGGAAATGCAATCTACGGGCACAGTTTTAGAATAGACACGGCTCGAACACGTGGTCTGTGGTAATTTTAGAATACCTCTTATGACAGGTGCTCCAATTCCTAGGTCTCCGGTCTTTGTATTGATAAAGTCGGGTTTTCTTCCTGAGTCTCGAAGATGCCCAAATACTTTGTCCGATCTTGTAATTTGGAATCCTCTCTCTTTCTCTCTGGCTCTTGGAGTTGCTACTTTGACTTGCAATGCTGTGTGTTTTAGCCTCTAATTTGTTAGTTTATATTTCACTTTTCGCTCCAAGCCTCCGCATGGCGTCTCCGACAAAACTTCCAGTCAGAACGAATGTATATTTCCTGCTCTCATTTGATGCAATCCATAAGCAGAATGAAGTGGGTCGCGGCGTTAGTCATTACTTTTTCCCCTCGTGTTTTAAAATATCATTATAAAATCTTAACACATGACCTCCATCCGTTTACTCTTAGGTAACCTTTCAAATCAGACTTCCAAGATAATGTTCTCGCTGATTTGTCTCCTCAGACGGGTTTCTCTGTAATAATTATTTCAGAAATTTCTGGACGAATGTGCTTATGCAATTATCACCCGTACTTGAATTCGTTCACGAGATCACGAGACAGGTAATGGCTGACATGCACTGATCACAGACAACAGTTTGGTCTTCATTTGTAGTCTGACTCAGTATTATGACGATGAGCGGTCAACACCACATGTGTTTAATCTCTATGCCTGAGTGGGTGGAAATGAGTTATGTAAATAGTCAGCAATCATTTTACGGCCATTGTATCTTTCCTGTCTGGGCTCACTCGCTCGGCAATAAAACTAATCTGCTGGCCGGAGGTCAATTAGCCCTGAAATGACACGATTACAGTATCGGGAAAAGGAACCCAAATCTAAGGAGTGGCTGGGCACAATTTTGTTTGCGTAAAAATACAGAAATAAAAAGGTAATGTTGGAGAGAAAGAAGAAGTGTAATAGGACGCGTTCAGTGTCGTCACATTAAGCCATTTAATACCATTCATAGTTTCAGATTTATAAATTATATCCTTTTCCTCTTTTCTGTGTAGTCTACCATACTTTATTTCATCTTTTCAAAACTTTAGATTTTCGTGCGAGTCTCCAAGTCTATTACATATACTCTTTCTCTGTTTAATTTTGGAATGTTTTGTTCAAATCTCTACTTACATCATTGTCAGATATACTATATTCCTTAATAAATATAGTCGTCAAGAAGGGATGACATTCTCCATACACCAGACAAAATGTTTATCACTGCTGCACCCTTTATTAGACACGGCTACTACAGCAAGCGTTAATGCCTCTCAGCATATATTCCAAAACGTTTATTAGTATTTTTCAGAATCATAAACTTCTTATGTGTATACTTCAATGGATACCGGTTATCACTACTTTTCTTGTGTATCTCATTTACCGATTTATGTTTCATCGACTGTTAACATGCGGATCTCGTCCCCTTTGGCCGTCAGTGCTTTAAAGTCTAAAATTACCTCTTTCACTTCTAACTTTATGTGGTTTCATTTTTTTTTTTTTTTTGCTTTGGTGTTAGAATATTTCCTATCTTTATTTTCCCAAGTGTACCACTGTTACATTTCATCCCAGATATCCATTTATCATTGTTATGACTACCGTCAAAATTCTCCTCAGAGGAAGACTCATCTGAGTCTGCGGAAGGTGTCAGCTTCAGTTAACCAGAATCTTCCTATCTGTCGTTTGTGCTCCTCTTCTGCTTTGATCCTTACTATTACTTATCTCATTATTTCTTCCTCTGCTCTTACGTCTAGCGAATTAATAAATAAAAATAATGAACAAAAATACATTTGAACGCAGAGAAATTAATTGCAAAAATATAACAAAGAAAATCAAATGCAACAACACAATAGAATTGCATGATTAAAGAGTATAATCCAATTCTGAACGATGTCAACAGCAATGGTTATTCCTAGGGGGAAAGGAAGTAATTTTTGCAATAATCGTCATTATGCAAAACTATTATTACTGAATTAATCACTGCATGACCACATGATGGGGTTGGAGGTAGGCATGCAGTAAGGCTACAATAATGCAGCTACAATACCATAAATGCTCAGAATGGCAAAGACAGCTGTACATTAATTTCGTTGATTTTGAAAAGGCTTTTGACAGCATACATAGGGACAGTTTATGGAAAATACTGAAGGCTTATGGAATTCCAAGCTGCATATTGTCAATCATAAAAAGCCTCTATGCCAACTTTACGTGTAGTGTTGGGCAGAGCAACCTAACCTTTGAGGTGAAGACAGGAGTACGACAGGGATGCCCCGTATCAACCACTCTATTTTTAACAGTCATAGACTGGGTGATGCGCCAGTCAATTGGAAGATCTGGAATATGCAGATGACATTGCACTACTAACACATTCACATCAACACATCCAGGAAAAAAACGGATAGACTTAATAAGTATAGCCAGCAGGTGGGCTTGAACATTAATTTAAAGAAGTCAGAGGTCATGACACTCAATGTGAGCAACCCTGAGCCCATATCAGTAAGGAATCAGCAATTGGTACAGACAGACACCTTCACATACCTAGGATGCATAGTAACACCAGACGGCGGGGCAAGCAAAGACATCAACAACAGAATGAACAAAGCAAGAACAGCCTTTTTTTAGCCTAAACAACATCTGGAAGTCCTCTCAATACAGCACAAGCACAAAATTAAGATTATGTCAGAGCTGTGTGCTTTCTGTGCTTCTCTGTGGTGCGGAATACTGGAGAGTTACAGAGAAGGAAATGTCGAAATTGTCCTCTTTTCACACAACATGCCTAAGAAAAATTCACCGAATCTTTTGGCCGAATACCATCATCAACCAAGATCTGCTTACTCGGAGCAAGCAAGAGGACATGCACACCATCATAGCTGGTAGACGCTGGAGCTGGGTTGGCCATGTCCTCAGAAGAGACCCCGATGCCATCACAAGAACAGCTATGCTATGGACCCCTGAAGGAAAACGAAAGAGAGGCCGACCAAAAACAACTTGGCGGAGGACTGTGGAGGCTGAGATGCAAAAACTGAACCAGAGTTGGGGCACTGTACGAAGGATGGCCACCGACAGAGCAAAGTGGAATAAATTTGTTGTTGCCCTACAAGACGCCACTAGGCTGATGGCCACTGACTGCTTTGACGGTCGGCGGCTAAGGATCAAAGAAGAAGAATACCATAAATACATAAATATTACACACATAAAGGTATGTGTCAGGCACACGGGAGAAGTTAAAGAAATAGAAAACTAGACAACAGAAAAACAACACAAGTGAGTGGATTACCGGAGAATCAAACCCATGACCAATACCATGCACGTTACAAGACGGTAGAAGAGGGGAAAAAGTAGACAGCAAAAATTCAACATGAATGCTTGTTACCTTATCACGAATCGTGACAATGAGAAATCGCTGACACTTGTCTAGACCTTCGCCGAAATAGTACATAGCGGCTAATTAAAAGTCTAGAACTATTTCACCTTGTTGATTCCACCAGCTAGTCTGCAAATGTCATTTAGATCACGTAGTATTATGTAAAAATTGATTCCACTGAACAGAATAAAAACTTATCTTTATTTATTTAATATGTTATTGACACCACCAAGGAAACCTTGATGTGCTGTCCTTTAATGAAACAAATAGGTCACAATTTTTTTTTTTAATTAAGAAAACTAACATATAAATAACGCGCGTGCCACTTAGATTTCGTGGTCGTAGTGGCTTTTGTCTCGGCCAAGAGAACTTCCTCAGAGTTTGGAATCTTAAGTTTCCCAGACTTATTATTGCTGACACAATGGCATTCTTCCTGCTCGTAGCCTTGATGTTTGGGTGTGTGGACATGAAAGCTGTGGAAAATCAGCCGGCGCAGACTTTTGCCAAAAGTACGTATATAAAAATTATGTATGTTTTTCCATTCTTTGGGTCAATTCTTCTTTCTGGTTCGTACACACGTCATTGGATTACAGACAAACATGCGCAAATTATTGACACCCGCTTGATTCATTTATTTAGTTACTTCCCTTCAGATTCCGTAGGAGAAAAGTTCTTCAACAAACACGTGTCAATTTCTATACCGTCCATAAGCTCAAGGTTTTTTAATGTCGTCCTAATCCCTTTCATTTCTGGTTCCATAATGAAATTTCACGGCATAATGGTTACTGGATAGATTCATAAATATATCGTTGGAAAGACTCATGTATAAACCTCTACACATGAAAGGAATAAAGAATAAATGGAAACACAATGGGAGGATAAAAGAGTGCCGGAGGACTGGATATGAATATTTTTTAAAGGCTTAGGTTTCTTGGAGAACTGAAGGCTTGAGAATGATTGAATGAATTGTTCCATGGCTGGTAACAGTTAGTACGTCTTTTCAAATACCTCTATTGATTAAAAGACTGAACCAACGAACAAACGAACTTTATTTTCAATGGGTAAAGAAATTGGACACACAGTTTCGTCTAATATTCTGCCTTTCCACTTTCACTCATATTGCACACTATATCCTTTCATGCCCACTTGTTACTTTAAGCATTGATATAAAGGCATGCAACATTATAAAGAACAACACCAAAGCTATTCAAAACTGTTACTTTGTACTTTGCAGATGGTTAATCGTCATATTTTTTTTGTTTCACGTACACAGGGGAGTCAGCTTGTTTCGATGGGCTAGGATGTTTCTCTAATGACGCTCCATTCGTAAGTCCGGAAAGGCCAGTGTCACCTGTTCCACAAAGCCCGGACATAATAAAGTGAGTTAAACTCATTTAGTGTATACCTTAAGTTGATAACAGATTCCTTTCTTTTAATAGAGAGACTAAATTAAAGTGCCCAGTAACCTATCCAATCTGCAACTGGACTATTCAGCTAAACAATTTTTTAACAAATGTTATCTGCTTAGATACAACTCGGAGCTGAAGAGTAAACTGGTCCAGGCAAAAGCGACGTTCTATAAAAAAAAACGTAATACAGTATATGCAACAGTGCTTTATCAATGAAAGTAAGATATAACATTTCAGTGGTGTCTAAAATCAATCCTGACAAACGGTAGTGAGTCATGGACAAGTTGTACATAGTAGGAAAAACACTAGAGACCACAGGGGGTGTGGCTTTACTGACAAATATAAAAAGTACAATGAGCAGCTTAAAAGCAGTAATAAAGATGAGAAGCCAAAGCGCAAACGAAAATTATTACTCACATTAAAATGACGCGATCAACATTCTTTGGACATGCAATGAGAAGAAAACAACTGGAATATATAGTGACAACGGGAAAGAAAGACTGAAGGAAAAAGAGACGATACTTGACAGTTTGACCTCGTGACATGGAAATAGTTCAAACATATAATTGATAAATAGTATTGGGAGCAGGACATGATTTTCGACGTCACCAGGCTTGGCTCTTGAAAAGGTAGATAAGTACGCTAGTACACTAGTTAAGCTGAATACAGACAAGCAATCCCAGGGGATTTCTGAGGCGTCAGACAAAGTACATGACTATAGCTCCCTCAATCATGTCATAATAGGCGACTAATATATGGTTGTACATAGGGCCGGCAACTTGTCGTGTGAAACAAATTGTTGTAGAAACCATTACTTCAAGCGCACATGAATGATTTAATGCAGGCATTTAATAAACGCAATCATCAGCTGTCATCTCCAAATCGCAGATAGGCTGCAATTGATCAACGTCTCTTGTGTTGATGGCGCACTCTGACCTACTCTTTCCTGTCCATCTCTTGATGCTATATTCCCACTCATAGCGCTGTCTTCCTGTTGCACGTTTGCCTTCACCTTCCTTCTATTATGCTCTTCAGTAAGGTGTTATGTCTTTTTACATGGTGTGACGTTATTGATGTGAGTTTACATATATTTAGTGGTTCGCTCGCTATTTGTGGCGAAGGTGAGATAAATAACTGATAGTCTCCTTTAAATAGTAACTACTATAGAAGATAATGACAGATAACTCTATAGCTCTCCAGGAAATTCCACTAAATAGAAGTTATGGCTCATGAAGGTGATAGAAAATCTCTGACAGAAACTATGGAACAGCACTTAGAGAAGGCGATAGACAGATATGACGAATAGACGCCCTGTTCCAGATCAGCATCTCTGCCACGGTTGTCCTGAATTATCCGAGACCACAGGAATTCGAAACAGACCAGATCCGACAATTATGTCTGATAGACTGTGGCTCAACGATGTCCTCTTCCTGCCGTTTAGTCGAGAATTAGGAGAATTAGAATATATATATGTGTGTGTGTGTGTGTGTGACAGTGCCATAGTCATCTCGCCTGTTGTCCACCGCCCTTTTGTCGTTATGTGGCATCCATCTTTGTTTACATCTAAAAAGAGCTACCTTAGTATAGCCGCTTACGTATAGCAGCCAATCAGAGAAGAGAAGCGTCCAGGCGCCAGCGTCATTTGAAAAAATCTCTATCATTCCAATCGCGGTCGCGGAGAGAGAACAAGCTAATGATCTGAAGTCTAGTTCAAGCAAGAACATGCATAAGACTTGTAAGTAGATATAGTATTATTCTGCAACATTCTCAAGTCTTTACAGTGTTAGAAAGGATACTAGGTTTACCATCTTTGTGCCGTATTATTTGAAATAAGTATATATTTAATTCTGTGGTGTTGTATTTCGCGTGCGGTTTGTTGTTAGATCTAAATCTATTCGAACATGGCGTGGGTCCATGTTCAGGAAATATAACACGTGGCCGGTACTAGAACTGGCATATTCAGTTATTACATTTGTGTAAATGAAATTTAATGGTTAAGTATTTCCATATTGTTTGGGATCCAGGAAACCTTCCACGAGCTTATGTAAATACGACACGTAGTTGGTTTGAATAATATTTAATTGTGGCGCGATTTAGATGTTATATTTATTAATTACAGTGCGGATGCCGAAATAGTTTATTTTAGCGTGGCGAGTGTTGCAATATATTATGTTACAGCTTACTAAGATAAAGTCCTGTGCTTTTTCAGTAATGTTAGACTGATTATGTGGTTTAAGTAATAGTAAGATCGGCTAGCTAGTTGGTGTTAGCTTTCTTAGTTTCCTAGTCTTTTATACTGTGTAAAAATCTCCATTGGTTAATTCTATGTTATGCATATTTCAAGATTATTTAATTATTGTTATGTGAAGGATGGTTTGTGAGAGCACGTGGGCTCACTTGGAGATACATATTTCCGTTTTCCGCTCCTGAGGGAGCTTGGGGCCACCAGTGTGGTTTGCCTCCGCATGAAGCATTCAGATGCTCTTGTATTTGTAGTTTCGGTAGCAACCGATGTTACACGGTGAGATTGCCAGCCCCATGCACAACACCATACTAGTCTCATTGGACGATATGCATGAGTGTGTGAGATAGATGAGTGTGTCAGGTGGGCGCACGTTTTCTGTATGGTAAGTGTTATTATCTATGCTATTGATTTTCACTTAGACATTGTTTTATATATTGTTTCTTTCAGAAAGTCTACGAACACTATCTGGGTGTTCGGTAGTATTAAATGTTTATCTGTATAAGGCTTTGTGTTGCTTGAATTGCTAAGTCTGCTGCTGAGAGGGTTGCAAGCAACCAATAATTGCAACACCTGTCAACCGATCCTTAATAAATTTTCGTAGTGCATGGGTCTTGGGTGTGAGGTAGCCACATCGACATAAGTTCACCTCAAGTACACCTAGCCCCTGTCACATATATATATATATATATATATATATATATATATATATATATATATATATATATATATATATATATATATATATATATATATATATATATATATATATATGAAGATAACGTTTAGATGTAAGGACAGGCGAAGTAAATTATAATAATAAAAATGTATGATACCAGGTCACAACGTAACTTTTACAACATCAACATATAAATTTGACACTACTCTGCAGATACATGATATAAATATAACGAATAGTATTTATTACATAAACTCTTATTCAACACTTTGAAATAGAATAACAACATTAAATCAAACAAGTGATCTTGCTACATAGAGAAACGAAACAGATGTACCCGGTATTATGATTTTTCTTTCCTCTAAATATTAAAATTGATTAATTAGATCATACTAGACATGAGATGTTGGATGACATTATTGTTACTTTTAGAGAAAAGTAATCACAATTTCTTTGGTGGATTAAATCTAGACCATACTTGCCGTGAATTGTTCTAAAGTCCCATAGACTGCTCCAAGCCGATCCCTTCTGGGTGGTTAGTGTGTTCTCAGCAATATGTTAGGGTATTGCCAGCGAGTTGGGGAGGACTCTCTTTTTCTATAATCCCCTCGATCTGTTTCCTCGATGTGCTATCGGGACAATGTGTTTGCCTTTCTTGACTATCTCCGGTTTCCACAGATGTTTTCGTAGAACACCTCCTTCTGATGCCAACAGACTGTAAATACAAGTTATGACCGGGCACTGCTTAGACATTTAACTATAAAGCAGAGATATGTCTCGTCCTCTGTCAGTGATCATCCCTGCCTCGGAGTTTAAGGGGTGTATTACTTTTGTCAGTTGTATCCATATATCATGTCCGTCAATTGCTCGGACATTAAAAAACGTCTAACAGAGTCTGGCGCAATTGATAATTGTCACCGAAAAATCTTTGTAAAGTTGCTATTATCCGGGGACACACACACACACACACACACACACACACACACACACACACACACACACACACACACACACACACACACACGCACGCACGCACGCGCACACACACACACACACACACACACACACCACACAATACTGCAGAGAAGTATCGAATCCATATTCACGACTTAAGCTGTTCACATTTAGGCAGTAACCAGTCCAAATGTGCGCTAACAATTTCGTGATATGGCGTAAGAAAAGCTATCAATGTAACCACGAAAGACAGAATGAGAAAGGATTGTGTCTGAAAAAATTTTTAGACACTACGTTCTGCATCCAGAGACAAACAATTTAGTGGTTTGAGAATAGAGCCTGATAAGTTACCACTACGCGCCAACAACAGCAGAAGATTAAATTTCAGAGCACGGGGAAGACTAAGAGAGTGATGGATAGACGCCATTGCAAAAATCTTACTGTGTTAAAGAGCGTCCGATTGACAGAGTGGTTAGAGCGCTGGTCTCTTCGCGGCAAAGGTTCGGGTTGGATTCACCGTATCGACATGCTCCACTCAGGACAACTGTAAATGGATAACCGACTTTGCTCTTGAGTTAGGGACAGAAAGGCAATGAGAGAGTGAACTGAAAATCCACGCCTCTCGATGCTGGACCTAGTTTAGTTAAGTCTCTAACACTTCACTTCCCTACGGCACTATATGCAATGGGGCTATCGTTACCTATTTTAACTATTAAATTATATCAAAAAATGCTTTTTTATTTCAGCGTTTACATTCTTATGAATTATATCTTACACTCTTATATATGTCAAATGTGTATCTATAATTTTATTAAAAGTTCTGTGCTCTGTAAATGCCAGACTAGCAATGTGGTGCACGATCTTGAAAGCTTGAACAAGGTGTACTCATAAATGCTATTTAACGCTTTCAGGACCAAGTTCCTGCTGTACACACGAGAGGCTAAGACCAATGCTCAGGAACTAGACGCCAGGTACCCAACTACTGCTACCACCATTTGGACACACTTCAAGCAGCAACCTACGAAGGTCTTAATCCATGGCTTTGTGGATACTCCAACTCTGACGTCAGTGTGGCCGGTAATAAGTTGGTTGATTGAATCCACAGTTTTCTGGATCGTTATTTCTTTTTCTTTTTTTCCATAATGTTGGCAGTGATTAAGACGCAAATACTTGTATATTTGTATAACGTAAGCAACGATTAAGAATGCTACACATTTTATAATGTAGTCAGTGATTAAGAAAGCAATACATTTGTACAATGTAGTCAGTGATTAAGAAAGCAGTACATTTGTACAAAGTAGTCAGTGATTAAGAAGGCAATAACTTTTTATAATGTTGGCAGTGATTTAGAAAGTATTGCATTTGTATAATATGCGCATAGATTATGAAAGTAATATATTTGAATAATATGGGTAGTGATTACGAATGTATTGCATTCTTATAATGTAGATAGTTTTGTTTTTAAAAAGGTAACTTACTTTATAATGTAGTTGTGATTAAGAAGGTAGTACATTTGTATAATGTAGCAGTGATTTAGAAAAGCAATATTTTTTATAAAGTAGGCTGTGATTACGCAGGTAGTGTATTTGTTTAATGTAGCCAGTGTTGATGAAGGTAATGCCTTCACTTACATTATGCTGGCAGGAATTAAGAAGGCAAAAAAAAAATTTTTTTTAAATATAAGCAGAGATTTCAGCAGGTAGTACATTTTTATAATGAAGGCACTGATTAAGAACATAACCCATTTCATAATAACGCCGTGATTAAGAAGGTAGTACACTTGTATAATGTAGCCAGTGATTAAAAAGGCAATATATTTTGTATATTAAGGACAGTGATTTCGAATGTAGTGCATTTGTATAACATGGGCAGTGATTAAGAAAGGTAATACATGTTTATATTTATATGTAGGTAGTGATTAAGAATGCAATATATTTTTTTAATAAGTTAATGATTAAGGATGTAGCATATTTTCAAAGTGTAAGTAGTGATTTAAGAAATAAATAATTTGTATACTGTAAGCCATAATTAAGTAGGTAGTACATTTTTATAATGTTGGCTTTGATTAAGAAGGTAATATATTTGTGTAATATAAGTTGTTATTAAGTAGGTAGTACATTTTTATAATATAGGCAGTTATTCTGGTGACCTGTTTTTCTTTTATCATATGGAAGCGCCAATGAATTTCTTTAACTTAGCCAATAATTTTATGGTAAGTCCAATTTTACAACATGGAAGAAATTCAGCTAATTACTTAGCTTTGCATATTTATATGAAGAAACGAAGTTCGTAATATCACTGATAATTGAAATATTAAACAATGGATAACTTAGATTGTGTAGTACAGGCCTCTCTGAATTCTCGAACTCTGTTCATATTATACACAGTTTGAGCAGATTATCAATGCTAGTACAATATCTTTTGCTACATTACATTACTAAAATTAAATATCCTCACTATTTTCTTTACCATTTTCATCCCTAGTTTTCTCATTACCAATATTATCATCATTATAACTACTACTGTCACAACCGTTAATAATTACCTTTATCATCACCATCTTTGACAACCGACGATGTCATCACCTGCATTATCATTATGACAGTCACTATCATCATCACAACGTTCGCACCATTATCTATGTCGTCATCACCACCATTATCATATCCACCTCTGCAATCAACACACTCATTATCGCCATCAACTTTATCTTCATCATCATTCTCATAATCACTAAAGCCTTTATCATCATCTATCTGCCATTAATATAGTATTTATTTATACAGTAAAGCGAACAAATACAGACATTCATAAACGAGTGCTTGCGTACAATAGAAGGATTGATGTGGTATGACAAGATTACTAATGTGGAACTGATCCCAAGAACCAGACAAGTGCCAATGGAACAAGAGATGAGAAGAAAACGCCGGAGATGAATAGGACAAACATTGAGGAAACCTGTTGATAGCATTACAAGGCAGTGCTTATTCTGGAATCCCCAGGGTAAGATAGATAGAGGGAGACCACGAAACACGTAGAGAAGAGAACTGGAGACAGACATGAAGGGCATGAAGAAGACATGGTACGACCTTGAGCTGACGGCACGTGACAGGAAGACTTGACACAAGTTTTTTCAAGGCCTATGCTCCTTGGGGAGCTACGGATGGTATAATAATGAAAGCGAACAAAGGGAGGTCGTGTAAGTCTTGCTGAGACCCAAACAAACAAACACAAAGAAACCACCTATGTTGCGACCATAAGGTCTTCGTCCAGGCACCTATGAAAGAAAATAGTAGAACATATATTTTCCTTCCCATTTGTTCCCAATGAGCGTCCGATTGTCTAAGCTGTTAGATTGCTTTTCTCTCCCTGAGAATTTACCAGAACCCTCGAAGCGGCACGCTCCACTCTACCCGACGGTAAATGGGTTCCTGACTCTGCTCTTGAGTTAAGGTAGGCAAAAGGCAGCGAGGAAATGAACTGGTCACCCCACCTTATAAAAAAAGAAGATGGGATTAATATATTGAAGAATCTAACGTTTCACTCCTCTACGGTAGTAACATTATGGGACTTCTCTTACTTTTTTTTTTTTTTTTTTTTTTTGCATTTTGCCTCGAATGAACACCTCGCATTCACGTAAAGGTTCTTTTTAGACTAGTAAATAA
Organism: Oreohelix idahoensis; assembly: GCA_024509875.1. NCBI lineage: Eukaryota > Metazoa > Mollusca > Gastropoda > Stylommatophora > Oreohelicidae > Oreohelix > Oreohelix idahoensis. Next base: position 289,173 of record JAMPIV010021579.1, on the reverse strand, counting down.
CAGAGTGATACCCATTATAATGTTTGCACTATAAGTAGGGTTACTAAGAATCATCTTCAGCAAACACATAATTCACTAGCCGAAGGAGATCCTTTACCATTTTTTTAATCATCATCTTTATAATTATCATCATCACTGTCGCCATATCTTCATATTCAACATCATCATAACAATACCGCTGATATTTTTTTCCCCAGGAACTTATAACTGAACTTTTAAAACATGATGATTACAATATAGTCGTCGTTGACTGGTCCCACGGTAATTTATTCCCCTACGACCAGGCCTGTGCAAACGCCAGAGTCGTCGGCGCTCAGATTGCCGAACTGATTAAGGCTCTCATTGTGAGTTTCTGGATCGTGTAATTGTGAAGTATATAAATCATTTTAGAAAATCTAAAACGTTTTTTTTTTTTTTTACTACAGTGGCAACATTTGTACAGTGTTGCCCAGCAGCACTTTTTTATCATTTTACTAACGTGTCAATGCAAAAGTTAAATTAAAAGTGCGTGGGAATTATGACAGTTGATAAATGCAAATCGCAGTTTGGCTTATCTCTAAAATTCTGATCTAGTTACTGAATAATACAGATAATAATCTAACTCAAATACTTTTATGGACTTGTGTCGTGAGAAAAAAAATAATTAAGGCACGATAATATTTTTGCGTCTGGTTTGAAATTAAGTTATTTGTACTGTATGTCCTAGGATTCAGCAAACGTTACCGCTGCAAGTTTCCACGTTATAGGACACAGTTTGGGCGCCCACGTCTGTGGCTACACTGGTGAGAGAGTTCCAGGCCTGGGCAGAATTACCGGTAAATATCTTTTACTGGGTCACACATTTTTGAGTTTTATGTCGTGTTTTGAGCTATGAACATTTAGATCCAAGTAATTGTATTCACGAATCATCAAAACATCCATCAAATTTTAATTTTTTTTTTTTGTTCTTTTGAATATTAACAGTCTGTCAGCACCAATCTTTACCTTCGTCATCTCTGAATTCCTTCCTTTGTAGATTTGTTACCCCTTGTCACGTCTTTACATCACTGTCCCATAAAGCAGGGTGAGGTCCATGAATGTATTCTAGGGGATCCGTGAACATAACCTACAATTTGTTATGCTTGTCTGTACATTTTTTTCCGAGAAAGGATCCAAAACCTTCATTGGACAATCAAAGGGGTCCAAAGCCTTCATCTGACAATCAAAGAGGTTCATAGCCTTCATTGGACAATCAAAGGTATCCATAGCCTTCATTGCACAACCAAAGGTGTCCAAAGCCTTCATTGCACAATCAAAGGTGTCCATAGCTTTCAGTGGACAATCAAAGGTGTCCGTAGCTTTCATTGGATATTCAAAGGTGTCCATAGCTTTCAGTGGACAATCAAAGGTGTCCGTAGCCTTCACTGGACAATCAAAGGTGTTCATAGCCATCATTGGACACTAAAAGGTGTCCATAGCCTTCATTGGACAAAGGTGTCCATGGCACACCAAATTTTAAGAAACCCTGTTCTAAAGTTTCTCTTGTTGCTAACCTTGACTGTAAAGGTAAAGAAAGTCTCATAGCAGACCGTGCCGTTAAGTGAGTGAAGAGAGTTTGCCATTCTAGGCCCAGCCTTTTTATGAGATGAGGTGTCTGCCTTTGCTTTCCTTAACCCAACAGCAGAATCAGCTACCCATTTACAACTGGGTAGAATGGAGCATGACGATACCAGATTTCGATCCCAGAACCCGGTAACTTTGTTTGAGTTCTGTACAATACCCTCCTCTAAATTAATTTAGTGCTGGATGTTAATAACGATTTTGTGGAGGAAAAAATGCTCTTCGGTAGAATTTCTTTACTTGGGTAACGGCTCTTTCAATTACTTGGTGTCAAGATTCTATGAGATTGTCAGCTAAAATTTACGGACCTAACAAACAGTTTTATCAATGCTGAATTCAGGTCTTGACCCGGCCGGTCCATACTTTGAGAACACAGACAAGGTGGTGAGACTTGACTACACTGATGCTGTCTTCGTTGATGCCATCCATACAGATGCTAAGAATTTGCTGCAGTTAGGTAACGCTTTCTTTTTTTCATTTAAAATAATTAGCTAAAGTAGGAAAGAGAGTTCTGCTTTGTTATATAGAGCCCGTCCTGTCGTGTGGAAGTGAATAACTAATAATAAGTAGTCAAGAAAGAAAGTCCACGGAGGCTACAAAGATGCGGTTTTATACAAGACTGATGGGCGTCAAAAGAGAGTTATGATGATAGCCGAAAGGGTCAGTGCACGAAGGAATATTATTATTCATATTAGAAAAATGTAATCTACTTTCTTGGGCATGTTATGAGAAGAGGAAAGCTTGAATTTATTGTGATAACTGAATAACGATTGAAGAAAGAAGAAAAAGAGGACAACAAAGTGAGAAGATACCTGATAGTTTCCTATTTGTGGCATGGAAATAAACACCAACAACAGAATTAATAAACAGCATTTAAGAACGGAATTTATGGAGAGACTTAATCGCCTTCGCCAACTGGCATGGTACTTACATAAGAAAAATTTAGTAAAATGTCATCATTGGCATGACCTGGCTACCGTATCTTGCGAAATTAATTACTACTGATAACAGCACAATAATAGGAACACGTAAAGTTGGTTAGGTGGAACTTCGTACCAGGAGGCCGACTGCAGTTGGTTCCAATGAACCATAGAAAGGAATTGATGAATGATTTATCATTGCTATTTCAGTAACTGCTGTTAGCATAGTATTTGTTTATACTGTATAGTGAAAAAAAAGTAAGTCGTGAACAAACGTAAGTCGTGAAAACACGCAAGTCATGAACAAATGTAAGTCGTATCAAATGTAAGTCATGAACAAACGTAAGTCGTGAACAAAAGTAAGTCGTGAACAAAAGTCGTGAACAAACGTTAGTCGTGAACAAAAGTAAATCATAGACAAACGTCCGTCGTAAACAAACGTAAGTTATGAGCAAACGTAAGACGTGTGAGTATTCAATAACACTAGTCAACAACCAAAATGTACCAGAAATGAAAATAGCTGATCTTAACTAATTTTGGTGTGCTGAAAACGAAAATGACATTAAAAAATGTTGATTGGCTCTAGTTTTCAAGATATATGCTACTAGTTTATTTAATTACGGTAAATTTATATATATATATGACGCAACTGTTGTGGGCGATTGCATAATTTTTTCTAATGACCAATAAAAATGTTACTAGAAGTTGATGATGCAATCCTACCTATGATTACATCACCTTTGTGTATAAATACCTTATCTCTGATAACATTTTGCCATTAGTTAGTGCATTTGTCCTTATCAAAAGTATCGCTATTTAGAAATGCCAGAAGGCGTACAGTTTGTATTTTGGCTGCAGAATAGGAGATCAAGATAAGAGCTGGGTGCCACACATATGCTGCAATACATGTGCAGCACATCTTAAACTGTGGTTGACTGGCAATAGGCAAGCTATGCCTTTTGCAGTCCCAATGATTTGGAGAGAGCCCACTGATCATCTCAACAACTGTTACTTTTGCATGGTCCCTCCAATTGGGAAAGGCATATCAAAGAAGAAAAAATGGACTCTGGAATATCCAAACATCCCCTCTGCAATACTTCCGGTACCACATGGCGATGATCTACCAGTTCCCAAAGTGCCAGAATCCTTTTCAGCTGCTTCCACTGATGAAGAGGACATTGGTGGTCCTGAACCATCAACCTCAAGTGACACAGATTTTGAGCAAACTACATCCACTAACCCAAGATGAACTGAATGATCTTGTAAGAGATCTGAATTTACCGAAGAACAAGGCGGAGCTTTTGGGTTCCAGATTGCAACAGTGGAATCTCCTGGCAGAAGATGTTACAATTTCTGTGTATAGGAACCGCCAGAAGCCGCTTATTACATTCTTTTTCAAAGAGGGTGACCTTTCTGCGTGCCACAACATTTCTGGTTTAATGGCAGCCCTCAACATCAATTACATACCGGAAGAGTGGAGGCTTTTCATTGATTCATCCAAGACAAGTCTTAAAGCTGTTTTGTTGAATAATGGTAATGTGTTACCGTCAATTCCAGTTGGTCACGCAGTTCATATGAAAGAAACTTATGAAAACATTAAGCAGCTTTTGAAGTGTATAAACTACGATCATCATCATTGGTCACTTTGCGGTGACTTAAAAGTGGTCGCTCTTTTGCTTGGACTACAGGGTGGATACATCAAGTACTGTTGCTTTCTCTGTGAGTGGGATAGCCGTGCACGAAGTGACCATTACATCAGAAGACATTGGCCAATCAGGCAGTCATTGCAGCCTGCAGTAAGAACATTGAGAACCCAGCAGTTGTCGACACCAGCAAGATTTTGTTGCCACCCTTGCACATTAAGCTGGGTCTCATGAAAAACTTTGTCAAGGCAATGGAGAAAACAGATGAGGCTTTCAAATACCTCATCAGAAAATTTCCAAGACTGAGTGAAGCTAAAATAAGAGAGGGAGTATTTGTTGGTCCGCAAATTCGAAAACTTCTTCATGATGACGAGTTTCTTTGCGTGTTGCATGGCAAGGAAAAAGCAGCATGGCTAGCATTTAAGTCAGTGGTGGACAATTTTCTTGGAAACAACAGATCTGATAATTACAATGAAATTGTAGAAAATCTCCTTCAGAAGTATGAGTCTTGGCTGCAACATGTCTTTGAAAATTCATTTTCTGGATTCTCATCTGGATTTCTTTACGTCAAACTGTGGAGCGGTCAGTGATGAGCATGGTGAACGATTTCACCAGGACATTGCTGCTATGGAGACAAGGTATCAAGGCAATTGGAGCCCTTCAATGCCTGTTGATTACTGTTGGACTGTGACAAGAGACACCTCATCAATTGACTACAAGAAACAAGCAAAGAGAGCTCGAACAGCGACTGAATAATGACGGAATGGGTTCAAATGTGCCTTTTTAAAGCATGATATGTGAACTTTAAATAATGTTTTTATTTTTTCTATCATTTTATGTTAAAATATCAATTAATTGAGTATGTAACCACAATTTTTATAATGCTTAAGTAGAAAGACTAGCTGTTTAGCCCAGAGAAGTAAACAAGCATACATTATTTGTATTACTGTAATATAAATTCATCATTTAAAAAAAAAACCAGAGCCAATTGGTGAATTTCATTATGATATTTGAAATCAGCATGTCAAAATCAATAAGAAATGGTATATTTAATTTCTGGTACAAAAAACTTTTGAAAATTTGTTGACTAGAGTAATATTCCTTTTCGATCCTCATGGGGTCACCACTGCGTCTAGTTGCCTTGCAGGAAAACAGTACGGGAACATTGTGATGCTCATGCAGAGATGGTTTATGTAGCAGCTTGTTGTACATGATGAGGTTGCCATTCACACGCACAATCTCATATTTAGTCTCCTTTTACGACATGCCTGATGAAGGTGTAGTTTGACTCGGTCTTGGTCTCCTGAGAGACCCTCCACGGGTTAGTGCGAGTCTTTTACTGATAGAAAAAACTAACAGAAGTTGCTAACGTTACACGCACAGCGTCTTTGTCAGAAGGCTAGCGAACAAAAATAGTAGAAAATGAGTTTTGGTTCAACTTTGTCCCGGACAAAGACTTCATGGTCGTTACGTAGGATGTCTCAGTGACTGGTTTTTTTTTTCACAGCAGTATTCACAACATCTATTTTCGTTCACCTATTTATTTATATGTAACATTATAGATTTTAGCTTTTTAAAATTTAATTAATTAGTTAATGTTTTTTATTTTTTTTAACTTACAATTATTCTTTAAATGTATTTTTATTTATTTATTTATTTTGCTTGCCTGTTTAACTCACAGCTGTAAGTTCGTTGAAGACTGCAGGCATTCATTTTTTTTTAAATATATGGGCAACTAAAGTCTCGGGAGTATTTTGGGAGATAAAGATAGAATAGAAATACTTGTGGCACACACATTTCCAATTTTGGCTGGACAATTACACTGATATTCGTCTGCATTTCCCAAGGTCGCAGCATGCAGGTGGCTCTTGACCAGTGCCGGTTGTGCTGCTTCACAGGGTGCAGACTTGTGTGTACTGCGACATTTATTTTATCTCAATCATTTTTTTTTTAAAGAACAAGAAATATAAAACAAACAATTTCAACTAAAAAATTATTTGCTTGTATGAAACTGAATGCTGTCCCATGTGTCTATATTATGCCACTTTAAAAAAAAAATGAATAAAGGAAAAAAAAAGCGCACAATAATTTCTTTCCTTTTTGTAATAAATAATTTTTTAATTTTGTGTGTGTGTTTGAAAGACTACAGCAAACATCACTTGCGGGTGCTACAGACCAATTGAAATGAGTAGCATAAAACTGAATCTCATGAGAGTATAAACCAAGGCTGTGAAGATGGAGTCGTGGGGTCATCCGTTTTTAGTGGACTCGGAGTTGGTAAAAAAAATGTCCGGACTGCGGACTCAGAATTTCATGTCATGTGACTAGTAAAAAAAAAACTGTAGCCGGAATGGAAGCCGTGAATCGGACTTCTAAATTTCAGGAATCGTAGTCGGAAATTTTTTTAGCCGACTCCACAAACCTGGTATTTACAGTACTGCACTCGGCACTATCACGAGACCTCGTAACACCTTGGTCATCCCTAAGGCCACTTCTGGAAGTGTGAATGGTATTTTCTTACACCAGATAGTATATCCAAGTCGCCTCCTCACATTAAACCTTATAACAATTATTAATCTGCCCATTAAACACAAAACACCTAGACACACAGGCATATCTCAAACTTCATCGAATACCTTCTGAATTCAGGTCTAGGTACCCACACGCCAAGTGGTCACGCTGATTTCTACCCCAACCTGGGACATGATCAGCCAGAATGCACCCGTGACCCATTGACGAATATATTTGAGGAAGGACTTATAAATGGTACGCGTGTTCAATAATAATCATGATGTTCGTTTGTAAGTGTTTGTGATGTTAACAGATTTGTCTGTGAATGTTGTTAAAGCTCGTAGACTATTTTAAAATTGATAGATTTTGCTTATCTGGGTTTCACAAGATTGTTTGTTGCTAGGTTTCGCTACTGTTGATACAGTAATGTTGACAGATGTTGTCACTGATTTTATAATAATAATAATAGCCCCTTCAGTCATAACTGACTATGGGAATGCGCCCCTGAGGTGACAGCCCTCAGCTGCTTATTTTCCTGGTGCTCCTTTCGACGTTTTCTCCTCACCTCTGCTTCTTGTGTGAGCCTCTCTTCGCCCAATCCGAGGTGGCGCCGCAAATAGCATCGCCACTTAGTGCGATCGGCAGCCTCATCCTCCCATGTCGCTGGATCCATGTCCAGTGCCCTCACATCTCTCCTGCACACATCTCTGAACCCCAGCTGTGGTCGCCCAACTGCTCTCCCGCCATCCGCCAATTGTCCGCAGAAGATATCTCTTGGGATGCGACCATCCTCCATGCGGCGAACATGGCCAAGCCAGCGAAGTCTGCGTTGTCCAAGAAGCGTACACACACTTTGAAGGCCAGCACGCGACAACACCTCGACACCCGTCACTCTATCTTTCCACGAGATGCCGAGGATGCGGCGCAGACACCGCAAATGGAAGGCATTGAGCCCTCTTTCTTGCCCAGCATAGGTCGTCCAGGTCTCGCTGCACTGATTTTATAAGTTGGTAATGTTGGTAGATGTTTTTGTTGTTGTCATATTTTGATACCTTTTAAGAAGTTGTTACTGTTGGTAATGTTGTTACTGTTGGTAATGTTGGTCGATGTTGTTACTGTTGGTAGATTTTGTTACTTTTGATAATGTTTGTACGTGTTGTTACTGTATGTAATGTTGGTAGATGTTGTTACAGTAGGTAATGTTGGTAGATATTGTTACTGTATGTAATGTTGGCAGATGTTGTTACTGTTGGTAATGTTGATAGATGTTGTTTCTGTTGGTAATATTGGTACATGTACTTACTGTTCGTACATTTTATTACTGATATTAGAATAACAGTGGTCGGAGTGGTTAAGAGTTAAGGCGTCCGCCTGGAATTCTAGAGGTACCAGGTTCGATTCCCAGTTGAAGGGAATATATTTTATGGAAAATGTTTTTCAGAACCAGTGGTCTTAGTAATGTCATACTCTCCCCTGGGTAGTGAGATCGGATGCCTAGCCTTCTCGGATAAGGGCGAACAAATAGGAGGTCCTGTGTGCAAGTTGCGCACGTTAAATATCCTACGGCAGTTGGAAATCGTAAAGCGTAGGCCTATCAGGCCGCTGCACATGCAAAATTTAGAAATTTGAAACCTACCTACCACAAAAATATTTAAAGAATGTGTGATTCCTATATACACACATTGGGATTCTCGCCGGTGCTACGGAGTTCGTGCACTGTGCTGAGATCCTCCTTGTCTGTGATCTAAGGGAGGAGATCGGAGCACTGATGGAGCAGTCCGTGTGCAAAGAAGATAGTGTTTAAAACCAAAACAAACCAAACTGTTCTTAGAAGCTGTAACTCTTGGTAATGTTGGTATATGTTGTTACTGTTGGTAATGTTGGTAGATGTTGTTAAAAGTTAGTTGCTTATCCTTTACAGGACGTGGCAATCAACCCCAGCTTTTATTGGCTGTTTGTGATTTTTCTAGGCAATTGTTTCATTCAGTAGTTTGCCATTGCTTTCTGAACGGTACGGCGCTTATACCACACAAAGCGATCTGCTACCAAACCGCCTGCAGCAGGTTTCGAACCTGGTATATCTGGATTATGAAACTGCGTTCATATCCATTAGGCCACAGACGCCGACAGATGTTGTTACTGTTGGTAATATTGGTAGATGTTGTTATTGTTGATAATGTTGGTATATGTTGTTATTGTTGGTAATGTTGGTAGATGTTATTACTGTTGGTAATGTTGGTAGATATTGTTATTGTTGATAATGTTGGTAAATATTTCTATTATTGGTAACGTTGGTATATGCTGTTACTTTTGGTAATGGTTGTACATGTTGCTGTTGCTAACGTTGATAGATGCTGTTACTGTTGGTACTGGTGGTATATGTTGTTGCTGGCTGTTGTTAGAAGCTGGTAATGTTGGTAAATGCTATTGCATGTTGGCAGATGTACGCTAATTTTTCTATCACTAATAGAGTGGTTAAACTCACCCTCAATTATATCATTAGTATATTGATGTACACCCGTGTGTTACCGGGGCCCGAAAGGGGAGCAAAGAATAGTAACACTGTCCCCTGCCAAGCATGTCGTAGAAAGCGACTAAGGAGGGTTGGGCATGGGGCCGGTTACCCCATCCTGTAAAAAATTTAAACCACAAAAAACTTCAACAAATATGGACAAGTCAAATAAAGAAAATAAAACACAGCCATCCAAGACAGGGGAAGGTCCTCTCGCGGGGAGGCGTATGATGCAACACAGAGAAAGCCGAAAGGAGTCTGTGTTGCTGACTAACCTTCTTTCTTCTAGGAGAACTTCCAGATTTGGCACCTGGAATGTTCGGACATTAAACGAACAAGGGAAAGTGGCGCAAGTGGCAGCAGAAATGAGGGAATACAAAATCGAGGTTTTGGGAATGTGTGAAACAAAGTGGAAGGGGGTAGACAGGAAGAAACTCATCACAGGTGAATTGGTGCTGTCCTCAGGACATGAAGACGAAAGTTCATACCACAGTGAAGGGGTAGCTCTTATGTTATCTAAAGAAGCACAGAAAGCACTCATTGAATGGGAAGCTGTTGGACCCAGAATAATAACAGCTACTTTCAAAACAGCTAAAAAGAAAATTCATGTAAATGTCATCCAATGTTATGCACCAACTAATGACAAAGAAGAGTCTGTGAAAGAAGCATTTTATACTAAACTACAGGAAATTATGGATAAAGTAAAAAGAAGAGACATCACAATTTTGATGGGTGACATGAATGCAAAGATAGGTACAGTCAACACCGGATTTGAAGAAGTCATGGGAAAACATGGGCTAGGAGTAATGAATGAAAATGGAGAACTATTCGCAAACTTCTGTGCTTCAAATCAACTGGCTATAGGAGGAAGCATGTTTCCACATAAGAGAATACACAAGGCAACATGGATATCACCAGATCATAGAACAGAAAATCAGATTGATCATATATGCATAAACAAGAAGTTTAGATCATCATTGCAGGATGTAAAGGTATACAGAGGAGCAGATGTGGCATCAGATCACCATCTTCTGATAGCCAAAATAAAAATGAAACTCAAGAGATATGCAACAATGCAAAATTATAGACAACAGTATAATGTAGGACAGCTAAGAAATCAAGAAACAAGAGACAAATTTGCGGTCACAGTATCCAACAAATTCCAAGTGCTCCAACAGCTGGAAGATGTAGAGAATACAGAAGACTATTGGCAGCAGGTCAAAACTGTATGGAAGGAGACATGTGAAGAAATACTGGGGAAAAGGGAAAGACAACAAAAAGCATGGATAACAACAGAAACCATCAATAAGATAAAAGACAGAAAAAACAAGAAAGCAGAGTTAAACACAAGCAAAACCAGAAGTTCCAAAGCCAAGGCTCAAGAAGTGTACACAGAAGCAAACAAAGAAGTAAAAAGAAGTATCAAAAGAGACAAGAGGAAGTATATTGAGGAGTTGGCAAGAGAGGCAGAAGATGCTGCAGCCAAAGGAAATATGAGAGAACTGTATAGCAGCACAAAGAAGCTAACAGGGAAATACAAGCAAACAAGTTGCCTCATAAAAGACAAGAATGGGAAACTGCTCAGCAATATACAAGAGCAAATGAAGAGGTGGACAGAATATTTTGGGGACCTTCTCAATAGACCAGCTCCACAAAACCCGCCGGACATCCAGCCAGCAGAAGAAGAGCTACAAATTAACGGTGAAAGACCAACGAAGGAAGAAATAAAGAAAGCCATAAAGCTTCTAAGAGATGGAAAAGCGTCTGGACCTGATGGCATTCCAGCAGAGGCCATCAAAGCAGATATCGACACGGCTACAGAGATGTTATATAAATTACTTGGTAAAGTCTGGGAAAAGGAAGAGATACCAGCAGAATGGAAGGAAGGATATCTGGTTAAGTTGCCTAAGAAGGGAAATTTACAAGAGTGCACAAATTATAGAGGAATAATGTTACTATCAGTGCCAGGAAAAGTATTAAACAGGATTATCCTTGAGAGATTAAAAGAGTCCATAGACAAGAAACTGAGAGATGAACAAGCAGGTTTTCGACAAAACAGATCATGTACAGACCAGATAGCCACTTTGAGAATAATAGTTGAACAAAGTCTGGAATGGAATTCACCACTATACATCGGATTTGTGGACTACGAAAAGGCATTTGACAGTGTAGACAGAGAATCACTTTGGAAATTGTTGAGGCATTATGGAGTTCCCCTGAAGATCATTAATTTAATAAAGAAAACATATGAAGACATGACATGCAGAGTTCTTCACGAAGGACAGCTTACAGAACCGTTTGGGATAAGAACAGGAGTGCGACAGGGATGCCTCTTGTCTCCATTTCTTTTCTTGCTGGCAATAGATTGGGTTATGAGATCATCGGCAACACACAACAGAAATGGAATCCAGTGGACTCTGACTAAGCAGTTGGATGATCTGGATTTTGCTGATGACTTGGCTCTTCTGTCCCATAGCCGTAATCAGATGCAGGACAAATTGAAAACACTTGATGAGAGGTCACAGCAATTGGGTCTGAAAATACACAGGGAAAAGACAAAAATAATGCGAATAAATGCAGGTAATGATAACAGGGTTGAACTTGAAGAAACACCAATACAAGATGTAGAATCATACACATATCTTGGCAGTAATATAGACAAAGTTGGAGGGACAGACAGCGATATCAAAATAAGAATACAAAAGGCAAGAGGAGCTTTCATTGCATTGGGAAATATATGGAGATCAAGAGAAATAGGATCCAACACGAAAATAAGAATCTTCAACTCAAATGTGAAGTCAGTCCTATTGTATGGCTCAGAGACATGGAGAACAACAAAGACAACAACCAAAAAGCTACAGACTTTCATAAATGGGTGCTTGCGTAGAATAGAGGGATTAAAATGGTATGACAAGGTTACCAACGTGGAACTGATGACAAGAACTAGACAAGTGCCAGTGGAACAAGAAATGAGAAGAAGACGATGGCGATGGATAGGACACACACTGAGAAAACCTGTTGATAGCATTACAAGGCAGTCCTTGTTCTGGAACCCCCAGGGCAAGAGAGGCAGAGGAAGACCAAGAAGTACATGGAGAAGAGAGTTGGAAACAGAGGTGAAAATGATGAGGAGAACATGGAAAGAACTTGAGATGATGGCACGTGACAGGAGGACTTGGCATGTGTTTGTTGAAGGCCTATGCTCCTGTGGGAGTGGAGGGTTATGAATGAATGAATATTGCTGTAGAGACAGAGGGAGAGAAAGATAAAAGGAATGAATATATGAAAATCTTTTTTATACAGGGTAAATAAAATAGGCTTTAAGCCCTTTTAAATGTCTTCTTTGAATACCAAGCAATATTTGTTTAAGATTTTAAAAAATGGAAGAGATTGTGCATGTGTGTATGTGTACGTTTGTGCGCACGCTGGATATATGAATATATGTTTAACATTCTAGAATGGTTCTAATAGATTATAATCAAAATCCGGGAATGTACGATCAAAATCCGGGAATGTACGATCAAAATCCGGGAATGTACGATTAAAATCCGGGAATGAACGAGTATATCTTGAAAAGTCATGGCGAAAACAAAATGGAAGAACTGTGCTAATCTGCAGTAATTAATGAAAAAGATTAAACACTGTTGCAAACCATATTAATGCATTTGATTTATCAGTCATAGAAGAATTCACTAATCTACGGTAGTAAATGCACAAATTCAGACCAATGTTGTGAAATTGTTTTAATGCTTGTGACTCTCAACAGGTATTGAAGAATCGATAGCGTGTAGTCACGTTAGAGCCGTCAAGTACTTCACAGAGAGCGTCAATACTCAGTGTCCATTTTTGGGCTTTCCTTGTGCCAGCGAAGACGATTTTAAAGTAAGTTTTTAATCCGTTGTAAAGATGATTTGAATGTGTTTTCTACTTCTTTATGGTGCTAACGTGGCAGACGCTGGAGTTGGGTTGGCCATGTCCTCAGAAGGGACCCTGATACCATCGCAAGAACAGCTATCCTATGGACCCCCGAGGGAAAGCGAAAGAGAGGCCGACCAAAAACAACTTGGCGGAGAACTGTGGAAGCTGAGATGCAAAGAATGAACCACAGTTGGGGCACTGTACGAAGGATGGCCGCCGACCGAGCAAAGTGGAATCAATTTGTTGCTGCCCTACAAGACGCCACCAGGCGTGATGGCCGCTGACTGCTTTGACGGTTGGCGGATATGGATCAAAGAAGAAAGAAGATGGTGCTAACGATAGCAATGGGGCTCTGCTCAATGAAAAAACAGCTGTAACGAGAAGGTGGACAGAATATTGTAAAGAATTATATAACTGTAAACATGACACTGACTTAGGCATATTAAACAACATTAAGTGCGAAAACAGGGAACTCGGAAATGCAGCAATATTACGGGAAGAAGTGGAAGAGGCTATATGTTCGATGAAAGGAGGGAAGTCACCGGATGTGGATAATATACCAGCAGAGCTCTTGAAATATGGAGGACCAGATATAGTAAAAAACCATGAAGGCTTATGGCAAGTAATGAGAAAATTCAATTTTGATACCAACATCATAGATATCATTGAAGCACTATACAAGGACGCAAGCAGTGCTGTTTTTGTAAGCAACGACATTGGAGAATTTTTCAAAACAACTGTAGGAGTTCGCCAAGGATGTATCCTGTCACCAGTGCTCTTTAATATATATCTAGAACATATTATGCAGGAGGCTCTCTACGATTATAAATCAACCATATCGATTGGAGGCCGACCTCTGTGCAACCTACGTTTTGCTGATGATATTGATCTGATAGCTGGATCAGAATCAGAACTTCAAGACCTTACCTCTAGACTGGAGAAAGTAACAAGAACGTATGGGATGGAAATTAATATAGAAAAAAGCAAGATATTGGTGAATAGCCATAAGAAACATGTTCCGACCAACATTACGTTAAATGGGCAAACGTTAGAAGAAGTTAACACCTTTAAATATCTCGGGTCCACTATATGTAGTGATGGAAGATCAATTAAAGAAATCAAGACAAGACTTGAGATGGCCTCAGCTGCCATGACAAGGTTGAATGTGATCTGGAAAAGTAACATCAGTTTTCCTGTGAAAATCAAATTATACAAATCACTTGTATTATCTATTCTCTTGTATGGGTGTGAGGGCTGGACACTCACTGCAGATACGGAGCGAAGGATTCAGGCTTTCGAGCATAAATGTTATAGAAGAATTTTGCGCATTTGCTATAAAGAGCACAAAACAAATGTCTATCTAAGAGAGAAGATAAACACCTATGCAGGCCACCAAGAACCACTTTTGTCAATAGTGAAACGTCGAAAGCTTGCCTGGTTTGGGCATGTAACTCGTCATGACTCCCTTTCGAAAACGATCCTTCAGGGAACAGTCGAAGGTAAACGGAGAAGAGGAAGGCAGAGAAAATCCTGGGCTGATAACATCAAAGAATGGGCAGGACACGGTTTTTCCACACTTGTACGCATTGCTGAGGATAGAGAGCAGTGGAGGACCCTGTCTGCTGATGCTTCCACCATGGCACCCCTACGACCCATGACGGGTTACGGGCTGAGATGAGATGATGATGATGGTGCTAACGAAGAAGCGCATGTATGTATTTACATCACATGTAAGTCAAAGAAAGACGAAAAATTACAATAACTAAATGAAAAATGGTCGTCTTGAAATGAAAGTACGTTATAAAATATGTTCTTATAAATGTAAGCGAGGTGTATCTCAGCAGAATAGCTCAGGCAAAAGCAGCTGTATGTAAAAGTAAGAGTATTTTACGCAACAATTCTTTGTCATTGAAAGTGTGGTGGGTTTTGATGTTATTAAGTGTGGTTGCTAGGTTACTTAGTGTACTGAATGAGGTCAGCTGTGAAGGTCCCTGAGGATAACAGTTTATGTGAGTTTACAGAATACCTTACTACTACCACCTATGACCTCAAGCAGACTTATCTGTGATTTATATGACTGATAGCTACGTTTAATGTCTAGGGTAATGAAATGTGGTGTGTTGGTAATTAAGTACACAAACACACACACACAAACACTAATATTAAGCTCTATGATCAATTCAATTAACACTGTGTTTTAAAATTTAGAAATTAAAATTTTTCAAATTTATTTTGTCCTGAACCAAGTTTTTCTTCTGGTCAGGACTTTTAAATCAATATGAATTAATGTCAATAGAAGTACATATAATTGAATAATCACATGAAAGGCTTGTACATATATATATATGTATATATATGTATATATATATATATATATATATATATATATATATATATATATATATATATATATATATATATATATATATATATATATATATATATATATATATATATAAATATATATATATATAAATAAGTTAAATTTGCTAATATTGGTACTAACTAAAAAGACTTTAGGAAAACTAATGCTGGATGTCGGGTCGGGGTATTTGCATCATACCCAGTCTTTGGTTAACAATGTCATTTGCTCCTTATACAGGATTAATGGTGGACAAAAAGTTTCTTATTTTTCACAATGTAGTTTAAATTATAATTTTGTAGTTGATGAATCTCAGCACGCAAGGTCTTTAATACTTAACTGGCCTGTGACGATGAAAAAAAGTTGTTCCTTAGGCCCACTCCTCACATGCTCTGAGGTAGTATGGTAGGCATCTCATTTCATACAAAATAGGACTTCTCCAGAACATCTGGCCCTAGCACAGTGCCAGACAAAGAAACTCTGAAACCACAAAATTAGGCTATGTCTTAACATACTACCTAATCCACCATGTTTACAAGCAATAATACATGTAATTAAAAGACAGGGTCAGATCTCTCTGACCGACCCAGCACATCTACATCAAGGCTGTTATCAAGTAGCCCTAGTTTCCCATTCCTCTCCTCTAGAAACTGCACTGCATCTGAAATATTTTCGTTAATCTCTTTTTTCCATATAATAAGGTGGGTGATATGTTTCCACCTGACCACCTGAAAAGAAACATCTGTATTCTACATTTCTGATAGTTTATCCTACTATATTTCAACCTCTAGGCCCTGGACAGTTGGCTGGGGACCTAGAATAAGTACTCACTTGTCGTAATCATTTTTCATTATATGGCAGTATCAATCACTCAGAATTGTTAAATAAAAGGTTAATAATTTTAGCCTTACCACAATTCAGAATAAAACACACAGATACGCTGAAATAACACAAACTCAGCTGAGCTGCTGGCTAGACTAGGGCGTCCCACTATTATTAATATATATTCAATGAACGACAACTTCTTAGCCTCAACGATCTGCTCGTATGGACAGTCTTTAAAAAAATGGCAACGTGCCGGCAAATTTTTTCAATAACATTAACTATTTCGTCCAATGAGAGTACTGCCCCTTCAAACTAACTGTCCAATTTTTTGGTCAAATGTGTAGTGTATTTCTTTCGGTCGGTCTGTCCGAACTTGTCATTTCCCAAGTTTGGACTTGGTTTTGGGCCCAACTACAAAAAACTATTCAATTTTTTCCCTCACCCACTGCTTAAATTTCTACTGCGAAGATATTTTTAGATTCTCTCCTCCTTGTCTCCCCCTTGTCTACATGTACTTGTTTTTCTGCCTTCGTCTCAAGGACGCGTCAAATGTAACTTTAGTGAATGCAAAACTAACATGTGTTTGCGAGTCTGCATCGAACAAATCAGTCTTTTGTCAATAACTTCCGAATTATCTGTCCGTCTTTTTATTTGAAAGCATATTATTTGTCAGGAAAAGATAGGCTATCAAACTAGCTAATTTTTGTGATTCTAAACCTATTAATAAGAAATTCCATATTTTTTTTTCCATGTTAGTCTTGAAATCTTTACTACCACGCGTTCACTTCTTTTCCATGTGCTGTCCAGCTATTTTCGAGAGTTTTACGTCATTCTAAATAAGAGCTAAGTCTGTTTTCGTAACCAATTGACTACATGTTCTTACTTTACCTCGTATTTCAAACATTAACTACGAGTTCGCGCGTATGTTAGGCTTAGATTCAAACGCTTGCAGACAGCAACATTTTTTTCTTTTCTCCTTTCCTACCCTGTCTGAACGAATAGGCCTTTCGCGTCCCCATGTTATAATTAGTTTTTTTTCTTTTTCCAATGACACTAGAAACGATAGTACGATCTACCAAATCAACGCGCTTGTGGCGTAGGCGAAAAAGCCGCAGCGTAACTTAACTATATTTTATCCCTACAATTTATTTTAACTTTTATCTTTATAAATGGAGGATTTTAGCGCTGTATCAATGTATTCCATCACAAATGTCCCCACTTGAGAACATGCACTAATGCAAGTTCCAAAACCAGTGATACACATAGATAAAATCAACTCCTTACGCCTGCTGAATACTCTAAATTTGATCACAAGGGTGCCTACTGAGGAAATCTGCACCGACGTTCTGTGACCCCGGAATATATTCAATGGTAAATTGATATGGCTGTAATAATAAAGACCATCGTAATAATCTGGCATTTTCATGCTTGGCCTGTGATAAGAATACGAGAGGCTGATGATCCGTCTGGACCACGAATGTTCTCCCATATAGATAGATTTGGAACTTTTTTATCGCCCAGATTAACGCTAAACACTCCTTTTCGCTTGTGGAATAGCCTTGTTCCGCTTTGTTCAACTTGCGGCTAGCATAAGCGACTGGGTTCAGTTCACCATTGGGTAAAGAGGACCTTTGCAACAAATTAGCCTCCAGGCCTACCTTGCTTGCGACCGTTCTCACCACAAAATCCTGAGTCAAATCAGGCAATTTGAGAATAGGCTTGCTAGTGAGTTTTTCCTTTAACTCTTGGAATGCCAATTCACACTGCGCTGACCAAACAATTTTATCTGGATTTCCTTTGCGAGTCAAATCAGTCAGAGGAGCACATATAGAGTTAAAATTTTTGATATATTTTTGGTAAAACCCACATAACGACACGAATGATCGCACGTCTTTCTTTGTTTGAGGTCTAGGTGCTCTCTGCAGTTTTTCCAAGTTCTTGGGATCAGGGGTCATGTTACCCTGATATACAGTATGTCCCAAGAATTCCAACTCTTTGCATCCAATACAACATTTTGTTGGTCTAGCAGTCAAGTTCGCTTCTCTGAGCCTATCAAATAGCATATTCAGAGAGTTAACGTGTTCTTCAAATGTTTCTGTAGCGATGAGGATATCATCCATGAAATTCGTGATACATGGATTATTCAGGGGATCCAACAATTTGCGCATCATTTTAGAGAACACACTAGGAGCATTTTTCAATCCGAATGGCAACATGTTGAATTCATAATGCCCTTCCGAGGTGCTAAAAGCTAAATAAGGTCGAACCTCAGGCTTCACTGGAATCTGGTAATAGCCTTTGCTAAGATCCACCTTCGAAAAATATTTTGCCTTGTTCAGTCTGGCAAATAACTGTTTTGTGTCCGGTAACGGATCCACTTGACCTTCTGTGACAGCATTCAGTTTCCTGTAATCTATGCACAGTCTATGTTCCCCAGACGGTTTCCTCAACAAAACTACACTTGAGCTATAAGGAGATTCACTGTGAGAAATAATCCCTTCTTTCAACAAATAATCTATCTCCTCTTTCAATGCTTTCTCCTTAGCGAACGGAACAGAATAGGCTCTCATACAGATTGGTGTTGAGTCCACCAGCTTCATATCATACTCTAGCAAATTAGTATGCCCCGGTTTGTCTGTTAACACATCTGTATGTTCCTCCAAAACCTGTTGAACTCTCTCCCTCTGATTTTTAGTCAGGTGCTTACTGACTTTTACCTGTGCGGCTGTCTCACATGGGTGCAATGGGTATTCATGTGAGGTGAGTGGTTCCTTTTTCATTTCGGTTGCGATAGCCAAGGTCAGTAGAGGGGTGCCTTCCTGGATTTGTCTGTCCAGATACTTCTTTAAAAGGTTTACATGGTATATTTTCTCCTTCCCCTTTTTGTCAATCTTATAATTTGTTCTAGACACCTTCTCTAGAACTGTATATGGACCTTGCCATCCAATTTGCAACTTATTATTGCTGCCGGGTAGTAGAAGAAGTACTTTCTCTCCCACAGCTAATTCTCTGTCCTTTGCTTTCCTATTAAAATAAGCTGCATGTTTCTTCCTGGCTTGTCTCAAATTATCATTTGCCAGTTTCCATCCAGCTTTCAGACGAGTGGTCAGCTCGTTCACATATTGATATGATGAGGTAACAGTCTCTTCTGCCTTCTCATCTGTCCAGGTCCTCAACAAGGCTTCTAGGGGACCTTTGATTGGCCTCCCAAATAACAGGGTTGCGCGTGCCATCCCGGTTGAACTTTGTGGTACTTCCCGGTACGCAAACAACGCAGCGGGCAAAAATTGATCCCACATATCAGGTTTCTCATGTGCCAGCTTTCTCAGGATAGAAATGAGAGTCCCATTGAACCTCTCTACCTGGCCGTTCCCTTGTGGATGGTACGGGCTACAATGAAAGTGTCTGGCTTGAAATAGCTTAAAAACTTCTTCCGTTAGTTTCCCCTTGAACTGTGAGCCATTATCAGTCAAGATTTGATGCGGGAATCTTAATCTTGTGAATATTGTAAGCAATGCCTCTGCCACATGTTTTGAATCGATTGACGACAGGGCTACCGCCTCTCCCCACATAGAACAAGTGTCCACCAGAGTAAGGATGTAACTGTTCCTCCTCTTGGTCCGAGTGAGAGGTCCCACAATATCCACTGCAACCCTCTCAAAAGGTGTTCCCACTATGGGCATTTCCCCTAGAGTTGCAGGAGCAGTCCAATGCTTTGGAGCTACCCTTTGACATTCTGGACAGGATTTCACATATCTTTTTATATCTTCCGTTATCCCTGGCCAGAAGTAATGACAAGCTATACGCTGTCCTGTGGCGCTGATCCCCATGTGACCACTGAAGGGAATCGCATGCCCTAGTTCCATCACTTTCTCCCTATATGAAGTAGGAAGAACCAGCTGGTTGTGACCATTTGTTCTAGTTCCAGACTTCCTGTATAGCAATTTGTTCTTCATATAATAATCTCCCTTGCTTGGAGGTGTGTGACATTTGGGCATTTTTTAAAAACATGGCTTGAGTGTCCTATCCTCAGCCTGCGCCTTCCTCATCTCCTCTGGATGAGCATTTATAGGTTCACCTTCTTCCTCCTTTGACTGTGACCTGGTCTGCACTGTCGCCATGATCACAGGTCTCTTGGGATTCCCCAAGAAGACGTATCTACACCCCAATATCAGAGGGTAGATTGGTTCATCTATCACTGCTGCTCTGATTTCTCCTTCCACATAGCGAGTTTTCACCGTTATCCTTGCGATGGGAAGTGTCATGAGTGGTATGTCCTTAGTCGCCCCTTGTATTTCCACTGTTTCGGTGGTATACTGATCTGGGTTCACTAGGCTAGACCTCACAACTGAATCAAAATCCAAACCTGTATCATATAGGCACCTTGTGGTGACCCCGTTACAAACAACATCCTCACAAACTGGGGGGTGATAAGGTTCCTGCTGTCCAGTAGGTTTAACCTTTAATCTCTGGTTCCCCGATTTCATTGCAGCAATGTTAGAAGGTTTCCTTTTACAAACTTCGGTGTTATGGTTGTCCTTCCTACACCATTTACACCACCTCTTTCCTTGGTTAAAAGGTTTTCTTTCATTATACCTTTGGTCATTGAACTGTGAGTTTCTATCACGATAATCATTTCGTGGCCTATCAAAGTTAGTCCTACCTTTGTTACCTTGTTCTTTTTGGTATCAAATTTATTAAAGTGCTGTGTGGCCTTAAAATTCTCTATATGTTTCTTTTTAGTGCCAGCTACCTCTGCCTGGGCTGCTTGATACCTCTCAGCGACATTCAATACCTCACCCAACCTCTCTGCACCTTGTTCCATGAGAAACTTTCTCAGGTCTGGAGCCATGGACTCTCTTAATTGCTCTATCATGATCATTTCTTTAAGATCTTGGGTCTTCCCCAGAGCAGTCCATTTCTCCAAATAGGTTTCCAGTCTGGCAGAGAATTGGTGGTATGTCTCCCCAGACAAAAGCTTGGCATTTCTAAACTTCTTACGATAAAATTCACCATTCTTTTCATATCTTAATAACAGAGCCTGCTTTAGCATGTCATAATTGTCTTGGTCGTCTCTATTCATTTTTGCAAACACTTCATAAGATGTTCCCCTAAGCCCCTGGGATAACTTTAGGCTCCACCTTTCTCTCTCTAACCCATATGTAGTAGCCAAAAGTTCAAACCTACTTAGAAAACTCTCTATGTCATCGTCTTTCTCAACAAAATGGTCTAAATGAAAACCCATAGCTGAGGTTGAGGCTCCCTGACTAGCAGTGGCATCGGAGGGAAAGGGGCTGGCACCATTTTCAGGAGCATGGCCTTGTACTTCCAACTCCCTTAGTCGTAACTCGTGCTCCCTTTGTAATCTCCTATCTTCCCTTTCAGCAGCCTGTCTCTTTTCCTCTCTTTCAGCAGCCTGTCTCTTTTCCTCTCTTTCAGCAGCCTGTCTCTTTTCCTCTGCTTCTAATTTTTTCTCTTCCAATTTGAGCCGCTTTATTTCAGCCACCCTATCTGCCTCCAATGCCTTAGCCTCTTTGTCAGCCTCAATCTGCAGCCTCTTAAGTTCTTTGTCAGCCTCAATTTGTAACTTCTTCTCTTCAGCTAACCTCCTATCTTCCCTTTCAATATACTTGTCACATTCTGAAGTTACATATTGGATCAAAGCCTGACCCTCCATATTCATTTCTTTAGCAGTCAGCACAGCAGCCGATCTGAATTTGGCTAGATCTGCCATCCTGTATAACAATTCTAATAATGTTCTAAGATAGATTACAAAACTCTAATTAAGAAAGTGACACACTAATTATTTACTACTGGCTGTGAAGATTCATCAACTTTTACTCTCCACCTTAATTATTTCTTATGAATAACTTTTAATTTTAGGGACACTGTTGAATTTATACAAACTTATACCCCAATAGTTTAAATCCCGGACCAGGAGACCCCAATATATGTGGTGGGTTTTGATGTTATTAAGTGTGGTTGCTAGGTTACTTAGTGTACTGAATGAGGTCAGCTGTGAAGGTCCCTGAGGATAACAGTTTATGTGAGTTTACAGAGTACCTTACTACTACCACCTATGACCTCAAGCAGACTTATTTGTGATTTATATGACTGATAGCTACGTTTAATGTCTAGGGTAATGAAATGTGGTGTGCTGGTAATTAAGTACACAAACACACACACACAAACACTAATATTAAGCTCTATGATCAATTCAATTAACACTGTGTTTTAAAATTTAGAAATTAAAATTTTTTCAAATTTATTTTGTCCTGAACCAAGTTTTTCTTCTGGTCAGGACTTTTAAATCAATATGAATTAATGTCAATAGAAGTACATATAATTGAATAATCACATGAAAGGCTTGTACATATATATATATATATATATATATATATATATATATAATATATATATATATATATATATATATATATATATATATATATATATATATATATTAAATTTAAATTTGCTAATATTGGTACTAACTAAAAGTCTTTAGGAAAACTAATGCTGGATGTCGGGTCGGGGTATTTGCATCATACCCAGTCTTTGGTTAACAATGTCATTTGCTCCTTATACAGGATTAATGGTGGACAAAAAGTTTCTTATTTTTCACAATGTAGTTTAAATTATAATTTTGTAGTTGATGAATCTCAGCAGGCCAGGTCTTTAATACTTAACTGGCCTGTGACGATGAAAGAAAGTTGTTCCTTAGGCCCACTCCTCACATGCTCTGAGGTAGTATGGTAGGCATCTCATTTCATACAAAGTTGGACTTCTCCAGAACATCTGGCACTAGCACAGTGCCAGACAAAGAAACTCTGAAACCACAAAATTAGGCTATGTCTTAACATACTACCTAATCCACCATGTTTACAAGCAATAATACATGTAATTAAAAGACAGGGTCAGATCTCTCTGACCGACCCAGCACATCTACATCAAGGCTGTTATCAAGTAGCACTAGTTTCCCATTCCTCTCCTCTATGGACTGCACTGCATCTGAAATATTTTCATTAATCTCTTTTTTTTTCCATATAATAAGGTGGGTGATATGTTTCCACCTGAAAATAAACATCTGTATTCTACATTTCTGATAGTGTATCATATTATATTTCAACCTCTAGGCCCTGGACAGTCGGCTGGGGACCTAGAATAAGTACTCACTTGTCGTAATCATTTTTCATTATATGGCAGTATCAATCACTCAGAATTGTTAAATAAAAGGTTAATAATTTTAGCCTTACCACAATTCAGAATAAAACACACAGATACGCTGAAATAGCACAAACTCAGCTGAGCTGCTGGCTAGACTAGGGCGTCCCACTATTATTAGTATATATTCAATGGACGACAACTTCTTAGCCTCAACGATCTGCTCGTATGGACAGTCTTCAAAAAAAATGGCAACTTGCCGGCAAATTTTTCAATAATCTTAACTGTCTCGTCCAATGAGAGTACTGCCCCTTCTAGAATTTAAAATTTCAAACTAACTGTCCAATTTTTGGTCAAATGTGTAGTGTATTTCTGTCGGTCGGTCTGTCCGAACTTGTCATTTCCCAAGTTTGGACTTGGTTTTGGGCCCAACTACAAAAAAAAACTATTCAAATTTTTCCCTCACCCACTGCTTAGATTTCTACTGCGAAGATATTTTTAGATTCTCTCCTCCTTGTCTCCCCCTTGTCTACATGTACTTGTTTTTCTGCCTTCGTCTCAAGGACGCGTCAAATGTAACTTTAGTGAATGCAAAACTAACATGTGTTTGCGAGTCTGCATCGAACAAATCAGTCTTTTGTCAATAACTTCCGAATTATCTGTCCGTCTTTTTATTTGAAAGCATATTATTTGTCAGGAAAAGATAGGCTATCAAACTAGCTAATTTTTGTGATTCTAAACCTATTAATAAGAAATTCCATATTTTTTCCATGTTAGTCTTGAAATCTTTACTACCACGCGTTCACTTCTTTTCCATGTGCTGTCCAGCTATTTTCGAGAGTTTTACGTCATTCTAAATAAGAGCTAAGTCTGTTTTCGTAACCAATTGACTACATGTTCTTACTTTACCTCGTATTTCAAACACTAACTACGAGTTCGCGCGTATGTTAGGCTTAGATTCAAACGCTTGCAGACAGCATCATTTTTTTTCTTTTCTCCTTTCCTACCCCGTCTGAACGAATAGGCCTTTCGCGTCCCCATGTTATAATTAGTTTTTTTCTTTTTCCAATGACACTAGAAACGATAGTACGATCTACCAAAATGGAGGATTTTAGCGCTGTATCAATGTATTCAATCACAGAAAGTAAGAAAGAGTTATTCAGTGCTATATAGAACCAATCCTGACGTATAAGAGTGAGTCATGGACAATTAGTAAACAAGTAGGGAAGGCACTAGAGGCCACAGAGATGTGTTTTACAGAAGAATGTTAAAAATACCATGGACAACCAAAAAGAGTAATAACTATAGACTGAAGGAGGCCAATGCGCAAAGGAAACTTATTTCACACGTTAGGAAGAAGCAATCCACTTTTTGTTGGGGAAAAAGGGGGGAGGCATGAGAAGAGGAAATTTGGAATATATCGTAACAACAAGTAATATTGAAAGAAAAAGAGATAGGGGAAGACAAAGAGAGCAAATACTGGACAGTTTGGCATTGTGACATGTAAAGAAGTCAACAACAGAATTGATAAACTGTACTGGAGACAGGAAGATGTGGAGAGACATGATCTCCTACGCCACTAGGCATGATACTTGAATAAGAAGAAATGTAAGCGAGAGAGACAGTTCTTCAGTGGATATCAGGATACAGACTGAACATTAAAACACACGACCGCATGCTGGGCGGATCTGCGTGCTCAATTCTTAACCTTGTTTTCAAAAAGCTTTTTTTTTCGTTCGTTCTCACTTATTGTTACACTTGTTTGCTTCTTCATAATATTTCCACATTGAATATACTGTTGTTAAACCATTTTTATTGTACTACTCACAGCACGCACTAATCATGACAATTTATAGCATCTTTGTCGTCATTTTGTTTTTGGCTTACTTATGATTTCTACGTTTATTAATATATACCTTTTTTAAAGTATTTTTTCACATTAGCTGTATTAAGCTGAATTATGTTTGGAACACAATTCCAGAACAACCTGTGCCACACCTGCACTGATTCTGGGTGCGCTCCTCTGGGTTTAAAGGCTGACAGCCACATTCCACCTAAGGGACAACAGGTCAAATACTATTTAACAACGGCAGGGCACACTCCATTTTGCGGTAAGTTATTTTCCTTCTCACCTCATAACTATCATCGATCGTTTGGCTGATTAAAGTGGGCGATCGTGCCGTTCCAAAATAAAAGTCTGTAGTGTTTTCTTTCTTGTCTTCTCTCGGAATCCGTTAGGATCAGCCACGTGGCATCAATACATAAAGGTTGTTTATATTTGAGGGAAAGAGTTTTATCAGAGTCAGATACATGAACAAATGGGAAGCAGAGCGTCCAGGTCATACATGTAAATGATGCAAATTATCAGTTCAGCGGAAGAGAACAAGGGATAATCTTCAGACTCCGCACAGGCCACAGCTGATTGGAATACCACCTATTCAACAAGCTAAAGATATGAATCACCTATTAGTGTAACTGTGGCACCGATAAAATGACTGCTGGACATCTGCTTCAAAGGTGTCACATTTGAGGAACAGAATAAGCAGATGTGGGCGTCACCAGTATCATTCTTGGAAAAGCTCTATGGAAATAGAAGTAGCGTCAAGCTGACCGTCGCTTTCCCTGAACATATTCAAGCTGACGTCTGAGAGTGTACAACGAGGAAGTTTATATTTGTACAGATGCCCCAGTATAACGGAAACGCCTTTTGTCTAGGTTGAAGTGAACACGCCATGTCTTAACAAGGCATAACTTCCATGTAAAAAAAATTATTAAACTGCTCTTCTGTTCCTCTTGGTCACACTTTTTTGTCGTCAGTATTGTCAAGTGCCCCTGGCAGCTCCCGGTGTCTATAATGAGACCATGGAAAGAAATGACCACTGCTTCGGTCAGGCATATGATAAGATGTGACTAATATGAAGTTGTGCATGAGGCTAGCAACCTCATCATGTAAAACACATTGTTACAGAAACCATCACTACACGAGCACGTGAACGTGTTGATGTAAGCTTCCTGTAAGAGGGCCAAGCTGCAGTCGTGGCTCTATTCTCTGTACGGTGCAACACGGGAACGATGATGATGATGATGATTGTCAGTTGCCACAGTGTGTTCTGTCCTTGTAGACCCGGCGAAGGAAGAGTTGAAGGCATATATAAAAGATAAGGGCAGCGCTATCAGTGGGAAGACGACATCAAGAGATCGACATGGAAGAGTCTGTCAGAGTGTACCATCAAGACAAGAGACGTAAGACGTTGGACAGCTATTGTAGCAGACCTTCGATATGGCAGCTGAACAGATCATTTCAGTTCTTTCGTTGTCTCGTCTCAAAGAAGAATTGAACAAAACACCGCCGATATAACATGCAGAAAACATGCGCACATACAACTTAAAACACACTGGACAAGAGAACAAATAAAGCATGGACATGGTGGAGATTCGAAGACGAGGCAAAGCTATAACATCGCTTCGCCGCAACTGCTGGGCGTGCTAGGCAATAGTTTTAAGAAATATCAAACATCATTTTAACGGTACAGTATAGGATGGGCTTGATTATACTTGGTTATATCAAAGTGATGACGTCATTTGAGATGAATGTACACGAATTTATACAATGGGTTTTATTTTCTTTTTTAAATTCTTCACTTTTGTCAACGCGGTTTGTGGCCGTCGAACTGGTGATAATATATTTATCCTGACAATCTTTTATTTCTGCATCTCTCTCAGATTTACTGCCTCGGTTTCCAACAGTTTTTATTTACTGTTTTCTCAACACTTGCCCAATGAAAGTCACAACAATTACGGTATATACAATTTTTTTAAAATTTCTAATGATACGATTTGGCCTCCTCTTTTAAGGCATCTTTGTTATACGCATGCATTTGTCCTTGTGAGTCATTATTTACTGAAAAACAAAATATTGCCAGACAACTAACGAACGAACAAACGAACATTTATTTTCGAAGGGTTAAGAATTGGGCGCGCAGGCCCGTATAACATTCTGCCCTTCCACTCTAATTTAAAATCAACAAAATTAGTAGATCCCTGCTGGAAATACTGAAAAGAAAGCAGCCACAATTCATTCATCATTCCGGTACTTAGAAAGAAGGACCTTGAAAACATTGTGACAACACGGAGAATGTGATGGCAAAGGAAACTAAAGAACATAAGTGAAGGATATACAGTACTACGGCATAACAAGACTGCTGGGAAAACAGCCATTTTGTGAAGTAGTGAAGTACTTAAAAGACAGTTTGGAAGGGAAAAGATCGTCAGTGCCATTATGTCAAGTAGTGAATTACTGTCACGGGATTTGCCTCCCCTTTGCTTGGCAGTGGTGGTCCACCAGAGGCCTAAACTCAAGAATATCTAAAATGGGTCGTCAAAGGTGTCTACCTTCGCACAAGATTACTCTTGGCAGAGTTGTAGATAGAAGGATAATGATGCTTCTATCTCAAGGGTGTGTTCACAAGATAATTCAGAAGTCAAGAACAATGCTGCATAGTGCAGAGCACTTTTAACTTATATCTGATCCGGCATCTTTTGTGAAGTTTTAAGAAATGGTGTGGTTTGCTCGAGCGCCCAGCTGGTTTAATCCAACGGAATTCCTTTTATGTATATTTTTGGCTCTATGGCTGTAAATATATGTATATGTATTAAAGATTTTAGATCATACATGCGCTCTATTATTTATAAGAACTGAGTCAACTATGAATTTGTAAAATAACATATAACAAATTTAATAATCAATTAGTCTTTAACAAATTTAAATAAATATGGATGAAAATGACTTTAGAACTAAAAAGACCAATAATACCTACAAACCTTCTACAAGCCGCAAATAAAAGCCTCATACCTACGCTGCTGAAAACACTTGCTATGGAAACCATCTGTCAGTACGATGAAGACATTATCCATGCCTATACAGACGGGTCAGCTTTCAAAGCAGTAATAAATGCTGGATACGGGGCCATAATCATCCCACACAGTACTGAAGAACCCGTCAAAATTGCAGGTCCCTGTGGTATCTGGTGCACAAACTATGAAGCCGAAGTAGTCGCCATCCAGAAAACCCTAACTAGAATTTTTGAACTCTTTGAATCAGACGAAATGGAACCAAATGATGTTGTAGTGTTCTCAGACTCGCAGGCTGCCCTCTTGGCAATAGGAAACTGGAAAACCAACTCGATCAGTACTATCCAGAAGGTTCAAGAAACATGCCACAAAATTATGAACTTGTACGGAACAGAAATATACATGCAATGGATACCTGGCCACATAAACATCACATTAAATGAAGTTGCTGATAGACTGGCAAAGAAGGGAGCAAAAATGCCACAGATTGATCACCCACTGAGTATGTTAACAGTTAAACAAATAGTCAAAAACAACTGTAAAGAAGTTTGGCTGAACACATGGGCAAAGGCTAAAACAGGAAGAAGACTCTTCATTCACCAAACAGCCCCAAATAAGAAAGATGCTATGAACGATATCGAACGAAGGTACCAAACCAAAATCTTCAGATTGAGAACAGGCCACTCTACACTAAATGGCAACAGAAACAGACTAGGTTCACAAAATATAGCAAAATGTAGACACTGCCCTAACCCGTTGGAGACAGTAGAACACCACCTACTACAGTTCCCTGCACTTCAGAGACTGAGACAACAACTGCTACCACACAACCCATCCATAGACAATACACTGTATGGCAGCTCAGAACAGCTTATACGAACTGCGCAGTACCATATAATGGCATCAAGGTCACCAAGAGCCGACGCTCAGTGACAGTGGATCAAAGAAGAAGAAGAAGAAGAGGGTTTTTTTTAAATTGTTTTCACTGAGACTTGATTGGGAACTGATGATTGTTATTCCGTTGCTTGCGCCTGTTACAAAAAAATTAACTGGCTGAGTACTGCAATGGGTCGCTGTCAGGTCTTTTGTGATGTTACTCTTCTCTAGAGGCGTCTAGATGAACGTCATTCCTAATGTCAAGGTGGGTATCTTCACAACGCGTCCACTGTAGGTAGTTTGTGTCGACCAAGCACTTGAATCACAAGATTGCGGCGAAGATTCTTACTTGTCGCGGATTGCCTCCCCTGCTTTGCAGTAGTGGTCCAACAGTGATCAAAACTCAAGAGTATCTAATATTGGCTTCCAATGTATCTTCCTGCGCGCAAGATTACTCTTGGCAGAGATGTAGATAGAAGATTAATGACACTTCTACCTTAAGGGAGCATTCACAAGATATTTCCAGAAGTCAAGAACAATGTTGCATTGGGCTGAACAATTGTTAACTCATTATATCTGGTCCGTTGCCTTTTGTGAAGGATTTAAGCAATGGTTCTGGCCCTTTATGCCCCAGTTGGATCGGGGTGCTATCAACGTCCGTGTTTTGCTGTTGCTTGTGACAAAAAAACGTAACTCCAGATGAGTCCTGCAGCTGTGGTTCATCAATTCTGTGATTACGAAAGAGTTCTCCACATTCTCTTCCACCTTAGGCGGTTAAGATGGATGCTTTTCCCTCACAATAGCGGAGTTAGTACCACAAATCGTCTGATGGCTTGTAACCACGACCTTTATACAAATAGAAAGAAACAAATGCCTGCTAAGTACATTTGTTCGCCACAAACTAACAGGCCCATTGACATGCGCTCCACCCACAAATGTTAACCTCACAGAAGAATTAAATTCCCGAGCACACAGTGTAACTCAGGGAATATGAGGAAAATTCACCAATATCCTTCTGGGTGTTAACTAGGAAATTGCGTCTGGAGTGCGTGAATAATGATTTGCCTGGATTACAATTAACAAAGGTACATAAATCTCTCAAGATAATATGTTACAACTTAGGAACATGTGATATAATTATCACTCATTACTCATCATTACTTCCGTCGGAGTCTGGGGTTCCTCTGCTGCCAGGTTTCCCGCACGACTAGTCAGAAACAATCACCAGCTCTTGCAGTAGTGGTTCATGCATATACTGTTTTCATATGTTGAGGTTGCCAGCCTCATATATATAACCTCTTAGCAAGAAACCTGCAAAATTTACATTAGTAAATAAATTGTTTACACTTACCCCAAAATTTTGGGAATACACAATCTTCTTGCACATATTTAGACTGGACACAGCTCTGTATTAGAAGCTTCGAAATCACCTTGGTCTGGAAATTAGAGTTAATTCCTCTGACGGCGGATGTTCTGCTACATCCTGGCCTGGGAAAACTTATGTTTAATTCCTCTATGACTTGATCTGGAAAATTAGAGTTAATTCCTCTGACGGTGGAAGTTTTGTGAAATCACCTGGGCCTGGGAAAACTTTTGTTAAATTACTCTGACTTGTGATCAACTGCCTAGGATTCCAGTCTAATTAATTAAAGTCCTGGCCCCTTTAAGTTTCTAGTCTTGTATTAAAAATGCGGATTTACTTGTGAATTCCAAAGTTGCCCAATACTCGATCTGTTACTTAAGGTTGTGGAATTTCTAAGTCCAATGTCTCCTTTTTTCTGTCTGGCTTTTAGGAGTCGCTGATATGACTTGTGCGCTGCAGTCTCTCTGTGTGATCTGTGTCTGTGTTTTCATCACACTATATTCTCATTTCTTAGTGCAAATCACAGATTGCACTTCCGACTAGTGTGCCAATAAAATACATTGTATATTTCAGCTCTTCAAAATGAACCAATCTAATGGAATCTCGTTCAGCACCACGTGGGCAGGGGCGTTTATCAAATTCGAAAAATACCCTCACGTGTTTCAAAATATTAAATGTAATATCCACGCGTGACCTCTTACAGTAATATCATTGCGTCAGACTTCCGCCGGCATCCTGTGCACAACTCATAAACACCATATGCGAATACATTTGATGTCCAGATGCTACCTATCGTCAATATTGTCCCTCCAGACAGATTATCGTGATAATCACACACAGGGATGGTCCCGTGAAAAGATAAACGCATCTACCACCTGTGTAATCTGCCCACATCAGACGACTATCTCAGACAGACAATCTTGGCTTCTATAGATGTTGATCGGGCGAGACCGTCGTTTCATGATACGAATCTCGCTCGCTTACCGGTGATAATTACTGGGTATTGTTACGATAATACCCCAGTTCACCTGGCGGAACGTAAATAAGTCTGAAGAGTGGTAAACAAGATAAAGACAGTCCCATAGCAAATACTTCCGTAGGGGAGTGAAGGGCTAGAGACTTTCCCCTACTAGATTCAGCATAGAGAGTAAATAATGGTGCATAAAATATGCCACGTAATAATGACAGGAGAGAGAAAATAATAACATATCACTCGCACGGAAATGTAATGCAATCCTGCCGGAGTGCAATTGAGATCGCACAACCAAATCACCACATTACTTCAGATTGGTCTCTTGTAAGTGTAATTTCGTACCACGAAAAGTAATGTAGTCTCGTACCACGAACTTTAGGAAAAATAAAAGAACAAATGTCTCTGCTAAGTGCATTTGATTTGTGGGCTGCAGATTAACAGGCGCACTGTCTCGCTGTTCCCCCACTAATGTTTGCCTCTCTGAATAATTATTCTCAATGAGTATACATATGATAACTCAGGAAATATGATTAGTAATCACCGTTATTCTTCTGGTTACTTAAATGGGGAAATTGTGTCTGGACAGCGCGAGTGCAATGATTTACCTGAACTAACATTATAAAAGTATACATATGTCACAAAATGATACTATACACCCTAGGCACATGTGAGGTAATCATCTCACTGCTCATTCGGAATCTGGGGTCGCCTCTGCTGTCGGTTTTCTGTGCGACTAACAAGAAGCAATCACCAGCGCTTGCTGTAGCGGGTTATGAATATACTATTCTCACATGTTGAGGTTGCCAGCCTAGTATGACTTGTACAACCACTTAACAAATAACATTTCAAATTCATTTTGTAAAATATATGTTCAAAACTTACACCAAATGGGATGTACAATCTCCTGGCACAGTAGAATGGACACAGCAACTTTGATTTGATGCTTCGAACACTCGGTCTGGGGTAGTTTCAGAATCCGTCTTATGACTTGTGTTTTTGATTCCTTAAGTTTCCAGTCTTTGCATTTAAAATTGTGGGTTCTCCTGTAAGTTATAAAGACGCCCAAATACTTCGATCTTTCACTTTTAAATTTTGGAATTCTTTGTCTAATCCTTCTCTCTGGCTACTGGAAATTGTTACATGACGTTTGTTGAAAATGCAGTCCAGTTTGTGTCTCCGACTTCGCTAGATTATATTTCCATTTCTCAGTTCAAGTCCCATATGGTATTTTAGACAAACGTGCCAATGAGAACTAAAGTTTATTTCAGGCTCTCAATTTAGACCATTCCTCTTTCTTTAGTACTATGTGGGTGGGGGTGTTAAATCATTACTATCCCCCACGTGTTTTAAAATATCAATTTTAAAATGTAAACTCGTGACCTCTTTCAAATAGGGCAGTAAAACTTCCGACTGCATTTGTGCAAACTCATAAACACATCGGTGAACTTATTTCCTCGCTAATACCTCTCCCAATATAATCTCCCTAGACTGTATTATTGATACAGATATGGACGATCGGAAGCGATTACATATTATCACCTGTGTTTGCGTACATCTCCCACACGGATTTCCCAGACTGACAATCTGGCTTTCTCTCCGTCGATCGTACGACACCACCTTGTGTCAACAATGACCGTCTCTATCAAAGGTGACTAGACGACTTAAGTGATAGAAGTATTAACCTCGGACCTGTCTAATTAGCCATGTAATACTACGATTCACATGGTGAAACGTAAACAAGTCTGAGAGTTACTTGGCAAGAATGTAGGAGCATAAAATATGCCAAATAATAAGAGGAAAAAAAAGAAATAAATCGGTAATGCAGGAGAGAACGAAGAATGTAGAAGGACGTACACAATATCGTCACAAGTACTTAAAAGACAGTTTGGAAGGGAATAGATCGTCAGTGCCATTATGCATGATACATGATGATAATGATTCCTTAAAACGTCCTGCTTTTAGCTTGTGTTTTAACGATTCCGTTAATGAATTTCACGTTTTAGGGTCACTTCTACTAGAATATATTCCTTTGTATTTCTCCAATGCAATACTTAAATTGCTTAGATGTTCCCTAGACATTATCTACTTTCTAAAAGAATAAATTGTTTAGATTTCCTATAGATAAAATCTACTTTCTAATAGAACAAATTGTTTAGATTTCCCATTGATAAAATCTAATTTCTAGCAGAATAAATTGTGTAGATGTCCCTAAGACAAAGTCTAATTTCTAACGGAATAAAGTGCGTAATGTCCCGTAGGTAAAATCTATTTTCTAACAGAATAGATTATGTAGATGTCAATTAGACAAAATCTACTTTCTAACGAAATAAATTATTTAGATGTCCCCTAGACAAAATCTACTTTCTAACGGAATAAATTGCGTAAATGTCCCGCAGACAAAATCTACTTTCTAACGGAATAAATTGTTTAGATGTCCCCGAGACAAAATTTACTTTCTAATGGAATAAATTGCGTACATGTCCCGCAGACAAAATCTACTTTGTAACGGAATAAAGTGCTTAGATGTCCTCGTAGACAAAATCTACTTTGTAACGGAATATATTGTGTAGATGTCAATTAGACTAAATCTACTTTCTTACGGAAAAAATTGCGTATATGTCCAATATATAAAATTAACATCTAACACAATACATTACGTA
This sequence comes from Oreohelix idahoensis, assembly GCA_024509875.1. NCBI lineage: Eukaryota > Metazoa > Mollusca > Gastropoda > Stylommatophora > Oreohelicidae > Oreohelix > Oreohelix idahoensis. The sequence continues at coordinate 254,996 of JAMPIV010021579.1, read as the reverse complement.
TATGTCCCCTAAACATAACCAACTTTCTCACACAAAACAAAACACGTTTACTTGTCCTCTAATCACTGACTGTGTTAAAGAATTGTGTTACTTTTTTTTAATGTTTTTTTAAAATAACATTTTGTCTCGTTTTGACGAGGCTCTACCCGTTCAGCCTAGATACATGGTTCGTCGTTTATATTAAGGCGTATGCCCAAATATAGCAGACCTTGTGGTCTACTTTGATCCTTTTTATGGCATGCCTGTATAGTTGTAACTGAAAACTTCTGATATATGCGAAACTGTCTGGCGAACAGTTGAGATAAACAAGACAACAGAAATGATCTTACTTAATACATAAAAGTACTTGCATCATAAAAAAATATCTTCTTATAGATTAATACGCACCTGTGTTGGTATAATTTACAATTAACAACGTCTTATATTTGCCCGATGCGGTTTCCAAGTGTCTCCGAGGAGAGGAAGAAAGAATTGAGCTGAAAGAAAGGACGCGACCCACGTGAGATTGTCTAAGGAGTTGACAGCTGACTCATATAAAACAGATTATCACATAAACCACAATTGCAGTAACACATAAATCGCCTACAGGCAGGTTTTATGCGATGACGCCAATTGCAGTGATCGTCTCATTCTCCCTAGGGATCGTAAAAAATGAATGTGAAAATATCTTTCTTTTATGTTTGATCTTCTTATATTTATTGTTTCACATTTCTGTTCTCTATGTTCTAGAATACCATTTGACCGTCACCCTGAAGCTGGCAAACGGGAAGGGAGATGACGAGAAAGGTACCATCAACATCGTGGTCAATGGAGAAGATTCCACCACTAGTAAGGTCTCTCTCACTGGGTCAGTACAGCTGTAGATGTCTCCATATAATTCTTCTTTCTTACTTATAGAATTAATTTGTTATTACTTGTTGGAATAGCTAGAATGAGGACTGTCATGAAATACTTTGGGGATGAGTGTTAAGAACATTTTCTCTACAGGTAGGTAGATTGCTTGTTTGTGTTGTGGTATATATGTGCGCTTGAGCTAAGCTGAAATTAAGTCTGTTGCGGTTTCTCCACGGAACAGCATGATTATGGATTGAGCGATAGTAGACTTTCGTCTGTTGCGAAAGTCCATGCTACTAAGCAGTCTTACCTGGTCATTTTCGGAGTGTTAATCGAATCAGGGATTGCCATGTGTTCATTTAATAGCGCTGGTTGTATACTTATCAAGCGTTGCTGAGTTGGTCATTCTTCAGAAGGACATAGGAATATTCTGACTGCTTAAATGAATTTTCGAAATTTGTAAATTTATACATCTCTCTGTAACGTAGACCGGCGCCTTGTGTTTGTTTGTTTGTTTATTTATTTGTAACAAAGTACATCGCCAGTCAATGCGATGAAGATATCAAGTAGAGCTAACGTCGGTTGTATGAGCTATTTTTGTTGAGTTAGCGTTAAATGATCTTACTGTTATTGAGTAATGAGAATGTTCTGAAAGAAACCAGCGGGGAAAGGACGCGTATCACTCACAATTGAAGAACGTGGTCTACATTCTTTGTTCGTGTTATGAGAAGCTGAAGTTTACTGTGACAGCAGGAGAGATTAAAGATACAAAAATAGATACATCACGACAAAAAGAAAATGATTATGGACAATTTAACATCGTGACATGGAAAGAAATCAGCAACAGAATTAACAAACATCACTGTAAAAAGAACGTTTTATAGCCATGATCACCTACGATAGACAGCATTGTACTTGATGAAGTAAAAAAGTTATACAGACTTCTTTAACAATGGATGTTTAGTTCTTGAAGATGTAGAAACGTAATACAGACTTCTGTAACAATGGATGTATAGTTTTGATGAAGTAGAATAGTATTACAGACTTCTGTAACAATGGATGTAAAGAGCTTGATGAAGTAGAAAAGTAATATAGACTTCTGTAACAATGGATGTTTAGTTCTTGAAGAAGTAGAAGATTAATACTGACTGACTTCTGAAGCAATGCATGTTTAGTACTTGAAGAAGTAGAAACCAAAAAACTAGCATCTGTAACAATGGATGTAATCAAACGTGTGCACAGCAAGCTGAGAAAGATATGAAAGTGCTGAATATAACTTGGGATAGGAGGCATTTCAAAATGTTGTTGTGCTGCTCTTCCCATCTTAAAGCACTTTCATTATCCACATGAGCCACCATTGCTGAAGGTGGAGGGAAGAAAACATGAACCACAGTGACGAGGGCCATGACGGCTTGCTCCTGGCGGGACATGCTGAAGGGATTCATGTTACGACCTTTCGGTACTAAAGAGAGTGTCGTATCGGTGCCCGAAAGGAAATCGCAGAATAGCAACGCTGTAACCTTGTAGGCGTGTCGTAGAGGGCGACTAAGGCGATTTGAACTACCCTTACCTGAAAAAAATTTAAGCTAAGGGAACTTCAACAAATGTGTACATTCGTCTAAGAGCAAGCGCGGCAAGAGATAAGAACATGTTGGTTAATACACACATTGATTAAACCTTACTTACTTACTTAGTCGTTCCCCTTCTACCGTGAGGTGTAGAGGTTTGGAAGAGAGAGCGCCAGACTATCCTGTCGGCTGTCTTCCTCCTGGCCTGGTTCCATTCTAGTCCTCGGTCCTTCAAAGATTGTCTAATGTTGTCCTCCCAGCGGACTCTGGATCGTCCTGGGGGTCTGGATCCCTGGCTCTTTGTTTCCCATGCTTGTCGTGGTAGCCGATCTTCTCCCATTCTGCAGACATGGCCAAACCATCTTAGTTGGCACTGTTCTACTTGGGTCTGCAGGGGGTGGGATTTTAGGCCTTGACGTATCGTTTGGTTGCGGACCATGTCTCTTCTTTGTTACTTCGACCACCTTCCTAAGATACCTCATTTCTGAGGTTTGGATCTGGCTTTTATGGGTTGTAGTCATTGCCCATGACTCCGCATCCATATGTCAAGACTTGATTAAACCTGTTGATAGTATTACAAGACATCGCTTGTTCTAGAAACCCCAGTGAAACACAAATAGAGGGAGGTCAAAAAACGCATCAAAGAAATTGGGGACAGACATGAAAGGAATAAAAAATACATGGAAAGTACTTGAAAGTTTGGCACGTGACAGGAAGGGCGTATCAGGAGATTGTAAAATGACCATATTATTTTGAGCACTGAAAGTTGAACATTGAAAAGGCGGAAATCCTGACACTAAAAGAATGTAAACAGTATGAACACTGCCCGTTGTTGTAAATACTATCTTTGATCTAAAATTCTTTATTTTTAATCATATTCTATTTTATATAAATAAAATACATGGCGTCACTTGTATTCACATTGCTTTTCTCATAAGTAATTCTGTCCTCAGAAGTGATCCAGCGACCTTCAAACCTGGACAGACCTACAAGTTTTATGTGATGCTACCAAGTAACTTTGGAAACGTCGCGTCCGTGACTTTCACCTGGAATCATTCAGCATCACTTTTAGATCCATTACATTGGGATATCCTAGGTCTTAGACATCCCAAACTCTACCTTGACGAGATCGATGTTTACAGAGAGGAAGCTGGCGTCGAGTATGTGTTGCTTTGTCGTCATTGTTCCTTTCATTATCTTTAATGTGGACATCATTATTTAAATATCCCGCTATTTTCACAGTTTTAATATTAGTCTGTCGATTATATCAGAGCGCACTTGCTATTTAAAATAAATGAACTTTGTCAGTCTACAGAAGTATAGTGATGAAAACTAGGTCCTGAAAAGTACTACTAAGTTCTATCAGCTAGTATGATGAAGCCATAATAGTGGCTAGTCCTGAAAATAACTGCTAGCTCGTGCAGCGTTGACAAATACTAAGTCCTATAAAGTACTAATAGTATCAATGATATAGCCCTGAAAAGTACTGCTAGCTCTTGTAGCGTTGATAAGTACTAAGTTATGAAAAGTACTGCTCGCTCTTGTAGCTTTGATAAGTACTAAGTTCTAAAACGTACTGCTAGCTCTTATAGCGTTGATAAGTACTATGTTCTGAAAAGGACTAATTGTATCTATCTGCTAGCATAATGTAGCACTGAAAAGGAACAATGACATTATCTATTGCCTTGGTAAAATTACCACCACTGGTTGTCACAAGTAAGATACTTGCTTTTCACAACATAGATTAGAACGGAAGTAGAGAATAGAATGAAGGATGATGATTTTAATTTTTGCCAAAGAAGTAGGTGGTGATTTTCCAATGTTTGACGCAAGGAACTTTGCCGCTTACCTTAGAGATTTCATATAGTGTTATAGTTTAAGGATCGGTTTTTTCCAGGTTTCTTTTTTCCAAAGTATGGCAGTGTCATACATAGTTGAAGAAGAAATTGAATGGGATTAATAAAATATAAAATTTTGACAAAACGAAACAAAAACTTAGTCTACATTTCCGGCCCCAAATACTGGCCTCTCTTCCTGTCAGAGTTATTGGACACTGAAGATAATATCACGAGATAGACAGGAAAGAGTCTATCAGAGCGTATCATCAAGACAGAAAACGTTGGAAATTCATTGCAGCCGACCTTCGTCGTGAAGATGGCAGCTCATGATGATGGACACAGAAGAAATGTTATTAAAAAATCAATAAAAATTTAGTTATCTGAAGACTGGAGAATTCTATGAATGGCTACGATATTGTATGGAAAATGCCTGAAATAAGATAATGCACAAAAGAAAACGAAATATTATCGCACGGCTGATGTCTGGACATTGAAGCTATATTTGATACTTCATGAGAAGAAGAGCATTCGACAAAGGCTACGGGTCATATTGGGCCGGAGACAGTAAAGACAACACACTAGAGAAATAAAAGAAAATGGACATTCTGGCATACTGGTAGGGGAAGAAGTTAAAAAAAAAGTGTATGAGCGACACTACGGACAGAATGTGCGGACATACTTGATCTAACTCCTGGCGGTACTGCAATTACAGTAAGATGATTATATTACTGATATAATTTTAATATACGTTTCTGCATAATAAAGTGGTAGTTTTGAGGGTCAGTAGTTCATAGAAAACTGAGAACCATAAATCTATTTATATCTTCTTAGCTAAAGAATAAATATTTTTATTTTTTAAATTCTAATTGATATCTGCTTAAGTGGACGACAATCCTAGCTACAACTTCTGCATCTCCCAGCTTCACTCCGTAACAATCAAATACCAACTCAGAATGTTAACAATTCAAGAGATTTCAAATTTATCTATCAGAACGATTCTTTGACGTTTCCAGTCCTTTAAATATATATTTCTTGGAATACTGAAAATGACAATAAACATTATAGAAATATTGGTTGGTTAGATAATAATTAAAGAAAATACATTCACTGCACCACATGTATTCCAAACTTCACCGCACAGACGATCAACTATTTAGTTTGGAATTTAGACACATCTAGGTATATTAAGCGCGTCTTCCCTCCCCCCACCATAATGTTTTAGGAAATGTTACAAGTGTTTCGTGTTAAAATATTTTAAAATGCAACAAAAATTACAAAAGTAAAACCACAGAAGGACCTGGAACAATACTACCCGAAGCAGAAAATGAAGAGTGTGAAAGATCTTAACGAGACATTAAAAAATGACTCCCAGTCTCAAATAAAACCGAAATAATCGGCTACAATTAAAGAGTGAAGAAATAACAGATGATAGAAGACAAGAATGGGTTAACACCATACATTTTCTTTCTATTGAAGAAGCTTGGCACTATTACTACAGTTGGTCTCCTTTCATCAAGTCTGGATCATCAACTTTCTACGCTTTTGAAATATTGAATACAGTTCACTTTCATTTTTACACCAGTAAGTTGCTATTCCCGAGCACAACCTTCATCAGTTGTCCGAACGACATCTCGGGACGGTACACTAGTCCTATCGCTTGCTTGAGAAAAGTTATCCTTAAGATCTACTTAAGGAACCACTTAATTAACATGATGCTCTGTTAGTTTTCCCATTTAACACTTTAAAAAAAAACTATTAAGATTATCCTGGACCACTGACAGGAGTAATAGGGACGTTCTGAAAGAAACCAGTGCTAAATAAATGAAGTTTTATTACCTGTATTAGAAGGAAGAAATCAACTTTCTCTGGGCACGTTATGAGAAGGGGACAACTCGAATATATTGTGGTAACAGGAAAGATTACAGGACAAAGGGAGAGAGAGAGAGAGGACCACAAATGAGTGGACAGTTCGACAAGGCTGCGTGGACATAAGTCAACAAACGAACTGAAATAAAACATGGCATTGGGGACAGAAAGTTATGAAGAGGCATGGTCTTTTACGTCACGTGACACGATGCTTGAAGATGGCTAGAACAAATGTGCATGGTTTCATTAAGGGTAAAAACAATAATTCTTGGCCTGTAGCTAAGTATTCTTTTAATTTGAGAAATTTAACTGTTGAGGAAGATGAGAAGAGGATGCTAGAGATGGTTAGGGCACCTGGTGATAGCAGCAGAGGGCAGTATATGTGCTAGAATCCTTAGCGCAAGAGCAGTAAAGAGAGACCCCAAAAAATACACAGAGAAGAGAATTGGAGATAGAAATGAATTGGATGAGAAAGATCTTCAGCGGATGGCGCGAAACAGGAGAACGTAGCATAAGTTTGATAAATGAGAGATAAAGAGTAAGGAATGAAACGCCACGTGAGCTGCAATTTCTAAACCTGCACACGCTTTGTTATCGTAAGTCCGTATTCAATCATGATTTTTAAAATTACACTTTCCATGTTTGGAAGTGTCGCGAAAATGGAAATAGAGAATGTCTGAGTTTAGACAGAATATGAATGAGTAATGTTAAAATAGTTAAAATATCAGTCACTAATGGAAATATAGAGAGAGGTATAATCAGGTATCTTAGGTCTAGTTCCCAGCCATACTTGGACTCTGTTTAAGATGTCGTACCCTCGTCCGTCTTCTAATGCTAAAAAAAGAATAATCTACTACAGTAAGGACTACAACAGAAAACATTAAGTGACAGTTAGAATAGAGTGAATTCTGACCGCTTAGTACATATAAATATATTCATTAAAGAAGCCACAACATTGAACCAACAAAAAAAGTAATGCCTTCACTAACTCTGAAGGGCGAGTGAATCAATCAAAATCCCAACTACAGAAAAATAACACAAGACTTCACTCACTCTCTCTGGCAAAACGTCTAACTCCGAACTACTAACACCCGTACACTTTCACACTCCCAAGAAAATCTAACTAAAGCGGTTAGGCCCCCAGTTTCGCGAGAAAACGACCACTCCTTTTGGTAAATAATCTTGGTAAGTAAGTTACTTTCTCTGCTAGAAGAAAACCCACTACACTGTTCCACCTAAGTTTATATTTCTGGGCTATGGAGGTCAGCTGTCTCGGTAACAGTGTCGTAATAAACCCTATGCATTCACAATTTCATGTGGCTGGAGGCCACACTAGCAGGTGATAGAGATTAACAAGTGTGCAGAAATACTTGCACCCACTGACCCAAATCTATTCAAACGACGAGGACTTTTGCTGGCGAGCGAGTATCCATTGGCGCGCTGGGGCACCTCTTATACTGGATAATGAAGACTCGAACTATAAAAACATGTGACGAGTACTGGCAACTGACTACTCCTCTCGGTCGTTATATCAGTATACTCAGAGGTAATCCGGCTATCAATGGGTCGGACAGTGTTGCAGAAACTGACTGGATGACAAAGGCGACAGCCCGTATGTTTTGAGGTGAAGGTTAACTGCAACTGACGGCAATATGTGCTGCAGATAAATAATCCAGGACGCAAGGCTACTGCTTACGTGTAGGTCACAGAAATCGATGTATAGTGGTATATCCAGAACAGCACGAGTAATGTGTGCTTCACAAGTACTGGCTATCGACGAATACTTTCTGTCCGCCGGCCCGTATACTCCGAGTTAACTGGCTGTTAATGGGTTAGACAGTGTTGCCGAAAATGACTGGCTGGCAAAGGTGACAGCTCGTATGTGCTGGAGCGAGAGGCACTTTCTAAAATCGGCGGGGGTTACGTAATCCACACAGCGGCCTTATAGCTGAAACAGGACAGTATGACGTAGACTGCTTTGTAATATTTATTATGTGGAAATTGTAATCCCCTGACAGCAGCAAAACACATCAGGAAGCACAGAACAAATGTACTGACCAATGCTCTGAAAATATACAGCAATTCAAAATCTCGTTAACCGCTGTAACAGCTATCCTCCTGTTGTTTACAAAACAACTTCCAACTCTCATTCACTCTCTCTCCCCAAATCAAAACAAACCATTCTCTCACTTGGTCTCGTCGCTTTAATAAACCTAAAAGTTCACACAGGTAAATCCAGCCACGGGTTGTATTCGACAGCGTGTCTGCTCGCACAGGGCCCAATGCGACCCACAGCGAAAATATTTCCACACACACAAACACGCCTGGTCTCACACACTCTAGTAAAAACTGCCCACGCTGTTAATTTACCACACTGACTGAGTTACCAAAATAGTGTTGAGCGCATACTCAATATGTAGCAAATATTTTAAAAAAAACTCTTTACAGCAATATTATACATACAACCAAGTGGGAAAACAACTTGGTAACAATTAAATTTGCATCATCTCACTCTTTCTGACTTAAGAAAACCCGCCTAGCTAACACTTAGTGCTTATGGATTGTGGTTCACTTAATAAAATTTTGCATGTCATGGTCACGAAAAAAATGTATCTTAAGGAAGAAATATTTATATTCTCGTATATATATATATATATATATATATATATATATATATATATATATATATATATATATATATATATATATATATATATATATATATATATATATATATATATATATATATATTAAAGATGATCTAAAGTAACACGGGATCTCGATTCTATTCTTCTTCATCTTTGATCCTTAGCCGCCGACCGTCAAAGCAGTCAGTGACCATCACGCCTGGTGGCGTCTTGTAGGGCAACAACACATTGATTCCACTTTGCTCGGTCGGCGGCCATCTTTCGTACAGTGCCCCAACTCTGGTTCATTCCCTGCATCTCAGCCTCCACAGTCCTCCGCCATGTTTTTGGTCGGCCTCTCTTTCGTTTTCCTTCAGGGGTCCATAGCATAGCTGTTCTTGTGATGGCATCAGGGTCTCTTTTGAGGACATGGCCAACCCAGCTCCAGCGTCTGCCAGCTATGATGGTGTGCATGTCCTCTTGCTTGCTCCGAGTGAGCAGATCTTGGTTGATGATGGTATTCGGCCAACAGATTCGGTGAATTTTTCTTAGGCATGTTGTGTGAAAAGAGGACAATTTCGACATTTCCTTCTCTGTAACTCTCCAGCATTCCGCACCATAGAGAAGCACAGAAAGCACACAGCTCTGATATAATCTTAATTTTGTCCTTGTGCTGTACTGAGAGGACTTCCAGATGTTGTTTAGACTAAAAAATGCTGTTCTTGCTTTGTTCATTCTGTTGTTGATGTCTTTGCTTGCTCCGCCGTCTGGTGTTACTATGCATCCTAGGTATGTGAAGGTGTCTGTCTGTTCCAGTTGCTGATTCCTTACTGATATGGGCTCAGGGTTGCTCACATTGAGAGTAAATATCTCATTGTACCGATGCTGTTGCCAGCGAGTTCATAACGCCATCGTTTTTTCACCCTGCAGTGTTACAGTCGCTCATTAACTAATGTGAGTTGTACACGTCATCTTGCGCGTGAGATACCTAAGATAATGTCACTATCATCGGTACGACCCTTCCGCTCCCTGAGAAGCACATGTCTTGTCATCTTGTCATGCGCAAGATCTTAAGATGTCTACTTTTTCATCTCATGTATGAATCTAACTCCCTTCACCGTGTGTTTTAATCTCCCCTTTATCTCTCTTAGCCTGGGGTTTCCACCAAAAGAACTGCCTTGTAATGCTCTCACGTGGTTTCATTAGTGTTTGTCCTATACAACGACAGCGTCTTCTTCATCACTTGTTCCACTGAAAATTGTGTGGTTTGTGCCATCAGTTCCACATTAATGATCCTGTCACATCATTTTTAATTCCTCTATTCTACGCAAGTGCACATATATGACCTTTGAAGCCGCTGCTGTGGCAAAATTTAAAAATTACAAACCTACCCACCACAGAAATATTTATAGAATGTGTGATTCCTTTATACACATTGGGATTCTCGCCGGTGCTACGGAGTTCGGACACTGTGCTGAGATCCTCCTTGTGTACTCTAAGGGAGGAGATCGGAGCACTGATGGAGTAGTCCGTGTGCAATGCAGATAGTCCTTAAAACCAAACCAAATCAAACTAAACACATTTATGAAAGCCTTTAGCTTATTTGTCGTTTCTCTCTCTCTCTCTCTCTCTCTCTCTCTCTCTCTCTCTCTCTCTCTCTCTCTCTCTCTCTATCTATCTATCTATCTTCCTCTCTCTCTCTCTCTCCCTCTCTCTCTCTTCCTCTCTCTCTCTCTCTCTCTCTCTCTCTCTCTCTCTCTCTCTCTCTCTTTCTCCCTCCATGTTTCAGAGTCGTACAATAAGTCAGTCTTGACATTTGAGTTACAGATGCTTATCTGTGTGTTCTTTCTGTTTCCATATATTTCCAGGTGGTGTTAAAGCCCCGCTTGCCCTTTGTGTTCTTATTATTATCTGTAACTCTACGTTGTTTATATTGCAGCCAAAATATATGTCTGAGTTCACATGTAACAGCGCTCTAGCTTTGCCATAACTAAATGACAATACTATCTCGCGTCAATAAAGGTATCTTTCCGATTCTCTGCTCGTTGTGTTCCGCCGAACGCATGAACAAAGCGGTCACTTAGTGTACATGTAAACATGTCTTATCTATGTTTTACGATATTGCATGTAGCTAGTATGATCTATTGGAACTACTGGGTGTGAAATGGCAGTCAAGAACAAGTGCACTTAAGAGGCTCTGTGAAGCAGTGGAAAGTAACCACAACAGGCTTCGGGATTTAGGACAGTAATTTATTTGCAACATCCTGGCTATTTTAACAATTGCCAAAAAAACCAGAAGTGAAGTTAAAATTGGAAACCAAAGTGGGGTTGGTTCAATTCGCAGTGCAGTCAAAACAAAAGGAGGAGGACACTTGAGAGTTATTATCCAAGTAAGTCTCTCACGGTGTAAAGAAGATAAAAGGCCGAAACGCGTGTCCGACGTAGGACAACCTCTGATGATCTGTTTGCCTCCTGTACAGTTTCCAATAATGTAGTGCAGTTCCTTTTTTCTTTTTCTTTTTTTCTTGGTACTAAAAACACGGAAACATCACAAGACAACCTCAGATGCACAAATTTCTTGCTGCAGGCGAAGGTCACTGAGTAAACTAACAGATCACTGAGTGTAGTCAGGAGGCCTACTTAACTGTATTTTTAAAAACTCACAATAGATAAACAATATTTTTAACCATGTATTGATAGGAATTATCTTTAACTAAAATTTTACCACTATCACGAACGCTTCGTGAATGTTATTTTCTTAAAAGAATGTGTGAAAATTGCAATATTTAAAAATAGTCAATTGCGTAGTCAGAACCAGCTGCACGTAGATACAAATAAATAAATTACCGCATAATATATCTTAGTCCATGTGCAGACTGGTAAGAACATTCATTAGTACATCATAATCCGTGAGGTCTCAGTGATGACATATAATCAACTTCATAAGAACGTTAAGATCCACACTTATTTAATATTCAGACGGAACACTTTGGAACACAGTCTAAAACACGACCATGCCGGTCGGCTACACAACGGATACCCACTTGCCATTGACGTACGCGACAACTTTCGTCATAAAACTCATGCACGTAGATACAAAGACGCTGAGAAGTGTACCTTCTTTTTTTTTTTTTTTTTTTTTTTTTTTTTTTTTCTTATCCAGCGGCACTTGGGCTTTCAGCCCTTCGGCCCAATGACATGTCATTGCGATGCTGGGGAACCTGAGGACTTTCCTTCCAACCCGGTCAGGAGCTTCGCTCCTTCCCATCCACAGAGGGTTTATCACAGGAGCCGTTCAGGCTATTCAGTCAAATTTCCGGCCGTAAACATTTCTTCAAACGCCGACGCCCGGGTTTGAACCATGAACACCTGGTCGCCAGTACAACGCCGAAGCCATTACACCAGCGCGGCTCCCAAGTGTACCTTCTCAATGACTGTCTGTGCATGATCGTGTCACGGCCATCAGTTTTCATAAGAACGAACGTATGCTTACACCGGGCATAGAAAAATGATGTTGTAACATAAGGAAACATCAAGGTTACGACCGACAAAAGACATGTTCCTCCTATTTTCTTTCTTTTCTATAAGGCACATTCTGTATTACTTACATGTTGAAAGTCACTGAGCTATGATTTTTGCAACGAGTACTGTTAATGGTGTTCACACTTAAAACCTTTTCTGGCTTGAACGGCGGTTGGTTGAATCACATTTTACTGTACGTTTGCTATCTTTTTGCCAAACTTGAGGTCCATTAGTCGGCGAAATCGGGAAAGACAAATAAAAGCTGGAACTAACGTTACACTTAGGGGTTCAGCGTTAGGGTTTAGGGTTAGGGTCCGGATTAAGGTGCGTAGACAGATAAGGAGGGGCTAACGCTAATCTTAACCTTACTGTTCACTCCTCCTCTTTATGTAAGTGAGAATTATTTCTTTATTGTGTATACAGCTATAGTTGTGTACGTGAATATCTGTTACTTACTAGTGCCTAAGATGTCTGACTTTATAGTAATGTGACTGGGTCAGAATAAGGGCCATAATAACGCCCCGAGTCTCCCTGAAGTTCATATTTGTGTATTTAGCAACTGAAGTTAATAGTGCTACACGAGCCTGCCGCTTCGCGAGTGCGTGAGCGTTAATCACTACGCCAACCCTCCGTGATGCGGCTATTTGGCGTACAAAATACGGCCTCGTCAAATGCCGAAGGGAATTTGCTAATTATAAGAGCAAGACGCAGATGGCGACGTGAGACGTGTTGGCAGAAGAGTCGGCGAAGACATGGGAACACGTGACCTATAATTGTTAGCGTATTTTGTAAAGATATTAGCATTAGTTTCCTGTAGCTTTAGAGTTAGTTTCAGCGTGACCCGGTCCTAGTATTTGATAGAATAGCTAATTCTGTGTTTACTAGAAGATTTCGGCTAGGAAATTATGATCCGTTTTAATGTCATTACCTGTACACCTCTTGGTAGGAGGGGAACGACTAAGTAAGTAAGTTTAATGTCATAGTTTAGTGCTAGGAATGTGGATAGGCCTAATGATGTTAACCTATTTATTATTTTGGAGCGCAATGGGCTAATTATAACGTTTGCTAGCTTTGTTAGTTTAAAAGTAAATTTATTTTATTCTTTGATGCGAAGGTAATTTAGTTAGTCTGTTTCACGATAATTCATTATAATTCTACTGTATATTTTTAGTGGGTTACTTTGAGGTGAGAATAGGTATATCTCGTTGTGAACATAGTTTTGGTGTTAAATGCCCTTTGAGAAGATGTATTTAGTTTTAGTTATTTAGATTTCTTGTGAGCATAATGCCACTCCTTTGTGCGTAAGGCACTTTGAGACATATGAGTTTCTCTGATTGCTCCTTGCCAGAGGCCAGCACGAAACATTTACATGCTATTATAGTGGTTGTTTATGTAACAATGCCTATCACATGATGACATGCTCAGTCTCATCCGTCGTCATATACGACACACTTGTAGCCAGTCTCACCAGTCGTCACATCAGTATAACATCAGTATAACATCAGTTCCAGGCGCTAGCTGTGGTCCCTATGTAATAAGGCCAGTCGATCACGAAGAGCCGAAGATGAGAGTTGCGGCCCATTAGTTACGGAGGGGCGAAGAGAGAGAGACGCAAAGCATTGACAAGGAGATCCATCATTGGGTCTTCCTACAACAACTGCCAGCTCGAAAACCCCCATTGAGGAACAAGAACACCAAGTGGGCCCCCAGCCGGGCTGGTACCTCCTCCATGAGCTGAGCCCCCAAGTCTCGCTGCTCAGAAAGAATCAGGTGCAGGGCCAACGGCTGAGAATAGGTTGTGGTGACGACAACGTGTTCAGGAGGAAGATATGTGACTGGGTCAGAACATGGGCCATAATAATGCCCCAAAGTCTCCCTGAAGTTCATATTTGTGTTAAGCAACTGAAGTTAAAAGTGCAACATGAGTTCCCATTTCGCGAGTGTGCGAACGTAAACCACTACGCCAGCCCTGCGTGATGCGGTTATTTGGCGTATAAAATACGGGCTGCCAAAGGGAGTTTACTAACTATAGGAGCAAGACGCAGAAGGGGACGTGAGACGTGTTGGCAGAAGAGTCGGCAAAGACATGGGAACACGTGAGCTGTAATTGTTAGCATATTTTGTAGAGATATTAGCAATAGTTCCCTGTAGCTTTTAGAATTAGTTTCAGCGTGACCCGATCCTATTATTTGATAGAATAGCTAATTCTGTGTTGACTAGAAGATTTCGGCTAGGAAATTAGAATCCGTTTTAATGTCATAGATTACTAGCAGGAATGTGGATAGATTTTGTTCATGGTGCTAGTAAGTCAACTTCACTGCTATAAGAAGATAGTATACGGATTGCATACATGGAACTGGACAGAAATTATATCGGGTACTGAAATGGAAATAGAGTTAACTTTACGGCAAGAGGGAGGCCTGAACATGGCATGGTATGCCACGTGTTGATGAAATGAATTGTACATAAAGATGGCGTCTGTAAGCGGCATGGACATTTTAGACCTGGGGAATTTTGGGAATTTCAACTTGTTTGCAAAAATTAGGTCAACAAACAGCGTTGTACTAGAACATTGACACATTCATGCTGTTCCCAAAACGACGAAAATTTCTTTATCTACGGATTTACATGTCATGGCTTCAAAAAATTTTTTTAGATCAGCGCTTTTCAAACTTTTGTGTTGTTGTTGTTGGTTGTTGTTTTTTAGTTGTGGCTTATCAATCACAAACAAGACATCGACAATTTTATTTCATCAGGGTAAAGAAATAAGAAGACTTCAACGCTTACCATTAAGTAGAAAAAGAGCCATTCGTGTTGTTAAATTGAAACCTATGGTTAGCATGAACTAGAAAAAAATTTACTCGTCGTACTACGAAATGAAAATACTAAAAACACGCTTTTTAATATATCCTTTTTGAACTCTTAAATTACGTTTCTTTTTTGTTTGAACTGAATTTAAAAATGAAACCGGCGCAGTCACTCGTAGAAGATAATTTTTACTTTATGAAAATAACATTTCTTTTACTTTTTCATGTTGTAGTTTTCCAGTACAAGTCACAAGCAGTAGATTTATAGCATGCATTTTGTTTCTGCAATTAGTATGGTGAGAATTATTTCCAAACATAGTGTTTTTAAAATCCGTTTTAAAACTATATTGGCCTCAACTTCCGTTAAAATCGGCATCCAATATTCTTAGGAGAGCTTTTAGCTTTCATTTTAATGATCAATGATATTTCTAGAAACCGATGACTTTCTGACACAGCTGGAAACATGCATGGGTTTGAAATTTCAGATTCGTATGTCTTGGCAAATCAGCGAGCTTAACGTTAGTCCTACATTCACCCAATGAGTGTCAACCTAACAATCTGAAGACTGTCTTTTCTTACTGGGAGCGTTTAAAGGATGTGATTAAAAACCACACCAACACTGAAAACACTGAACTCCTGGTGCGTAAAATGGAAGACACAGTTTTTTTCTCACTTCATGAAGCTGGAAAACGGGCGTTAAAAACAGTAGTTTCTTTGCCAGTAGCATCAAAAGACTAAAGACTGAGAAGATATATGACCCCTGGCTGAACTACACCAACACTTCGCCACCATCAATTTCATCATTGCAGAACTTCAGGTCAAAGGGTGAGGGCTAATTCATTGTGTTTTAAGATATTTTATAACTATGTATTATATACGCTTTATTAAACATACTTTTATTGCAATCATCAAATACAGCACTTTATTCATCATCAGCATCACGTTCCTTTTCGCTCTTTGTTGAGCAGGGAGAAATCGGTGCAGTTGGCCCTTAGCAGAAAGTCTGCATCAAATAGTCACATGCTCTTACAGAGGTGGTGTTACGCACGGATCATTATTATTTTTCGTTTGTATAAACATTTTTTGATATGTATGATCATTTTTTGACTGAAGTGTGTATTATGTTTTCTATGGTCAAAGGGACATAATCCGAGTTATCGAAACTACAATTTTTTAGGAGTTTGCCTTCTCTTGTATAGAGACACGTTCGGTCTATAATTTCTTGAACGAAGCGTGACCACATCTCCTTATTTGGTAGTACCAGTCAACTATGGTAGATGTCTGAAACCTTTCTTAACGCTTCTTTTCATGACCATAAAAGGCGCGACTGTGTAAGACTTTTATCTCGAATGTTCTTAGAATCGTCTTATTGTGAACGGCAACTCAGAGATTGTCGTTCTGCGCATGTCAAAAGCTGGGAGTTCGTTCTGTGTGTTCCGCCCAGTTCGGGGAGTTGAGAAATGGTTTAAGAAGCGAGCAGACGCAACTGCGTCTTGTGATTTTCTGAGGGAAATACATTGTCTTTGTGAGTTAGTTAGCTAACTAGACTATTTCCCAGTATTATTCACGCCTGCCTGGAGGCATATGTTCATGGTTGATTTTCCGAAATAAGGTAATTCCTCTTGTATCGAACTTTATGCTATCATCTAGAGGTTCGTCATTTTGTCGCCTATTTGCTCGCCTGTGTGATTCAAAATGGAGAGGTACTTTGACTAGGATTAAGTCACCGGTATCTTTATACCTGAACTAGTTAAATATATATGGGTCGCTCTAGACCAACAAGACTATTGTCTGTGTTCCAGGATTCGTTATATCAGAGATCACGTCCAAGTCAGATGGTTAGACTTAGGAACATTATAAAGGTCGAGCTGACCTGTAGCCCATGTATGCTATTCACGTGCCGACAGTGAACGGACTTATTGTATACAACTGATCTGCTAGCATCAGAATGGGAGCATTTATTATTGTTTATGAACATTGAAGATCTGTAGCTGACACTGTTGCAGAAGTTATAGAAATTATTATTATTTATACAGCTTCACGAACTAGAACTCTATGATTTATGAATTTCTGAATCTATTGAACTGTGATGTCTTATGACGCATATATACAACAGCTGTCATTGCTGACTACAGAAATTGTTTTCAATGTGCCATATCATCTTGCTGAACTCGTTAACTATGTTGATGTCATAAGTATCATGACTGTTTTGTGGCGTGCAATAAATGGAAGAAACTTATACAACGAAGTTACCCTTTCTATGACTCTACACGTCATGTTGCCTGTGTGATAACCCTGTGAACTGTTCCACTACCACATACACAGCAACATCCTAAATCAGAGAAGACACCTACATCTTACACTTTAATACCAGGTGTCGATAAGGGTGGCAAGTTACCACTTCAGCTCAAAACCACCCTTATCATTTTTGGTGGCCAGAGCTGGTTCTATCATCTGATATTTTGGCGCACCATATCATTTTTGGTGGCCAGAGCTGGTTCTATCATCTGATATTTTGGCGCACCATATCATTTTTGGTGGCCATAGGTTGGTTCACTCTGATTCCAGCTATCAAGGGGGTCAGCAAACCCAGACATCATCATCATACTAGATACAACTACAGCATCAACTACCACCTTACAAGAAATTTTATTGAAAGTATCCGGATTTTCTGACAGTTGCTGATTTTGAAACTACCCGGCGCTGCTCGGCAATATTGAAGTTTATGTAAAATTAGAAGGACAAGTACCGAGCGAATGGATTTCCTGATCTGGTGAAAAGAAGGACAAGTGCCGTAACAACTGTTCCGGTCTCAGGGGTACTGTTGCGGGTTCAGAAGGTCAAGTGCCGGTTAAATCAATTTAGAAGATTCAGAAGGTCAAGTGCCGTAACAACTGTTGCAGTATTAGAAGCTCTTTTCCTTCGTCATGGCTGTTTATGGGAGCAGAAGTTAATCAACGTTGGATCATTATCCTCAGAATGCTGATTACATCCTGTTCTGCACCGTGCTGACGCTGGATTTATAGAAGTTAAGTGGCCTGTTTTGTTTGTGAACTGTGCCCTTATGTTCTAACTGAGCCTTCTGTACTTTCACACTTTCTCCTATTGTTTTCATGATACATGTTTATATGTTATATGTTATTTGTTATTTGTATATTTATATGTTTATATTTCAGCGGGTTTTCTCGGTTGGGCGGTGTCTTTCAGTAGAAGATACCACGTCACAGAGGTTCTACTGTTAGCGTTTTCGTTAGGGACTGTGCGAATTTCCTACAGTGAAATTTGCTAGCGACAATCGTTGCTATATCTGTTTAGTTGTGACGAGTTGTGCTTTATTTTTGTTTCTTGTATATATATTTTTTTTTTCTTTTTTCTTTTCTCTCTTTCTTTGTGTTTTTTAGTTTCGATTTCGATTGTTTGTATTTGTAGGTCTCCCCTTTGCTATTATTCAGTTCTTTACGTATATTTTTGTGTATACACTGTAGCGTCATTTGTTAGTCATATCTTCGCATATTTCTTTTTAGTTTTGCTGTTTAAGTATTTGACTTATGCGAATGTTTTCGTATTGTTTGATCTTTGTTGATTGTTTACATTGACTCTGATCTTTGTTATTGTTTACATTGACTCTGATCTTTGTTATTGTTTACATTGACTCTGATCTTTGTTGTTGTTTACATTGACTTTGATCTTTGTTATTGTTTACATTGTTGGTGACCTTTGTTATTGTTTACATTGTCTTGTTATTGTTTACATAGTTCTTGCATAGTTAGCTTTCACTATTGTTAATATATGCTCATGCACTATTGGTCTATAGTGCACTTATCATAACTAACTGGTGTTTTTTGCTTATGCACTATTGTAGTGCAGTTATGATAAATAACTGATGGTTATGCACTGATTTGGGTAGTGCACTGATGATTAAGAAGTGACTTGTGATATTATTATACATTTGATAATACAAGTTGGTGTCAACTCCTGTTTCCCACAGAGATTGGGTTCAACATAGAGATTATACAAGCACTTTATTAAGTCTTGTTGCTATTTAACATTGAAATAAGATAATTAATTATTTCAGGTTCTGTACTCACATTTTAGACATCATGTCTACATTTGAGTACTTTATTGAGCAGGGTAAAGCCCTTGGGAAGACAGGTGATAAATTAGAAGAATTTGCGACTGTTCAATATGCCAAGGCATTGAAGTCGGAAGAAAAGAAAATGAAAGAACAAACTGAACAAAAGAGAATAGAGGCTGAAATAGAACAAAAGAAACTGCAGATGCAGGTGGAGGAAAAAAGATTTCAAATGGAAATGGAAAAACAAAAAAGAGAAGCAGAATTTCAGGAGAAGAGGCTTCAGGCTGAAGCTGAAAATAAGAGACTTGAAAAAGAAGCTGAAAATAAGAGACTTGAAATAGAGGCTGAAGAAAAAAAGTTACAGGCCCAGGCTGAAGAAAGAAAGTTACAGGCTGAGGCTGAAGAAAGAAGGTTACAAAGAGAGGCTGATGAGAGAAAAGCAAAAATGGAACATGATGAAAAAGTCTTAGCTTTAGAGTTAGAGAAGTTAAAGTTATTGAACACTGGTAATGCTAATGATGCAAATAAGGTGTCAAATAAGACTAATGCTAAGGATTTCAAGCTTAATCTACCAGCATTTAATCCCTCAATCGATGATATAACATTTTATCTAGATAGATTTGAAAGTGCATGTAATGTGCATAATATAGATAAAACATTATATGTGTATCATCTGTCCAAGATACTTAGAGGTGATGCTTTGACTTTGTTGAGTATGGTAGATGTGCCTGACAAAAACAACTATGAGGTTGTCAGGGCGGCATTGTTAAAGAAGTACCAACTTAACGAGGACGGATATCGTCTTAAATTTAAAACCATGTTACCAGAAACTGGAGTTGAATTCTCTGAATTCATCTCAGGCATCCGTCTTACTTTTTTACGATGGGTTGAGTTGTCTAAGACAGAAAATACATTTGAAGCTCTTATGGATTTACTACTTAGAGATAAGGTTATGTCTTCTGTTAATGAAGCTTTTCTATCTTTTCTTCATGAGCGTAAGCCTAAAAACATAAAAGAAATGGAAGAATACTGTAGCCAGTATGTTACTGCGCATCCGCACATAACCATTAGTAACTCTAAGGTGAAAGAAGGTCTGCCAGTTGCTTCGGCAGCACCTTATGGCCCAAATTTTATGCGTAAATTTCAGGGTAGCCAGAAAAATTTCAATAAAAAGAGTAATCGTAATTATGCCCAGAACCATAGTGATCAATTCCAGGGTGATTCTTCTTCCCAGAACTGGAGACAACCTAATACTACACGTTATTCTACTCCGGTTAACTTTAGAAATTTTCACAAAGGTAATCGGTATAGAGGGAAATATTTTATGCAGAGACCTCAATACCAAG
Organism: Oreohelix idahoensis; assembly: GCA_024509875.1. NCBI lineage: Eukaryota > Metazoa > Mollusca > Gastropoda > Stylommatophora > Oreohelicidae > Oreohelix > Oreohelix idahoensis. The sequence goes on along the minus strand of JAMPIV010021579.1, from coordinate 234,513 downwards.
ATAATAGAGGTTCTCAACAGCATAGAGATAGTAATGACAGTTATGGAAACTGGAACTCAAACCAGGATAAAAATTACAGTAGGGACTTTAATGATAATTGCAGAGGCAATAATGGTCGCGGTAGATCGCAACATAAGAGAAAAAGATATCAACAGACAAACTCTGTTCAACAAGAATCTCAGGGAGCAGATAAACAGGTTAATAATGATAAAGACCATAATGCTATCGGATGCTCATCTTTTGATTTTGGTAGGGCAAATAAATGTATCCAATGCAGTACTTTATTTGATCCGAAAACCGTTAGTACTCTAAGCTGTGGTCATCCTTTGCCCGCTCTTCCTGCTAATGTTGCTCATGATGGGAGAGGTTCTCTTATATTACATAAGGGGCTAGTAAATAGTAATCCAGTCTCAGTGTTGTTTGATTCTGGATGTACTACTGTCGGCGTTAGGCAATCTCTTGTAGATCCATCCTGTGCTACAGGAAAAGTCATCAAATGTGTCACATTTGGTGGCACGTTAGAAAAGTATCCTACTGCTATAATACACATTGCTACTCCTTTCTTCACGGGAGAGGTCCACGCGTGTCTACTTCCAAACCCTATTGCGGACCTTATTATTGGTCGTATTCACGGAGTTAGGGAATGTACCCCACAGCAGATTGCTGTTTGGGAAGAGCAAAACATTGAAGCTACCAATGCGGTGGTCACAAGAGCACATGCTCTGGATCCACCTCAAACTTCATTAACTAATAATGATGAAGTAAATGACCAAGATAGTCACTTGACTATTACACGTGACTCATTTATCAAATTGCAAGAAGAAGATCCTTCTTTACAAAAATTCTTCATTCTAGCAAAAAAAGGTGATCCTAATCAGAACACTAATAGGAAATCTTGGATTTCTATGAAGAACGGCGTACTTGTACGTATGGTACAAGACTCGACTACGTCCACTCATTCACAAATTCTTGTGCCTAAGAGCATGAGATTGCAAATATTGCAACATGCTCATGACTCGCAATGTGCTGGACATATGGGTTTTTCCCGTACAAAGTCGAGGGTTCTTGCGGCTTTCTTTTGGCCATTTGTGAGCAAGGACATACGAATGTACTGTCGCTCTTGCAAAGTATGTCAGGAGGTCAAATCTAAAGGACCACGACATGCTGCGCCTATCCAGGCTGCTGACATTCCTATTCGCCCTTTTCAAAAAATGGCAATAGATATTATCGGTCCTTTTAGAATTAAGTCGGCTAGAGGACATCAATTTATCCTTACATGTGTCGATATGTGCACACGTTGGCCAGAGGCAATACCTCTCAAGAGCATCTCAACTGCTGATATCGCAGACGCTCTTTGGCTGATATTTTCTCGCTTGGGTTTTCCCGGAGAAATATTGTCAGACCATGGCACTCAACTTATATCAGACACTATGTCACAGGTAATGTCTATGCTACACATTAAAAGGTCTCTCAGCAGTATCTATCACCCAATGTCTAATGGGTTGGTCGAACGTTTAAATAGGACTCTGAAAACTTTACTTGGTAAAATAACTGAGGATCATCCTCAGGATTGGGACAGGGTCTTACCCGCGGCTCTCTTTGCGTATAGAGAGGTCCCCAATGAACATACGGGGTTTTCCCCTTTTGAACTTGTCTTTGGCGCGCAACCGCGCGGCCCTATGTCTTTACTTCACGATCTAATCACTGCCGATAATATTAGCGATGAGACTCAATCTTCTTATGAGTACGTCATTGCTCTTAGGCAAAAGATCATCGAGGCATGCAAACTAGCAACTTCGTCTTCAGAATTTGCTAAAGAAAAGGCAAGGCAGTTTGCAAATAAGAATAGATGTCTACGACAACTTTGTCCAGGTGACAAAGCTCTCGTTCTACTTCCTTCAAGGGAGAACAGACTTCTAATTGCATGGAAAGGTCCATATGCAATAGTCTCCAAAATTTCTGATGTTGACTATGTTGTCGATATTGATGGAAAGCATAAAACTTTCCACATAAATATGCTCACGGAATTTTATGAAAGACCTGACTATTTGCAGCCTATTTTCCAGGCTACGGACAATTCACAAGCAACTCATGGTCAGTACTCCTCTCTGTCAGTTATACAGGATGAGGAAACTACTTTTTCTGATGTCAATCTTCCTCTTTCTATGGTCCCACTTTATTCTACGGAATCTTGGAAAAACGTGACCGTTTCTCCAAATCTTTCCGCTGAGGAACATCGACAAGTTTCTTCGATGTTGCAAACATTTCAGGATGTTCTTACAGACATCCCGGGACACACACATGTCATAGAACATGACATTGTGCTAACTGATCACAATCCTATCAGAGTCAGACCATATCCAATACCTATCCATTTCCAGTCTCAAGTCGAAAAAGAATTGGATGAAATGATACGTTTGGAAATCATTGAACCATCCACTTCAGCATACTCTTCGTCTATGGTTATTGTTCGAAAGAAGGATAATAACATTCGCATTTGCGTAGATTATCGCAAATTGAACCAAGTTACGAAGTTCGATGCTGAACCTATGCCTTCATTAGAAGAGCTACTCAATAAAATTTCTAATTCTAGATTCTTTACCAAACTAGATTTGTCTAAAGGTTATTGGCAAGTCCCGCTAACTGAACGTGCCAAACCTTTTACAGCTTTTTCTACACCTAGGGGTTTATTCCAATGGAATTTCATGCCTTTTGGTCTTATGAACGCCCCTGCTACATTCGTACGCATGATGCGGCGAATTCTCGCATATCGTACAGATGTCATAGCATACCTAGATGATATCTGTCTATTCAGTGATTCTTGGGAAGATCACTATTTGGGTTTATACGAATTACTGTCTACTCTTCGCGAGTATAACTTGACTGCAAAACCCTCTAAAGCCTTTATAGGATTTAGCGAGATTTCTTTCCTAGGTCATCGGGTTGGTCATGGTCTTTTAAAGACAGAGGACCACAATGTTTCAAAAATACTTAACATTTCGGTCCCTAAGACGAAGAAACAAGTAAGGAGTCTATTAGGTTTGATTCAATTCTACGGACGATTCATTCCGAATCTGTCCTCCATTATGGCACCGCTTTCTACTTTATTGAAGAAAGGGTCGCCTAATCTGATCCGCTGGTCTAAAGAATGTCAATCCTCATTGGACCAGGTTAAAGCCCTATTTTCATCTCCACCTATTCTTAAGTTACCTACTATTGAGAAGACTTTTGTTCTTCGAAGTGACGCCTCGTCAACAGGGATTGGGGCAGCACTAATGCAGGAGTATTCTGATACTTTGCATCCGGTGATGTATATCTCTAGGAAATTAAACGCTGCAGAAAAGAATTACTCGGTTTTAGACCGTGAGTTATTGGCTATGGTATGGTCTATTCTGAAGTTACAAAGATTTCTTCTAGGCGCACATTTCATTGTGGAAACCGACCAGAAAGCGCTTACTGCTATTCAGAGCAAAAACTTGAAGAGCTCGAGGTCCACTCGTTATGCCATAGCTCTTCAACCATTTCATTTCTCGGTTCGAGCTATCCGTGGTTCGGATAATGTAATGGCAGACATTCTGTCCAGATGTCCACACGATTCCACATGATTCTTCTGTCATATATATATATTTCCTGATATACAGTCCAATGTTATAATGACATGTTAGTAGATTTTGTCTCACTTTTTTTTTTTTTGAGGGAAATTTATAACATTGTACCATGTAATTATCTAAGAAGGCTTAGTTAGTGATATACGGGCCAAAAGATCACTCGGCCACATTTAAATAAATTATTTTCAGGATTGTATTAAGAAATTTACCAGTTGTCTTTAAGATTTGTGTTATTGATATTTTCGCAGCACATCATTGAAGTCTGCGAGTTTATGTCCATTGTGGAACTTTGAGGATATCAAGTCCTGTCCTACATTGGGAGCGGATGATGTCCACATCTTCTTCTATTGAATGTTTTATGTCACCGAAGATCAACACATGTATTACTTATTAATTACTGTTACTTTATATAATGTAATAATATAGTGCGGTATATTAGTAAATTACACCGCTATTTGCAACACATTGTATGATAACACATAATATATTTAATTTCATATATTGGTATGAGAATAATTTGATTGTCATTATGTTGTTGCCATCATTGTGGCGTGTGTTGGTGGCACCTTCCTGGAATATATCAGCGTATACTTAGATAAATTTTTTTTCTCTAAGGATCTGAGATATGATCTCAGTGTCGCTCCATGCGTTGAGCTAATTTGTTAGGTATATATCCACGCATCATACGTGCGTTAGGAGCCTAGATTTTTTTCCGGCTCCAGGATTTAAAAAAAAAATGTTTCATTTTTTTTTTCCAGGGAGGGTGCGGTAATGTTACGCACGGATCATTATTATTTTTCGTTTGTATAAACATTTTTTGATATGTATGATCATTTTTTGACTGAAGTGTGTATTATGTTTTCTATGGTCAAAGGGACATAATCCGAGTTATCGAAACTACAATTTTTTAGGAGTTTGCCTTCTCTTGTATAGAGACACGTTCGGTCTATAATTTCTTGAACGAAGCGTGACCACATCTCCTTATTTGGTAGTACCAGTCAACTATGGTAGATGTCTGAAACCTTTCTTAACGCTTCTTTTCATGACCATAAAAGGCGCGACTGTGTAAGACTTTTATCTCGAATGTTCTTAGAATCGTCTTATTGTGAACGGCAACTCAGAGATTGTCGTTCTGCGCATGTCAAAAGCTGGGAGTTCGTTCTGTGTGTTCCGCCCAGTTCGGGGAGTTGAGAAATGGTTTAAGAAGCGAGCAGACGCAACTGCGTCTTGTGATTTTCTGAGGGAAATACATTGTCTTTGTGAGTTAGTTAGCTAACTAGACTATTTCCCAGTATTATTCACGCCTGCCTGGAGGCATATGTTCATGGTTGATTTTCCGAAATAAGGTAATTCCTCTTGTATCGAACTTTATGCTATCATCTAGAGGTTCGTCATTTTGTCGCCTATTTGCTCGCCTGTGTGATTCAAAATGGAGAGGTACTTTGACTAGGATTAAGTCACCGGTATCTTTATACCTGAACTAGTTAAATATATATGGGTCGCTCTAGACCAACAAGACTATTGTCTGTGTTCCAGGATTCGTTATATCAGAGATCACGTCCAAGTCAGATGGTTAGACTTAGGAACATTATAAAGGTCGAGCTGACCTGTAGCCCATGTATGCTATTCACGTGCCGACAGTGAACGGACTTATTGTATACAACTGATCTGCTAGCATCAGAATGGGAGCATTTATTATTGTTTATGAACATTGAAGATCTGTAGCTGACACTGTTGCAGAAGTTATAGAAATTATTATTATTTATACAGCTTCACGAACTAGAACTCTATGATTTATGAATTTCTGAATCTATTGAACTGTGATGTCTTATGACGCATATATACAACAGCTGTCATTGCTGACTACAGAAATTGTTTTCAATGTGCCATATCATCTTGCTGAACTCGTTAACTATGTTGATGTCATAAGTATCATGACTGTTTTGTGGCGTGCAATAAATGGAAGAAACTTATACAACGAAGTTACCCTTTCTATGACTCTACACGTCATGTTGCCTGTGTGATAACCCTGTGAACTGTTCCACTACCACATACACAGCAACATCCTAAATCAGAGAAGACACCTACATCTTACACTTTAATACCAGGTGTCGATAAGGGTGGCAAGTTACCACTTCAGCTCAAAACCACCCTTATCAGGTGGTTTCTGTAACAATTGGTTTGACATGATGAGGTTGCCAGCCTCATACACAACCTCATATTTGTCGCCTGGTACGGCGTGCATTAAGGAGCACTAGATCTATTCTGTCTTTGTCTCATCAGAGACCTGCAGGAACGGCATGGCACCAGCTTTCTTTAAGAGAACCAGTTGTTCCTCTATGATGTCATACTGCCCCTGATCTCCTGGGTAGTGAGATCGGATGACTAGCCTTCTCTGATGAAAGCGAAAATATAGGAGGTCCCGTGTGCAAGTTGCACACGTTAAAAATCCCCCGGCAGTTGAAAATCGTAACTGCCCTGGAAAAATTTACAAAGTATGAAACATACCCAACAAAAGTTATTTATAGAATGTGTGATTCCTGCATACATTCAACGGGATTCTCATTCTCACCTGTGCTAAAAAGTTCGTACACTGTGCTGTGATCCTTCTTGAGTGATCTAATGGAGGAGATCAGAGCACTGATGGATTTGTCCTTGTCCAATAAATATAGTCCTTAAAACCAAAAACTAAACCAAGTATTATTGCTTCAGCTTACGATAGCTTCAAAAGACAACGAGTTTTGTAGTACAAATAACTGTAAGATGTCAAGGACCCACTGTATATCCAGAGATCTTCCGCATCGCAAGGAGATCTCTTCTTACCATGATGTGGTACACGTATCACAGTTTGAAGAGCCCTGTTTTAGAACCCTATACCTAAAGTCGTAGAAACATTCTTGAACTCGTAAATGCAGTAGAGTTTCAGTTTCTTTCTGGATTTGTGAAATCAGAGACCTTCCACTGATAATACCTCGTTTTCAAATGAGCGAGATAACGATGCTGCTATCGATAGTTGTAATGTGTGTATTAATTGAGATAAAGCTTGTTGCTATGGAGTCAGTAGGAACAATACAGAAAAGTAAGTGTTTGTTGTTTTAGGTTAAAGATTTAACTTAATTTTATTTTTGTGAATAACAATTTTAAAAAGTGAAACGTATTTGTCAAAGGGCAGTAACTGCTACTTGCTGTGGCGTTAGTTTCAGGTGTATCCAATAAATGCAAATGAGAATATATAAATTTAAAAATAGGAAGTCACTTTTCTATCACCTTCTTTATGTGTTTCAGTCTCTCTTTCTCTGCTTTATCCTACACTGGGAATCTCAGAGCATGAACATCCTTGAGTAGCTATCATTTGATTTTCGCAGTGTATTTGTTTCTACGAATTCTTCATATACTGAAGCACATTAAAAACGCACCACTATTATATATACTGATGCCAAGAAGCTGGAAAAAAAAGTGTGGGAATGGATTTTCCCCGTGTTTGTCATGAGGTAGAGAGCGAATGGCTGCTGGAATGGAAAGTGCATGATTCAACCCACGGGTTTGTGTACAGACTACATGAAAACAATGAAAGTTACACGTGCAACACGATTCCCAACAGCTATGACCCTGAAAATGTGTACGCGTTGTGGCAGTATACTCGGTATAAAAAGGCCGTTGAGACAAAACCCCCAGTACATGTGCTTGAAATGCCACGACTATCTGAAAACGACCGCCAACGAGCCACTGGTATGTTGGAGACCGGAATGAGCTCGCGGGCCATTGCCAGAAGGATGAATTGCCACCACAGCACTATTGTACCTCTCAATGAACGTTACGGAACCACTGGCAGTGCCCGGGATAGACTTCAGAGTGGCCAACTACCCCTGCGCAAGATCGTCATATTGTGCTGAGTCACCTAAGGAATCGTTCTCTCCCGGCAAGTCAAACAGCAAGAGCAATAGTGGGTAGACGTGGGCAAGTTTCTCGAATGACAGTCATACGACGTCTCAGAGATACAGGCCTTACTGCAAGACGACCATATGTTGGGCCAAACTTGACTCACTGACATCGTCAGCAGCGCCTGCAATGGGCAGAGCAACATGTCAGATGGACTAGACTGCAGTGGAATGCTGTCCTATTCACAGACGAGAGCAGATTCAACATATCCTTTGCTGATGGACGTATGCGGATTTGGCGACGGTGTGGAGACCGCTTTGCAGATTGCTGTGTTCGTCAGCACAACCGATTTGGAGGTGGCAGTATTCACATTTGGGGAGGATTCAGTTTTCACCATCGCTTGCCTCTTCACGTCTTCCGTGGAAATGTTAATGCTGTGACATATCGAGATGAAGTTCTGGATGCATTGGTTGCTCCTGCGTTCACAAATTATCCAGACTTGCAGCTTCTTCAGCAAGATAACGCACGTGCGCACACCGCATACATTACACAGCAATATCTACAGCAGCAGAACATTGTGACGATTGATTGGCCTGCTCTATCACCAGACATGTCCCCTATAGAACATCTGTGGGACGAGCTTGGACGCAGAGTCTACAGGCAAGGTTCTCCAGCTAATCTGTAACAGCTTGAAGCTGCTCTTACACGTGAATGGGACTTGATTCCCCGGAATTTCCTTCAGAGACTTGTGCGTTCCATGCGGAGCCGCTGCCAAGCTTGTTTGCAAGCACACGGTGGACATACCAGATACTGAGGATAGTGTGAATGAATTTTTTTATTGGTTGCATTTTTGATTTTCTCCCTTGCCTGCACAGAATGCAATGAATTTCATAACAATCAAATGTACAAATTAATGACCAGCATGGATTCATAGGGAAATGAATAAGGATTCCAAATATGTAATCTTGTAAACACTTATATTTACGTTTCACACTCTGTTCCTGGATTATACAGGTGGTGCGTTTTTAATGTGCTTCGGTGTAGCAAAGTTAGATTTTGCTGGGGAGGTTATGATGGTATCCTAAAAGAATGAAATCCATGTATGTATTAACCGTGTGAGGTCAAGCACATGTAGACCCCTGACTCCATAAATGATGATGATGAATTATGTGCAGGGAACCTAACGCTACCTCCCTAGATCTCACACGGTCACTATTTTGGCTCTAGTGTCTGGTGTATGATGTACCTAGTGTCTAGGGGAGAAATGAAATGATGGTACACAACACAAAAACACTTTAAGTTTCTATGAGGAAGTGAATAAAAACCTGTGGTTAAGTTTTTCTTTAAATTTGATAATTTTTTTGTACAATTTATTTTGCCTGTCCAGTCATATCTTTTGGACAGGTCTTTGAAAATGAGGACAAGATAGTTTACAGAAAATATCAACTAAAAATGTGTGTGGGCAATCTGCCCAATAACTATAAAGTTAATGTATGTCTTTCCTGTTGGAATGTTCACAGCTTACACTTTATTCATCTAAGAGGGAGAGCCACTGTGTATGAGGGGCGGTATTATCATCATACTCCATCAACTTCCTGAGTATGATTTGAAATACCAGTGTTTATTTAAAACTAAACTGTCAGATATACCCAGGTCCTTAACATATCACCTGGGGTTTCTTGTTGGATGATAAGATAGTGTGTAGTTGCAGAAATATCGATATCACATCACACGCCCAAGCTCCTGCTGTTATCTCTTGACAGCATACATGAATTTTCGGAGACTTCTTGGCGTTATCGTCACTCCTCAGGTTTCCTGTTACCAGCTGGCAACAGGAAATAAAACATCTGCAACAAAAGGACACCCTGACACATCTGATCACTTATTCTTTTATTTAATTTCATACGTGGGTATGGAGTCAGCCTCGCGTGCATTTCAGGTGCACTCGCCCCTAATTTTACATGACTCCCACCTTGCTGTGACCACACCTCAGGTCCCTCTGGCAGATACGCCACTGTACGTTTACATAGTTTTCCTCCATAAAATAATGTGGAGTAACCACATTTCCTTTGATATGATTTTCTCTTCTTTTCTTTTATATATATAAATGCTTCAGGCATGTTGAACAGTGTTCATGGAACACGGAGGCTTACTAATATATTCTAATACAATAATATTCAAACATAATCATGACAACATACATCAGTTAGATACATTTCAATGTGAGGACTCAACAATGTCTGCTCCCGGCACGTCCTTCACTTTTCCCCCAATAGCAGTATCAAAATTTGGCAGTGGGATTAAACATATGAATTTATAAAGCATTCTTACAACAAATTTTTAAGAAATATAAACAAATGACGCTGGCTTGCAAAGAAGTGGCCTCAGTTTCTTCTGCTCCGTCCAGACTGTGAAATACGTATTTAGTTATTTAATTTTAAATTTATCACAGCTGTTCTCAGCGTATCCGAATAAAAGTTTTGTTCAACTGGCAATGAATAATGAAAGCTTCTTGCTAATATTTACTAGCACTGGCCAATCGAAAGCTTGCGACTACCAGAATTCAAATGCAGTTTTTGAAAAAAAAACAAAAATTTTTCCAAACAAACTCTGCGTCTGGTAGTCTATTGGCCAGTCTGCTTTAGTTATGCCCAATACAAAAAGATGTTTCATTTTGGATTACATTTTTCCTACCGCTCCCCTTTCCCTATTATACTCTTTTTACCCATGCGAATTTGAATTTCCTCAATGCCTCTCTTCTAAGCTCGCGTCCCCACTACCGTTATAAAAAAACAAGCAGGAACGACAGTCTGTCTGGTCGAGCGTCCGTAGACATTTAGTATTTTCTCAATAACTTGGCTAATACTTGGACTACCATATTATTTAAAACAGATTCTTGCTCAGTGAACTCTAAGCTGTACTACCCTATGATTTTTATGGTCAGATTCATATTGGGTTAGATTTTCAATTTTTGTCATAGTCAATCGTCAAATAAATATTTTACACAAGACCGCCATCTTTTCCTCTCTTTCATCTCGCTAGCATGTATTTTTCAAATAACTAACTTGTTTTTGTGACGTCAGAAACATTACCGCGAGGAGGCAATAAAATTGTCTGCATGTTTGCCTCTGTTGGCTTTGCTCCAGCGTGTATATATGCATGGCAGAATGTGTCAAGCGAAGCGGGGTGTTGGCGTGGCGGGTTAAGAATTGGCGTTAATAATTTGTATTGTATCGTGTAACACTACCAAAAAATGTAAGGATTGCTACTGATTACCAGCGTTAAAGTCAAAATTTTACGTTAATTTAGATAGTTATTTTGCGGCACACTTCCGCAAAATCGTTAATTATAAGGCTAGGCTGCAGAATGTAAGCAGCAGATCTGGCAAAATGTTAAATATTGGTAGTACGTTTTCGAAACCGAAACTAATACTCGTGTTAGATTTTTACCGTGGGATCGTTCTATAGGCTTTAGCACTGCACAAAAGGCAGCGTTGCTGGCGTGTGAGAGGATCACCGTCAGACACAATAGGGCGGGTTTATTTATTATCATTTTATGACTAAAATCTTACTGAAATGAGCGATTATTCTCGCAGATTTTACTACATTCGGTATATTTGCGTCTCTTTCAAAGAATCGTCTACAGTATGTTTTAGTGCACAAAGATTTTTGTTTTTTAAATTTCCCACTCACGATCAACATTACCTGATTTTAACCTTGTTATGTGACACATTGTAAGGAAGTGTAGCCTGCTACAACTCGCTTGGCTGCTTCTCTACTGACCCGCCATTCACCAGTGCCCAGAGACCGTTGTCTGTGGTACCAGTGTCACCTGACAACATTCTGTGAGTCTTTTTTAGCACACTTGTTTCTGCAAATTATGTATTCACCTATAACGATGCAGTTAATATGTGTTAGTTTTGCAGACAATAAATATTGACGGTATTGAAACATAATAGGTGTTTTCCATATGACTCATCTAACGTTTGAAAGCATTATTCATGTTCATATATATATATATATATATATATATATATATATATATATATATATATATATATATATATATATATATATATATATATATATATATATATATATATATTCAACTCAGGCGTCAAGGCAATCTAATGTATGGTTCTGACACGTGGAGAACAAACAAACATAAAAAACACAGAACAGTGGTAACTAGAAAGATACAGACTTCCAAAATTGGGTGCTTCCGTGGAAAAGAAGAACGGAAATGGTATGAGAAGATCATTAATACGAAACTGGTGTAAACAGCCAGACGAACACCAATAAAAAGAGGGATGAGGAGAGAGCACTGAGTTGGAAAGAAGAAACATTAAGAAATCCAGCTGAGAGCATTACATTGCAGGCCCTGTTCTGGAACACCCCAGGCTAACAGAAATATTGTGATACCCCAAAAAGCACATGGAGAAGGGAACTGGAGATACCCATGAAAGGAATAAGGAAGACATGAAAAGACCTTGAACGGACTGTACAGGACAGACAGGCGTGGTGTTTGAAAGGTGATGATGATGATGATGATGATGATGATGATGATGATGATGATGATGATGATGATGATGATGATGATGATGATGATGATGATGATGATGATGATGATGATGATGATGATGATGATGATGATGATGATGATGATGATAGCACTAACATTCATCTACTTTTACGCTTAAATTTTGTTTATACATGTTTAACGTCTAATCGAGAGCAAAAACATACGGGAGGGTTTTACATAAATTTATTGAGAGCCTATGCTCCTTTGGGACTTGAAGATTAATGAAGCCACAGATTAGTTCCAAAAATATCATTTGGTCCATTCACACAGACACGTGAGAATAAACCCTTAGTGTTCACACATCAATAACTACAACCCACAAATTTCAGCTCCAAACCTCAGAAATGAGATATCTGAGGAAGGTAGTTTAAGTAAAAAAGAGGAAATATGGTCCGCAATCAGACGATAAGGCAAGGCCTCAAAACCCAGCCACTGCAGACTCACGTAGAACAGGCCCAACTACGATGGTCTGGTCATGTCTGCAGACTCAAGTAGAACAGGCCCAAGTAAGATGGTCTGGCCATGTCTGCAGAATGGAAGAAGATCGGCTACCACGACAAGTGTGGGAAATTAAGAGCCAGGGATCCCGACCTCCAGGACGATCCAGAGTCCGCTCGGGGGACAACACTAGGCAATCTCTAAGGACCGAGGACTAGATTGGAACCAGGCCAGAAGGAAGACAGCCGATATGGTAGTTTGGCGCTCCATCCTCCAAACCTCTACACTTCCCGGTAGAAGAGAGATGACTAAGTAAGTAAGTTCACACATCAACTACAACTACGACAAATGACTTATTATCCACTTGTTTCTACATATGAAGGAACCAAATTGTATTTTGACTTGACATACACTTATAATGAATGTCGATTAAAATAACTATATTAAACATTTAATCTCAAATATAGAACTAGTTTTGAACTCTACACACGAGAGTCTAAAACAACATCAGAAGTTTTGGATGCCAGATATCCTGAGATAGCCGACATGGTCTGGACACACTTCAAAGCTCGACCAACTCAGTTCATCGTGCATGGATTTATTAATATGCCAACCCTCAGCCCCTGGTTGAAGGTAAGACAATGATCATTAAATTATTTCATGCTTAGATTTAATGTACCGAATGATACAAAATGACTAGTGATGCGAGAAGACGTAATACAATATATTGCCGGAGAAAATGAAATGTTAGAACTAACTTCTCTCTGGAAAACAATGCGCCATCAAATAGCATCTAAACGGAATCTGATAAGAACTAACAATGAACAAAACTATCATGCGTCCTAAATACTATGTCACAGAACAGTAGGGCGCTGGTAATACCAAGAAGTGTTGCTCAATGAAGTGATGGAAATTTTAAAAGACAGTCATCATCATCGTGTTCCTTTGCGCTTCGTATGAAATAACTACTTCAGCTGGTCCCTGCAGAAAGCCTGCACCAAGCTGTGAGTAAACAGTTCTGCTCTTTTCATCAATTTCGTTCTCTCCTGCATTATTAACTTATTTCTTCATTTCCCTCACTCATTGTCCTATTATTTGGCATATTTTATGCACTTACATTTTTTGCTCTGACCATTCCGTAGACTTGTTTACGTTTCGTCAGGTGAATCGTAGTATTACCAGCCTAATTAGACAGGGCAGCGGATAATACTTTTATCACTTAAGTCGTCTAGCCAATCTAAGTTGATACATCTTTTGAGTCCTTTTATGACTAACCTTGATTGTGTCTCAAGTTGATACATGTTTTTTTTCATTTGATGTTGGTGATTGATATTTTATTGTTTTGCCATAGTTTGGGTTTTTCTGTTAATAAATTAGACAATACATCGGCGGATCAGACGACTTTACTATCTGTACTTGTACCTGTTACTATCTGTACTTGTACTTGATTGTTTGTGGAGTCACTAACGTGTACCGTACCTTACTCCTGGCAGAGAGAGAGGCGAGTGAAAGCAGCTAGAAACATAGTCATCGAGTGACAGGAGGGGAGAGTCATTATCTGTTCTTCCACTCTTGATAGCTATAATTCACTCCATCCCCATGCAACACTATTACTCATCTATCTTCTCAGCTCTCACTCCGTCATTTGTCTTGTCTCAGACGTCACTCAGACTCTGTTGTCTTGTCTCAGGCAGACTCTTGAAAACTACTCGTGACAATGAGCTAATGTTACTTTCTTGTGCTTTACATAGTGTTGTGACTGTTTTGTACACTATAGTGTAGAGTATTACATGACCTGAAAATTTATAATGTCACCACAACTTTTTGTCCGACAATTATATATTTTTTAATTTAAAGAAATATATTTGTTTTACATATTGTTTTTGTATTTCAGTATGACTATATGTAAGCTTAACGATTTTGTAACTATCAAATGTATTATTTGAACGAACAATGTTAATTATGCGTTTATGTACATTTTTTTTTCTTAAGAAGGGGTAAGCAGCCTTAACCGAACAATCAAAAGGGCCCATGGCACAAGAAAGGTTAATGAGACTCTGGCAAACAGTGGCACCCAACGGAAAGACTAATCGTTCATAAGCAAGTCTGGTTATACGTCGCAATGACCGTTTCACTCAACGTGTAGAGATATCGGGAGTCTTGCGACGTAATCTTCCGGAAGGTTATATGAGTCTTCTTTGTTACCATATATGAGATACAGTGTAAACCCAAACATGGAGGCAGTTGCGCATCTGTCGAAAGAAAACCTAAGTATGGAATTCGGGCGGGAACATAACCTGGCCTGGTCATATTAAGAACCCCTATCTAGAGGTAGTATTCATTGATTAATATAAACATATTCTCTATGTTATGCATGCATTACTGTAATCTATTTTCTTCCAATTTTTATATTTTTTTTTGTATATGTTCTATAAATATAAATATGTTTTGTTTTGCAGGAATTAAAAGATGAACTTTTGGCACACGGGGACTATAATGTTGTCATCGTAGATTGGTCCCATGGCAACTTGCCCCCCTACTCCCAGGCTGCAGCAAATGCTAGAGTTGTCGGTGCACAAATTTCCCGCTTGATCCACACTTTAATGGTAAGTTATGAAATGTCAAAGACATGAAGGATCTACTCAGTCAAAAATGTTTAAAGACAAGAAATAAATGTTCTTTAATTTGTTAATTTGACATTATTCCTTTTGTAAAAATTCACTTAGATGACGAAAATGTACCTTGTAACTATTGTAGTTCGTATGTTAAGTAACGAATTATTATTTACTTTGCTTTGACCATACACATACACATGTATTTGTTCTTAACGTTCAGCTTCATAAAGAAGCATATACCTTCAACAAATATATGCCAAGTCCTTCTGGAGCGTGCCATCAGCTCCAGGTCCTTATTATCTTCATCATCATTTTATTTCTGTCTCCAGTTCTCGTCTGTGCGTGTGTGTGTCTGTGTGTGTGTTTTTTTTTTTTTTTTTTTTTGTAACTCTGATTCTCTTACCCTGGGAACTCTAGAACAAGTACAGCCTTGTAACGCAATCAACGGGTTTCCTCAATGTATGTTCAGCGACTTCTACTCACATACAGTTCCGCTGGTTTTTGTCTGATTCTTTCGTAATTCTTCATTAGTGATTTTCTTCTTCCTTGATCCTTAGCCGCCGACTTTCAAAGCAGTCAGGGACCATCACGCCTGGTGACGTCTTGTAGGGCAGCAAGAAACTGCTTCTAATTTGTTCGATCGGTGGCCATCCTTCGTACAGTGCCCCAGCTCTAGTTCATTCTTTGCATCTCGGCCTCCACAGTTCTCCGCCAAGCTGTTTTTGCTCGGCCTCTCTTTCGCTTTCCTTCAGGGGTCCATATCATAGCTGTTCTTGTGATGGCATTGGGGTCTCTTCTGAGGACGTGGCCAACCCAACTCCAGCGCTTCTTGTTGCAGTTTCGTTGACGATTAAGATTGTTTGCATAGACAGGGGTCTGGCGGCCCTGTGCTAAAAACCACCAGCCTGGAGGACAAGAGTACCAGCTTTTGTCTGACCACTACCCACGCAGACCTGTCCAGCTTGGTTGAACCTGCCAGGAGTAAAACTTCCGCTGCCATAGCGCTGAGGGTTGTTAGGGTACGCAAGCTGCCATACCGCCACAAGGTATAGGTACCATTGATGGCAGACCTTAATGATCTGGTCATGCCATTTCAATACTTTTACTTTGCACGCATATCCAAATATGAAAGTCCGTATCTTTCTGGTTTTCAGTTATATTGTTGTCCATGTTTCAAAGCCATGCAATGGGACAGACTTAACATTTGGGTTGAATATTTTTGTACTTTTATGTTATACTTGATTTCTGTTGATCCCCAATACATTGAAGGCTTCTTTTGCCTTTTGTATTTTTATTGTTGTGATATCTCTGTCCCTCCAACTTTGTCTATATTCCTGCCTACATATGTGCACGATTCTACATCTTGTAGTGGTATTTTCTCAAATTCAATTTTGTTTTCATTTCCTGCATTTGTTCTTATTATCGGTGTCTTTTCCTTGTACGAGCTGTGACCTCTTATCAAGTATTTTTATTTTGTAATCCATCCGTTTACTGTGAAAATCACACACACCATGATCCCCATTTATAGCACGTAACTGTTTTTCTTAATATTTTACACCTTTAGATTATTTCCTTCGCTGTCTCCGCTCGTTATTCCTTAGCCAAGTCCCTGTGGTCGTAACGTTTGTCATTTTTTTTTTGTGCAACCTTGCAATCATTTGCTGCATTTATTTTTATAACTGTGTCTTTTCTCTGTTTCTTCAGACCCACGTGTTGTGACTTCTAGTCATGTATTCTTATTTTGCCTTGCATCTGGCCACCGCCATGTGACAGGAGAGCCAGGTCATCGTCAAAATCTAGATCAGATCGTCAAGCTGTTTTGTCAAGAGTCCACTGAATTCCATTTTTGTTGATTATTGTTGTTGTTGTTACTGTTGTTTTTTTTATATATTATTGTTGTAATAATCCAGTCAATAGTCAGTAAGAAAGGAAATGGTGACAATTTGTAATTCTACTGCACTTCATTTTTTATCTCAATGTGCTCAGTGATTTGTCCTTTATAAATAATTCTGCATTTAATGTTTTCAAATGTTTTATTTATTAAGCTAGTGAATTTAGGGAGATTCCATAATGCCTCATCAGTTTCCGGAGCAATTCTATGTCTAAACAAAGGCCTTGTATTAGTCCATAAATCCAATGTAAGGTAGTGAGTTCCGTCCCAGACTCTGTTTAACTGTTACGCACAGAGTGGCTAATCTGTTTCGTCGCAAATGTACCTGCTGTTCTCTCGGCTGTCAGTCTATGGTCTCTGTTAATCTCTCAAGGATGATCCTGTTTCATATTTTACATGCACTAATAGAACATCATTTTCCTCTAACGTGTATATTTTGCAAATGTGCCTTCTTCTTCAAATTGACCAAATTACCTTCATTGCAGTCTTCAGGTTTTTCTTCCATCGTCCACACTTTGCCAAGTAATTTGTATATCTCTGTAGAGGTGTTAATGTATGTTTTGGTGGTCGATGCTGGAATTCCATCTGGGCCAGCAGCTTTTCCATGTCTTAGAAACTTTGCTGCCTACTTTATTTCTTCTTTGCTTCACATTTAACGTGAGGTATTTGTGCTGACTGGGCGCTAAAATAATCTTGTGGAGATGGTCTGGATAAAGTTCATCTGAATGGAATTGGATCGAACCTATAACTCTCTTTCTTTTCTGTTATCTTGCGTGTTGTTTCTATCATAATGCCTTACCGCTGCCTACAATTTATTTATTTTCTTGATGTGTTCACATAACTAAATGTTGACGGAGAATATTTGATACAGCAGATTTCCCACAGTGGTTAAAGTAATTATCAGTTATTTTACATTCTATATACCATCAACTGAAGAACACTACCGTCATCACGGCTGCCGATTTCCACATCATAGGCCACAGCCTGGGCTGTCATGTTTCAGGGTACGCAGGTGAAAGGGAACACCACACAGTCTTTTTTATTTTGACATACGAACTAATATAACAGATGGACACTGTGTCTAGGTTGCACGGGGCACGCCTCGCCAGTACGAGGAAAGTCGTAGAATGGAAGGTATCGAACGTCGTTTGTATGGGCCTGTGTTATTTATAGTGGAACATACCTGTTCCACATGGAGCTGAACTGATGTTGTGTTTGGAAGAGTCAGATTGTTGTTACTCGTACATGAAATCCCATTGTCTGGTGTGATGTTTGTTACTAGCTTGTGAGTGGCACGGATAGTGTCCGTGATTAAGTGAGTGAGACTCGGGCAATTTAGGCTGACTAAAGTGGGATAATTTCAAGAGCTTGCTTTGTTAATAGTTTTTCAAGCGAGAAGTTTCAACAACAAAACTGCTGTAGGCGTTTATGTCTCCAGTGTAATACATGAGGAAGAAGAATATTCTTTTCCAGAACCGGAATAATTGTTACTGTTATTGTTAATCAGAATCGACCTCACCGCACCCCGGGCAAACCCATAGGTGCTCAGCCTTCCTCAGCAAATGTCGAAGAGTATGAATGCTAATTGTGCCTGTAGCACGCTGGATGCATCCTCTCTTACGTCCATTTCTGCTAGTCCCCCGATTGATGCCAGACTCCAACAGTCTCAGCCTTGTTGATTCATCCATTGCGGTGTCATTATCCAGCAGGCGATCATTAATTGCCCTTATTATCTCTCCCTTATCCATGTCTAGTGTCCCCACTATTGGTGCTCTCGAGGCCAGTCTGTCAACTCTCTCTTTGCCACGTACCTCTGCATGACCAGGACAGCAGATCCACACCAGTTCTTGAAGAATTGAGGATTCTATTGATGTTTTCCATTCCGGCCTCAGCCATCCGTTCTGAACTTTCCGAAGCATGACTTGAGAGTCTGACAATATAACTGCCCTGGTTGATGGAGTTTCAGACAGCCACCTCTGTGCTGCATTAACAGCCTCTACCTCCATTCTCATATTGGACGTTGTTGTCATGTAGGCTCCACTCTGTTCAGCGACGACCCTATCCTTTATTCAGAGAAGCCCCATCCTGATTTCTCATCACGCACTACAGACCCATCAGTGCACACAATGGCGTCATCATCCCCAGCATGATCACTTATAATATAATGTTGGATCAAAGTAGCGTAGTTGCCATAAGGTAATCTTCCACGTAAGAAAAATGTGAAGATCATACAGATGTATGATCGTATTAAAGTGTTCGGATCCCGAAGATACATGTGTCTAGTAATTTATGCAGAAAGACTGAACGTGTTGCTGTAACTTTGCAACCTACTCAATCCCCTTCACGTCGTGTTTACAGCTGCTTTTACAGATTCATAAAATATCAGAATAACCCATTTTTATTTTTTTTTTATATTTTTTTTTTCAATAGACACCAGGGAATAAAATAAAATCTCTTGGTGCTTGTGGCTTTCAGAAAGTAAAATCAATACTTCTTCTTCTTCGTACACTCTTAGACGTCTACTCGAATGTTTTCATAGAAAGCAGTAGTCAGCTTGAGGCTGTTTGAATCTCCGTAGAGCTATTCCGCGAATAATACTGGTGTCGGCCATATGCGCTTTCTCTGTTCCACATATGTTGGGCAACTTTCAAGCAGATGTTCAGCAGTCATTGTATCAGTGCCACAGCTGTGGCCAGTGCAGAGTCTGGAGATTACTGCATGTTCACTTCTGTTGAGCTGGTAGTATGCATCATTTTGTGTGTGACCCATTTGTTTCTGTATCTGATAAAACTCTTTGCCTCCTCGAAAGTTATGCTTGTATCAGGGTGAGGTAGCTTTCCACTCTCCTTTGCCAATCTGCCAGCCTCTTCATTGCCGGGGATGTTACAATGAGATGGGATCCATTGGATCACAACTCTTTTGAATCGTTGACATAATTTGTGGAGCTCTACTCTTAGGTCATCCAGTTCTCCGTTATTTTGGCTTTTCAACGTTGTAATTACTGACAGTGCATCGGCGAAGAAAGCAACTTGTCTCTCTGTGCTTTCCTCTGTAGTATTTACAACTATCTCACTGATGCTTTCCTTAGGCTAAAATCTGATATTCTAGGCATTAAAAGTAAAGGGACATAGACAGATTCGAAAGCAACAAACATTTCGCAATTGAGAATTGGGGTATTGGGGTAGGGGGGGGGGGGGGGGAAGGAGCTGGCATCCTCACCAAATTAAAGAATAGAATTCACTCTATGTTAATCGCCACTGTCAAATACTGCAATGCTGAATCAGAAGCCCTGACACAGGCAGCGGAAGCTCTTATTGAGTGCAAAGCACATTCAGAAAAACAGATAGTGATCTTTACAGATGCCCTCTCAGTAATAACAGCCCTGAAGAGCCACCATTCTAAGGAATTGAAACATCTGATAGACTCACTTGAAAGCCTGGTCTAATGTTTCAACAAGGACATTCTAGTGGGTACCAGCTCATTGCAACATTCTAGCCAACGAGTAGACAGGCAAACTTGCAAATAAAGTCGGAGTTCTTTAACAAAAAGATATAGAGACAACTTATGAAATGGCAAAACCAACTATGAAAGCCACGCTCAAGTCCAAATTGGAAAGAGACCACACATGCCATATAAAAAATGATACCTACCATCAGCTGTCTAGGCGAGACCAGGTCATTATTTCCCGGCTACGCACTGGACAGAACAGGTTGAGGTACCATCTATACCACAAGTACATAACTGGGACAACAAATTTCTGCACCGCGGCACCAGCCCGATGACAGCCGAATAGTTACTCCGGTCCTGCCCAACTTACAGCAGTGAACGGAATAGAATATGGCAACAACCCACTTCTCTCCAAAACTGCTTGGAGACGTCAAGAACCTTGAATTGACTACTGCCATTATTAGTCATTAAATTTAAATTCCATTGAATCTTCATGGTTGAACTTATCATGGTGTTTGGTAAGTGCACCACGAAAAAAATTAAAAGGCCTGAGAGATCGTTTAGTGGGTGCTCAAAAACACTTTCACGGTGCAATGCGCGCCGTTTCTGTATTTGCCTGAATAAGTGGGTTTTTTTTTCATTGCTGCTTACAGAACGCTTCACTTAGATGATTAGTAATGTGGGAATGTTGACCTTGAAGTATGACATTGGCTGTAGCAACACTGTCATAACATAACTCTTCACTCTAGGACTTGATCCTGCAGGACCGTATTTCGAGAACACAGACAAGGTTGTCAGGCTAGATGCCACAGATGCTGTCTTTGTCGATGTGATTCACTCTGACGCACTGAATCTCTTACAACTCGGTAATTTTAAGTGACGTTAAATGTATTATTGTCATTGTCACCATTATAATTAGTGTTGTCTCGTCCTGTAACATGTTCTCTGTCGTATCCTTGTTAAGGATTACGGTGTGTATCTACCTCCGGCTTGCCGTATGCGTTTTTATTTTCTGTATTTAATGAGCTTAGTTAAGGAATATATTTTTCTCTTACTTACTTAATCGTTCCTCTTCTACCGTGAGGTGTAGAGGTTTGGAAGAGATAGCGGCATAATATCATATCGGCTGTCTTCCTCCTGGTCTGGTTCTATTATAGTCCTAATGTTGTCCTCCCAGCGGACTCTGGGTCGTCCTGGAGGTCTGGATCCCTGGCTCTAAGTTTCTCATACGTGTCGTGGTAGCCAATCTTCTCCCATTCTGCAAACATGGCCAAACCATCTTAGTTGGGACTGTTCTACTTGGGTCTGCAGTGCTGGGTTTTAGGCCATGACGTATCGTTTGGTTGCGGACCACGTCTATTCTTGTTACTTCAGCCACCTTCCTCAGATACCTCATTTCTGAGGTTTGGATCTGACTTTTGTGGGTTGTAGTCATTGCCAATGACTCGCATCCATACGTCAAGACTGGGGCATAGGTGGAACGGTATACAGCCATCTGTGCCTTCTTCCCAACCTCTCTTTTGCTGAATATTTGTTTTTTTCAATACTAAATAATACTTACAATAAACAACAAAGAGAAGATAAAACAAATTTTTAAAGACATTAAAACACATTTAGTTGAAGTAGAGGTATCACATAGCTTTAAAATCATAACAGAAATAGCCAAGATCTTCTTATCAAAGAAGTCAAGGTTTGACTATCAGAATATGAAATACTAACCAGACTCAATAAAGGCAAATCTACTTACGGATTGCATGAATTAGAAAGAGTAAACCAAAACATTATAAACACTGACGTAGTCACAATTACTCTGAAAAATAAAATTCAAATAAAAACAAATTCTTACAATAACTCGGTGTTCAAATTGCCAGATCGGTGGATTGTCGTAAATGGGACATGTAATCAAAGTGACTTGGCAAACAGGTGATTAGCCCATTGTGCCCGGACTTGCCCTCAAGTGTACTCATATTCGCTATAAAACCTCCGAACTATCGAGACGTCATTCCAGCCAAAATGGACAGAGCCTCATATACCCGAAGGTTTCGAGGGATGTCCTTCCTCATCTGCACAAAGGCATTTATAGAGGAACTCTCAGGACCCGTAGGTCTGAGGAAAGGAGCAAATCTGAAGACAGGCACAGCAGTCTTTGGTACTGGGAGGTCTCCACTCAGAGTGGTGTACCACACACAGTCAGTAAAGACATAGGTCGCCTGCGGCGGAACTTAGACATGCATGGCTTAATCTTTGAGACAAGCATATGACTACTACTATATTAAACGAATAGGGGAAATGTTGAGCTTTGGGTATATCCAACACACAGAACTAAATGAGTTTAGGTGATTTTTATTCACTTTAAACATCAATTACTAAAAATATCAGATATTACATAAATTATCATAAGTACACAAATGCAAATAACAAGTTTGGGAGGGGGTGAAGAAGATTGGTATCGACTAAGCCCTTCCCGCTCAATTAGACAAAGACAAACCCAGTCCAGAGATAGATAATATCAGGAACACGGGTACGTTAACCTAACAGTGAAGTTAATTACTCTGAAAGAGGTGTTACCAAGTTAGGTATAAGTGATAGAAAAAAAAAACCTGTTCTTCCCAGCTGTTCTTCCCTTTACTAAGCAAATGGAAAGGAGGTGGTTTTAAACAGAGTTAACAAATTATCAACTATCCCACTTAAAGGAACAATGTAGGGTATACAGAAAAGATATATGTTACCAGGTAAGCAAGTTAACTTTGTGTTTGTTTTGGGTTTTTTTTTTTTGGGGGGGGTTTTTTGTTTTGTTGGGGGTTTTGGTTTTTTTGGGTTTGTTTGGGGGTTTTTGGGGTTTTTTATTTTTTTTGGGGGGTTGTTTGGGGGGGTTGGGGGGGTGGTTTGGTTTTGTTTGTGTGGTGGTTTGTGTGGGTTGGGGGTGGGGGTTTGGTTTGGGGGGGTTTTTTGTTGTGGGTGTGTGGGGGTTTTGGGGGGGGGGGGTTGGTTGGGGGGGGGGGGTTGGGTTTTTTTGGTTTGGTTGGTTTGGGGGTTTTTTTGGGGGGGGGGGTTGGGGGGGTTGGTGGTTGGGGGTGGTGTTTGTTTGGGTTGGGGGGTTTGGGGGTTTGTGTTGTGTTTTTTGGTTGGTGTGGTTTGGGGGGGGGGGGGGGGGGTTTTGGGGGTTTGTTTTGTTTGTTGTGGTTAGGGTTTTTTTGGGGGGTGATTTGGGGTTTTTTTTTTTTTTTGGGATTTTTTTTGGTTGTTTATGGGTTTTGTTGGTTTGGGGTGGGGTTGGGGGGTTTGTGGGTGGGGGTGGGTGGTTTGTTTTGGGGGATGGGGGGGTTGGTGGGGGGTGTTTTGTTGGTTTTGGGGTTTTGTTTTTGGGGGTGGTGGGGGTTTTTTTATATTTTGTTTGGTTTTTTGGGGTTTGTGGGGGTTGGTTTGGGGGTTGTTGTGTTTGGGTGGGTTTTTGGGTTTTTTTGGGGGGGTTTTGTTGTTATGGGGTTTTTTGGTTGGTTTTGATTGGGTTTATGGTTTTGTTGGGGGGGTTTTTGGTGGGGGTTGTATGTTTGGGGGGGGTTTTTTTAGGGGTTTTGGGTTTGGTTGGGGGGTTGGGTTTTGGGGTTTGGGGGTTTGGGTTGGGGGGTTTTGGGGGGGGGGGTTTTTGGGTGTGGGGTTTTGGGGGGGGGGGGGGGTTGGGTTAGGGGGTTTTGTTTGGGGTTGGGTTGTGGAGTTGGTTTTGTTTTGGGGGGGTGTTTATGGGTTTTAAGGATTGGTGTTTGTAGGGGGGGGGTTTTTGGGGGTGGGGTTTTTTTGGGGTTGGGGGGTGTTTTGGTTGGTGTTTTTTGGTGTGATGGGGGGGGTTGTTTTTTTGGAGTTTTTGTTTTTGTTTGTGGTGGTTTGGTTTTTGTTGGGTTTTTATGGGGGATTTAGGGGTGTTGTTTTTTTTGATTTTGTTGGGGGTTTTTTTGGGGGTTATTGTTGGATGGTTTTTAGGTGTGGTGGGGTTTGTGTGTTGGGGTTGTTGTGGGTTTGAGATGGTTTTTGGGGGGGGTGTTTTTTGTTGGGTTTGGTTTTTTTGGGGGGGGTGGGTGTGGGTATTTGGTTTTAGTTTGGTTTTGTGGGGGTGGGTTGGGTGGTGTGGGGGGGGGGGGGGTTTTTGTTGTTTTTTTGGGGGGGGTTGGGGGGGGGGTGTAATAAGTGTTGGGAAGTGATTGTTGGGGGTAAGGATTTGGGTTGGGGGGAAGTTGGTTTTTTTTTTTTTGTTGGTGGGTTGTTTTAATTTTTGAGGGGGTTTTTTGTTTGGAATGTGTGTTGGTTTTGGTTTGTGTTTTTTTAGGGGGTGTTTTTTTTTTTTGGTTGGGGGTTTGGATTTGGGGTTTATGGGGGGTTTTATTATTTTTTGGGGAGTTTTTTTGGGGTTTTTAGGATATTGGGGGGGGTTGGTTTTGGTTTTTGGGATGGGGGGGGGTTTTTTAATTTTGGGTTGGTAGGGATTGGTTGAAGATTTTATTTTATTTGTATTTTGTTTTTTTTTTGGGTTTTTTTGTTTTTTTGGGGTTGATTTGTGTTTTAGTTTGGTTATTTTAGATGTTTTGATGTTATTTTAAGTGGTTGGGTTTGGTTTTGGGGTGTTGGGGGGTTTTTTGGGGGGGGGTTGGTTTTTTTTTTTGGGTGGGAGTGTTAGGGGGTTGGGTAATTTTGGTATTAATTGATTTTGGGTGGATTTTTTGGGGTTTTGGTTGTGGGTTGATGTGGTTTTGTTATTTGTTTTTTTTTTTGTTTTTTTTTTTTTTTGGGGGGTGTTGTGATGGGGTGATGTAAGGGGTTGTTTGGTTTTGGGTTGGATTTTTTGTTTGGGTTTTTTTGGGTGGTAGGTGGGGGGGGGGGTGTGTTAGTTGGTTGGGGGGGTGGGGGGGGGTGGGTTTTTTGTGTTTTTTTTTGGGGTGGGTGTTGATTTGGGGTTTTTTTTTGTTTGGTTTTGATAGTGATTTGATGTGTTTGTTTTGGTTGTGGTTGGTGGGTTGGGGGGGGGGGTTTTGGGTGTGTTATTGGTGGGGGTGGTTGTTGATGATGTGGGGGTTTTATGATTTGTAAAATTGATGGGGAGTGTGGAGTGTTTTAGGTTTTTGGGGTTTTGGGGATTTTTTTTTTTGTTTTGTGGTTGGGGGGGGGTTGGGGTTTTTTTTTTGGGGTGGGGGGGGGGTTGATGGGTTGTGGGGTTTAGTGGGTTTTTTAATGGTTTTTTTGGTGTTTTGGGTGGGGTTTTTGTGTTAATTGGTGATGGGGGGTGGTTTTTTGGTTTTATTGATTGATTTGGGGAATTTGGGGGGGGGTTTGGGGGGGGGGTTGGTGTAGGGGGTTTTAGGGGGGGGGGTGGTTTGTATGGGGGGGGTTTTGTTAATGGTTTTTGGGTGGGTTTGGTTTGTTTGGTTTTTTTTTGTTTTAGGGGTTATGAGGGTTTTTTTTGGGAAATTTTGGATTTTGTTTTGTGGGGATGGGGTTTGGTATTTTTTTTGGGATTTTTTTTTGTTGTTTTTTTTTTTTTGATGTATATTGGGTATGTTGGTTTTTTGTGGTGTTTGTGGGTTGGGGTGTTTGTTGTTTTTTTGTTTGTTGTGTGGGTTTTTGAGTTTTTATTTTGTTGTGGGGTTTGTTTTTTTTTTTGATTTTTATGGGTTGTGGGGTGTTTTTGGTTTTGGGTTAGGGGTTTAGTGGGGGGATGTGTTTGTTTTTGGGTGGTGTTTTTTGGGGGTTTTGGTTTGGGGGGTTGTTTTTGGGTTTTTGGGATTTTGGGGTTTTTTGTAGGTTGGGGGTTTTTTTTGGGGGGGTTGGGGATTTTTTTGTTTTATGATAGTTTTTGGGGGTTTGGGTTTGGGTTGGGTGGGGGGTTTAAGGGGGTGGGTGTGTGGTTTTATTTGGTGGTGGTTGGGGGGGGTGGGGTATTTGGTTTAGGGGGGGTTTTTTGGTTTAATTTTTTTGGATTTTTTTTGGTTTTTTTTTTTGGTTTTTTTTTGTGTGGGTAGGGTTTTTGGAATTGGTTTTTTTTGGTTTGGTTGGGGGGGTGTGAATTGGGTATGGTTTTGATTTGGGTTTTTGATTTTTTTTTTTTTAGGGTAGGGGGGGGTTGTATGGGATGGATAATGGGGTTTTGGTTTTTGGTTTGGAATTTTTGGTTTGGGATGGATTTGTGGTTTTGGGGGTTGGGGTTTGGGGTTGTATGGTATGGTTTTTTTTGAGGGGGGGTATTTTGTTGGGGTGTGTTGTGGGGGGGGGGGGTAAATTTTTTGGGGATGTGTTTTTGGGTGTTGTGTTTGGGGGATTGGGTTATTTATGGTTGGTTTTTGGGGGGGTTGGGGTGGGTTTGGGGTTGGGTTTTTGGTTTTTGTGGGGGTTTGGGTGGTTGTGGTTTTTGTGGGTGATTTTTTTGGGAGGGTTTTGGGGTTTGGTGGGTTGTGGGGGGGTAGGGTTTGTTGGTGGTTGGTGGAATGGTAATGGGGTTTGGGTTTTTTTTTTTTTTTTAGTGGTTTGGTGTTTGTTGATTTTTTTTGTTGTGTGGTTTGGGGTTTTTGGGTTGGTTTTGGGGGGGTTTTTTTTTGATGTATTTGTTTGGGGGGGGGTTGTTTGGTGTTTTGGGTGGTTTTTGTGTTGGGTTTTTTTTGGGATTTTTTGTATTTGGTTTTTTTGTTGGGGTTTTTGGTTAAGGTTTTATGTATTGGGTGTGTTTTTTTTGGGGGTTGTTTGGTTTTGGGTTAATTTTTTTTTGGGGGTTTTTTGGGGTTGTTTTTTTTTTTTGGGTTTTTTTTGGGGTTTGGATTTGGGGGGTTTTGGGGGGGGGGTTTTTTTTGGTTTTTTTTTTTGTTTTAGGTAGGTGTTTGTTGGTTGGGGGGGGTTGGGTGTATGGTTTTGGGGTTGGGGGGGGGGGTGGGGTGTTGGTTGGGAAGTTGGTAATTTGTTTTTATAGGGGTGGGTTTGTTGGGGTGATTTTTAATTTGTGGTTTTTTTTTTTTGGGGGTTTGTTTTGGTTGGGTGGGGTGGTTTATGTTTTGGGGTTTATTGTTGGTTTTGTGTTTTTGGGATTTGGATATGGGGGTTGGTAAGTTTGGGGTTGGGGGTGGGGTTTGGGTTTGGGTTTGGGGGGGGTTTGGGGGGGTTTTGTGGTTGGGGGTGTGGGTTTTTTTGGGGGGGGGGTAATGGTTTTTTGGGGGTTTTTGGGGTGATGTAGGGTTATTGGGGGTTTTTGGGGGGGGGGGGTTTGGTGGATTTGGGTTGGGGGGGTTTGGTTGTTTAGTTGTTGTTTTTTGGGGGTAGTTTTGGTTTTTTTTTTTGATTGGGGGTTGGGTGGAAAGTGGGGTTTGGGGGGATTTTTGGTTGGGGTGTTTGGTATTTTGGGGTTTTTGGGTTTGGTGTGTTTGAGTGGGGGTGGTATTGGTTTGGTATGTTTTATTTTGGTTTTAGTTTGATTGGGTATTTTTGGGGTTTTGATTTTTGGGGGGTTTGGGTTGGTGGTTTGGTTTTTGGGGGTATGGGTGGGGTGTTTTGTTGTTGGGGGGGTGTGTTTTTTTTTGGGGGTTGTTTGGTGGTTTAAATGTTTTTTTAGATTTTTTTGGTTTGGGTGTGGGGTTATTTTTGGTGGTTGGTTTGTTGTTTGTTTTTTTTGGTTGGGGTTTTTTTTTGGGGTGTGGGGGGGTTGTTGTGTTTTTTGGGGTGTTTGGTGGGTTTTTGGGTTTTTTTTGGGGTTTGGTTTTTAAGATGGATTTTTTTTTTTTTGGTTTTTTGATTGGGGGGGGGTGGGGGGGGGGGTTTTTTGATTTGAATTGGGTTTTTTGTAGGTTGGGTTGATGGTTTGGGTGTGGGGGGTTGGTGTTTGGGGGGGGTTTGGGGTTTTTTTGGGGGGTTGGGTGGGTTTTTTGGTATGTTGGGGGGGTTGGTTTTGGGTATGGGTTGATTGGGTTGAGGGGGGGGGTTTGGGTGTGGGGTGGTTTTTTTTTTTGTTGTTTGTGGTTGGGGGTGTGGGGGGGGTTGGGGTGGGGGGGGGGGGGGGGGGGGGGGTGTGGTTTTTTTGGGTTTTTTTTTGTTTGTGGTTTTTTTGGGGGGGGGTTTTGTTGTTTTTGGTTTTTGGGGTTTGGGGGGGGGGGGGTTGGTGATTTTGGGGGGGTTTTTGGGTTTTTGGGGGGGGTGTGTTGGGTTTTTTTTGTTTTTTGGGGGTGTGGGGGTGTTTTTGTTTGAGTTTTTTGGTTTTGTGGGTTTGGGGTGTTGGGGGGTTTTTTTAGGTTGTTGGGGGTTTTTAATGGGGGGTTTTTGGTTTTTTTTTGGGGGGGGGGTGTGGGGTTGTTAATTTTTGTATGGGTTTTTTTTTGGTTTTTGGTTGGGGGGTTTTTGGATTTTGTGGGTTGGGGGTTTTGGGGGGGGGGTTTTTTGGGTTTTTTTTTATTTTTTTGTGGTAGTTGTTTTTTTGGGGGGGGTGGGGGTTGGGGTGGTTTGTTTGTTTGTTGTTGTTTGTTGGTTTTGGTTTTTTGTTGTGTTTTTGGGGGGGGGGTTGGGGGGTTTTGGGGGGTTTTGGGGGGGGGGGGGGGGGGGGGGGGGGGGGGTTTGGTTGGTTTTTTTTTTTTTGGGTGGGGGGTTTGTTGTGTTTGTGTTTTGGTTGTTTTTGTGGGGGTGTTTTGGGGGGGGGTGGGGGGGGGTGGGGGGGGGTGGGGGGTTTTTGTATTGGGGGGTGGGGGTGGGGGTTTTTTTGGGGGGTTTGGGGTGGGGGGGGGGGGTTTTTGGTTTGGGGGGTTTGTTTGGTTTTTGGGTTTTTTTGTTTTTGGTTTTGGGGGTTTTTTTTGGTTTTGGTGGGGGTGTTTTTTTTTTGGGGGGGGGGTTTGGTTTTTTTGGGGGGGTTTTAGGGGTTTGGGGGGGGGGGGGGGTTTGGTATTGTTTGGTTTTGGGGGGTGGGGGGGGGTTGGGGGGTTGGGGGGGTTGTTGGGGGGGGGGGGGTTTTTTGGGGGGTTGGGTTTTGGGGGGGGGTTTTTTTTTTTTGGGTTGGGGGGGGGGTAATAGGGTTTTGGGGGGGGGGGGGGGTGGGGGGGGGTGGGTGGTTTTTGTTTTTGGTTTTTTTGGGGGGGGGGGTTTGTGTTTTTGGGGGGGTTTGGGGGGTGGGTT
Source organism: Oreohelix idahoensis (assembly GCA_024509875.1). Classification (NCBI taxonomy): domain Eukaryota; kingdom Metazoa; phylum Mollusca; class Gastropoda; order Stylommatophora; family Oreohelicidae; genus Oreohelix; species Oreohelix idahoensis. The sequence continues at coordinate 204,928 of JAMPIV010021579.1, read as the reverse complement.
GTTTTTGTTTTTTATGTTTGTTAAGGGGGGTTTAATTTTTGGGGTTTGGGGGGGGGGGGGGGGATTGGGGGGGGGTTGTTTTGAAGGTTTGGGGGGGTTTTTGGGGGGGGGGGGTGGGTGGGGGGTTTGTTGGTTTTTTTGTTTTGTGTTTTTTTGGGGTGGGTGGTTTGTGGTTTTTTGTTTTGGGGTTTGTGTTTGGGGTGGGTGGTGTTGGGGGTGGGGGGGGTGGGGTTTGGGTGTTTTTGGTGTTGGTTTTTGGTTTTTTGTTTTTTGTTGTAATGGGGGGTTTGGGGGGGGGGGGTTTTGGTGTGGGGGGGGGTTTTTTGGGTTGTGGGTTTTTGGGGGGGGGGGGGGTGTGGGTGGGGGGGTATGGGGGGGGGGGGGGGGTGGGGGGGTTTTTTGGGGGGTTTTTGGGGGGTTTTTTTTTGGGGTTTTTTTTTTTTGTTTTTGGGGGGGTTTTTTTTTGGGTTGGTGTTGTTTTTTTTGTGGGTTTGGTTTTGGTGGGGGGAATGTTTTGGGGGGTTTGTTTGGGGGGGGGTTTTTTGGGGGGGATTTTTTTGGATTTTTTTTTTTTGGGTTTTGTTTGGGTTTTTTTTTGGGTATTTTTTTGGGGTTTTTTTTTTGTGGGGGGGTTTTGGGGTGGGATTTTTTTGGTTGGGTGGGTTGTTTTGAATGGGGTTTTTTTTTTTGGGTAATTTGTGGGGGGTTGGGGGGGTTGGGGGGGGTGGGGTTTTGGTTTGGGGGTGGGGGGGGGTTTTTGGGGGTTTTTGTGGGGGGGTTTTGTTTTTGGGGGTTTTGTTAGTGGGGTTTTGGTAGGTTTTGTGGTAGGTTTATGTTTTTTGTTTTTGGGTTTTTGTTTGTGTGGGGGGTGTTTGGTGTGGTTGTTGGGTGTTTTTTTTTTTGGGGTATTTTTTTTGGGTTTTGTTTTTGGGGGGGGGGGGGGGTTTTGATGTGGGTTTTGGTTGGGGTTTTTTGTTTGGGGTTTTTTTTGTGTTGGATGGGGTTTTTTTTTTGGGGTGTATTTTTTTTTTTGGGGGTTTTGGTTTTGGGGTTTTGGTGGGTTTTTTTGGGTTTTGGTTTTTTTTTTTTGTGTGGTTTTGGTTTGTTTTGGGTGTTGTTTTGGGGGGTTTTTTTTGTTTTGTTTTTTTTTTTTTTTTTTTTTTTTGTTGGTTTTTTTTTTGGTTTTTTTTGTTGGTTGGTGGGGGGGGGGGGGGGGTTTTTGGTTTGTGGGGGGTTTTTGGGGGGTGGGTTTGGTTTGGTTTTGGGGGGATTTTTTGGGGGGGTTTTGGTTTTTTTTTTTGGTTGTTTTTGGGGGTTTTGGGGTTTTGGGGGGGGGGGGGGGTAGGGTTTGGTTTAGGTGGTGGGGGGTTTTTTTTTGGGGGGGGGGTTTTTATGTGTTTTTGTGTGTTTGGGGGGTGGGGGGGTTTGGGGGGGTTTTTTTTTTTTTTATTTTTTTTTTTTTTTTTTTTTTTTTTGGGTTTTTGGGGTGTTTTTGTTTTTTTTGGTGGTTTTTTTTGGTTTTTTTTTTTTTTTTTTGGGGGGTTTTTTTTTTTGGGGGTGGGTTTTTTTTTTTTTTGGGGGGGGGGAATTTTTTGGTTTTTGTTTGTTGGTGGTTTTGGGTTTTGGGTTTGATGTTGTGGTTTTTTTTTTTGGGTGGGGTGGTTGGTGGGGGGGTTGGGGGGTTGGGGGGGGGATTAATTGGGTTTTTTTTTTGGTTTAGGTTTTGGGGTGTTTTGTTTGGGTTTTTTTTTTTTTTGGGGGTGTTTGTTGTGGTTTGTGGGGGTTTTTTGTTTTTTTTTTTTTGGTTGGTTTTTTGTGGGGTTAGGTTTGGGGTGTTTGTTGGGGGTTTTTTGGTTATTGTTTTTGTTGTTTATTGTTTTGAAATTTTTTTGGGGGGGGGGGTTTGTGTTTGATGGGTTTTTTGTTTTTTTTTTTTTTTTTTTTTTTGGTGATGTTGGGGGTTTTTTTGTTTTTGGGGGATTTTTTTTTTTTTGGGGGGGTTAGTTTGGTGTTTTTTGGGGTTGGGGGGTTTTTTGGTGGGTTGGTTGGGGGTGTGTGGGTTTTTTTTGTTTTTTTTTGATTTTTTTTGTTTTTGGTTGGTTGGGGGTTTTGGTTTTGGGATGTTTTGTTTTTGGGTTTTTTTGGTTGGGGTTGGGGGTTTGGTTGGGGTTAAAGGGGGGGGGTTGGTTTTGTGGGTTTTTTTTGGGGGTTTGTGGTTTTTTTTTGTTTTTTTGGGTTGGGTTATTTTTGTTTTTTGGTTTTGGGGTTGTTTGATGGGGGTATTTTTTGGGGGTTTTGTTTTTTGGTTTTTGTTTAGGGGTTTTTTTTTAGTGGTTTTTTTTGTTTTTTGGGTTTTTTGGTTGTGGTTTGGGGGTTTAGTTTGGGGGTTTGGTTTTATTTTGTGGGGGGTTTTTTTTTTTTTATGTTGTTTTGGATTGATGGTGGTGTTTTTTTTTGTTTTTGGGGGGGGTTTTAGGTTGTTTTGGGTTTTTTTTTTTGATGGGGTGGGTGGTTTGGGGGAAGTTTTAGTTTTTTGGATGGGGGGGGTTTTTTTTTGGTAATTTGATGTGTATTTTTTTTTTTTTGGGTTTGGGGTTTTTGGGGGTTGGGGGTTGTTTTTTTTTGTGGGATTTTTTTTTTTGGGGATGGTGTTGGGGGGTTTTGGGTGGTTGGGTTTAAGTTTAGATTGTTGTTTTTTAAGGGTTTGGGTAGGGTTTGGTTTTTGTTGTGATTTAGGTTTTTTGGTTTTTTTTGGGGTTTAGGGTTTATAATTGTTGGTTTTTGTTTGTTTTTGGTTTGTTTTTTTTTTTGGGGGGTTTTTTTTTTTTTGTTTGGGGTGGGTGGGGTTTTTTGTTTTGTGTTAGGTTTTTGTGGGTGGTTTTTTTTTGGGGGGTTTTTGTTTAATTTTTTTTTTGGGTTGTTTTGGGGTTTTTTTAATTTTTTTTTTTTTTGATGGGTGTGATGGGGGGGAGGGGGGGTTGTGGGGGGTTGGGGGTTTTTTTTGGTGGGGGGGTTTTGTTAATTTTGGGTTTTAGGGGTTGGTATTTTTTTTTTTGTGTATTTTTAGGTGGGAATTTGTGGGTTTTGGTAATTGGGATTTTTGGGGTTATTGGGGGGGGGGGTATTTGTGGGGTTTTTTTTGGGTTGTGTTGTATGTTTGTTGTTTTTTTTTTTAGTGGTTGGTTTTTTTTTTGGGTTTTTTGGGGTTATGGGGGGGGGTTTTTTTTGGGGGGGGGGGGTTTTGGGTTTTTATGGTTTTTTTTTTTAGGTTTTTGTTGTTGGGGTTTATTTTTTTTTTTGGTTTTTGGAGTGATTGGTTTTTGGGGTTTGGATGGTTTTTTTTGATTTTGGGTTGATTTTTTTTTTTGTTAATTTTTTTAAAGTTTTTGTTTGTTTTTTTATTTGTTTGGGGGGGGGGGGGGGTGGTCTTTTTTTTTTTTTTTTTTTGGGTTTTTGTGTTGGGGGGGTTTTTTTTTGGGTTTTGGTTTTTATTTTTTTTTTTGTTTTGGGTATGGTGGTTATTGGTGTGGTTTTTTTTTTTTGGGGGGGTTTTTTTTTTTTTTTTTTTTAATATTATGTTTTTTTTATAATTGGGGGGATTTTGGGTTTTTTAATGGTGATTATTTTTTGGGGGTTATTTTTGGGGTTGGGTAGGTTTGGTAATTTGGTTTTTTTTTTTTTTTTTTTTTTAGGGTTTTTTGGGGTTTTTTTGGGAATTTTTTGGGTAGTGTTTTATATGAGTTTTTTTTTTTTGGTATTATGGGGTTTATTGGGGGGGGTTTTATTTATTTTTTAGGTTTTTTTGTTGTTTTTTGTGGAAATTGGGGGGTTGTTTTTTTTTGGGTGGGGGTGTTGGTGATATTTTAATTATTGATTTTTTTTTTTTTTTTTTTTTTAATTTTTTTGGGAATTTGTTATTGGTTTTTTTGTTTTTTTTTTTTTTTTTTTTTTGGTTTAGGTTTTTGGGGTGTTTTGGTTGGGGGGTAATTTGATGTGTTTTAATTGATTTTTTTTTTGAATTTTTATGATTGGATATTTTAATTTTTTTTGGATTTTTTTTTTTGAATTTTATTTGGGGGGATTTAATTGTTTTGGGGGTTTGTATTGATTTGGGGGTTTTTTTATTTTGTAGTTTGTTTTTTTTTTTGGATTGGGGGGTTTTTTTGTAGATTGGTTTTTGTTTTTTTTTGGTGGTTTGTTTTTTGGTTATTTTTGGGGTTTGTTGGTTTTTTTTGATTTTTTTTGTTTTTTTGTTTGGGTGGAATGTATTTTTTTTTTTATTTTGGGTTTTATGGTATTTTGGTTTTTTTTGTTATTTTTGTTTTTATTTTGGGGTAAATTTTTGGTATTTTTTTTTTTTTTTTTTTTTTTATTATGTTGGATGTATGGTTTTTGATTTTATTTTAGGGGTTTGGTTTTTTTTTTTTGGTTTTATAAGTTTATTTGTTTTATTAATTGTAATTTTATTTATTTTAGTTTTTTTTTTTAATATTGTAAATTTAGTTTTTTTTATTTGGTAGTTTTTTTTTTTTTATAATTTTAAATTTTATATTATTTTTTTTTTAAAGTTAGGAATTTGGAATTTTAAGTTTTTTTTTTTGTGGAATGTTTTTTTTTTTTTTTTTTTGGTGAGAATGAATTTTTGTTGAATATAATTTTAATTTTTTTAATGGATTTTTTTTTTTTAATTATTTTTGTTTTTTTTTAATTATAATTTTTTGGTTTTTTTTATTTTGATTAATTTTTTTTTTTTTTTTTTTTTTTTATTGGGGTAAATTTTTTATTTTAAAATAAAATTTGTATTATTTTATTTTAAATATATTGTTAAATTTATATTTTTTTTTAGGAAATTTTTTTTTTTTAATTTTATTGGTATTTATGAAATTTATTGATTTTATTTTTAAATTTTGGATTAATTTATTTTGTAATTTTTTATATTTTATTTTTTGGGGTTATATTAGGAATTATTATGGTTTTTATTTTTTTTAGTTTTTATAATATTATTTTATTGAAGTATAATTAATTTTTTTTTTTAATTAATATGGGGTATTTTTATTTTTTTTTTTTAATTATATTTTTTGGTGTCCAGCGTTGATCACTGGTAACTAGTACCAAAAACTGAGAGATAGAAAAAATAGTACCTCTCTTAAGTATTATGTCTCCTGATGTAAGCATCAGGTGACTTCCGCATTTCTCCACTATTTTATCTTCCTCTGAATTTTACCCGACGCCCATGGGCACAAAATCTCAGACTTTCGAGTAAGATGACAATGGGTTCGGAGAGTGGAAGAAGACAAATGCATCATTTACAAATACATACTTAACAAATGGGAATTTAGAAATGTTGACCCAAAAAAATATACACCATCATATCATCATCATCCTCTTTCTACTTTTTATAGAGCCTGGGGCTACTCTGCCATTGGTTCCTTTTGGAGAAACCTACACGAAGCAGGCACGAGCTCTTGCAGTGTTGGTTTATGTGGCAAGTTATTTTATATGATGAAGTTGTCACTCCCATACACAACTGTACAGAAATAAGCATTTCAAAGATATTAAATGTAAATATAAAATAATAAGTTGTACATTTTACAATTTGCCCCAAATGGGTTTAAATTTATCCAGACTTCGATGCACAGATTGGTCGTAAAATGCCCTGCAACTGTTTAAGAAGCAGTCTTTTCCCAGCTAGCGAAGGTTGCTGGTTAATGTACACTCTTAACTTCTAACACGTGACGAAGAATTAATCGGACTTGTGGCTTTAAATTTTATAACAGAAGTTTTAAACTTTTAATTTTATAAGTTACTCCTAATCACTTTAACCTGTCATATAATGGAGTCCTTATTACAAACTTATATTCTTGCTGTCCGTGATTTCCTTGACGAAGATTGAAAAAAGCCGTGAGGAAGCTTCAAAACGCTTTAGGTTTTAAAGTTAGAATTTTACCTTTGCAAAACTAACCCTCGAGTGGTTCTCTTGAGTGGAACCCAATTACAATTTAGTTTACTTTGTGCTCTAACTTTAAGTCAAGCACAATGTAAGGCGTCTTATTTCAGTAAATTATCCCCCTATCCATCATCACGGTATTTATTGCCATGATCATATAGGTATTGCAACTAATTATTTTATGGCATGCCGGAAATCCTTATGTCATTTGCCTTGTCTTAATTCCACAATCTTTTTACTCTTCTTCCCATCTCTGTTTATTACGACAAAACATCTTGCCGAACTGATTATATTATATCTCCTCGTGTCTTAATACATCAAGATTGTTCTAAGGATGGGCCTAATTTGTGCAAGGTATGTCTGTCGAATTAGGTACATGTTATTTTACATCTACTTTCTTCGACCAAGCTGACCGGAAATAATTACGCAAATTAAATGAGGGGATAGACAGCTTAATTCGTATCTATCAAAATACGTCTACTGCCTCCGTCTTGAGTAAACATATCAGTGTGGTGTTGTCCACCGCTCTCGCTAAACGCCGACTGGCCATAACAGTAAAGATGGACAGATTAGGAAGGTGACAAGCTGGTAAATTACATGGTGTCAACCCGAGGATACGATAATTATCGGTAGATTGAGGCGTAAAAGAAAGATAATGAACGGTGAATAATGTCACAGAACAGTGTATCAAAAGGATGGGTTCTGAATTTAATGACATAGTGGGGGTAAACAATAATGGTCTTAGAAAAAGGAACGAATGAATTAAAACTGTGGTCACATATGGGTTGCAATAATTTTTTAATCTTTATATTTCCAAAATCTGCGATTACCTCTTTTAGTCATCGTTTATTTACTTTTCTTTTCACTTTTTTATCTCCAAGGACCTAGTTTTTTAATTTTTCAAAAAATCGAGAGCACACCCGCGACACCCCCCCCCCCCTCTTCCATATCACTAAATTTTCGATTTCTTGGTATAGCAGTGTCACGGGATTTGCATCCCCTTTACTCTGCAATAGTGGTCTACCAGTGGCCAAACTCAAGAGTATCTAAAATGGGTCTTCAAAGGTGTCTACCTTCGCACAAGATTACTCTTGGCAGAGTTGTAGATAGAAGGATAATGAAACTTCTATCTCAAGGGAGTTCCACAAGATAATTCAGAAGTCAAGAACAACGCTGCATAGGGCAGAGCACTATTAACTTATCAGGCATCTTTTGTAAATTTTAAGCAGTGGTTTGACTTGTTCGAGCACCCCAGCTGGTTTAATCCAGCGAAATTCCTTTTATAAGTATTTTTGGCTCTATGGTGTAGCAATGTGATTTGCTGGAGAGGTTATGATGGTAAATTATACAAAGGATAGATATAGAGGTGTAACCGTGTGAGGTCAAGCTATGTAAGACCTTGAGTCTAGTGGTTGATGATGAGTCTCAAGGGACCTAACGCTACCTCTCAAGATCTCACACGGTGTTGTGATGTTCTAATGTATGGTGTTTGATGTGACTAGTGTCTAGGGGATGCAATGTAATGATTGTACACCAAACCAACACAGTATAACTCTTTAATAAAAAGCTTAATAACTCTGTGGTTAAAGTTTCAAATTTAGAATGATTTTTCTTTTTACAATTTTTAATATGCCTGCCCTGCAATCTCTTTTGGGACAGGTCTTTCAAAAACAAACTGAAGAAAATGTATGTTACACGAAAGTGAACTGAAATAAGGACTCTGGGTCCAAACACACTATTAATATTATAATGTTCTTTCAGGTGTTTTCACAGAATGTTCACTACTCAATGATTAGGTGAGTCATGTATTAGAATAGCTGGTTTGTGTCATCATATACCCCAGAGAGTTTCTGTTATATAATAGGGAAACCTTTATTCCGATAAGATGTCAGTTTGCCTGGTCTGTGGCACATAACCTGCAATTTCCTTCGTGAAGCTTCAATATAGGATATGGCTCTGCAAAAGCTCCACTTGATAATGATATAGGATAAGCTGGACTAGAGACTTTGTTGTCTTCAAATCGTACCTCAGCTTTCCTGTCACCAGCTGGTAACAGGAGACAAAACCTCTGAAATGATTAAAGACACCCTGGCCTTTTCATCTCTGTTTATTTTTCCCTTTACTCTCTACCTGACAAGATGGGGTTCAGCCTCGTGTGCAGACAAGTGCACCAGCCCCTAATTTATATGACTCACATCATATCGTGACCACCTCTCAGGTCCATATGGCAGATACGCCCCTGTCATTTCCATATTTTTATTCAACACAAATTACTAGGAGTATGTATATCTCCTTATTCACATATGATGGCTTTTATGCTATTTCAAAATATAAACGCTCCAGGCAATGAATAGTGTTCATCGAACACGGAGGCTTGCTAATCTACTTTAGTAATACAATAATTTTTAATCACAAGGCAATATTCAAACATGTATCAAATATATATATACCCAACTGTCTCTTAGGCATGTCATACACTTTCCCAATTTTTGCCTTTGCCAACATACAAAATAATATAAATATTCTTCTTACCAGAATTCAATGAAATAAGCAAAGGTTAGATGGATGGCACAAGTTCAGTAGTGCTGCTGTCTAGACTGTGTCAAACACTTTTAGTTTTAATATTACACACTTCTAGTATCACATCAACCTGCTTCAGGATCTGATTCAGACAAATGGCGTCCTACCCCTCTAAATGGTTACTAATATAGAATGCATTAGCCAATGGTAGCCAGCACATTTGAATTTTGAAAATAAAATCCGAATATTTGCAGCACAAGTCAAAAAACAGACTTGATTCTTGGGTTTTACCAAGTTCTGCCTCTCACTCATTTCAAAATTCCACTGCAAAACCTGTTTGTCTCCCCCTTGTCTACCCCTCCTTTGCATATACCGATACCCTAGCTGGCTTTTTCCCAAGGACACTTCAAAAAGTTACTTTTGTGAATGCAAAAACGGAGCATGCGTTGGTCGGTCTGTCAAAACCGAAACCGTCTTTTGTCACTAACTTTCTTATTCTCTGTCCGATTTAATATTTTAAAGCATATACTTTTTCAGGGGAATCTTAAGCTATTAAACCACTAAGTTTTATTTGTGTAGTATTAAAATTAAAGAATTACATAAAATTTCCATATCAGTGTCCGCTGGTTTCCATTTCATCCTTTCTCATATTATGGAAAACGAGCGTCAAGTAAACACAAATCTTATTGCGTGTGTGTGTATATATCGTTCACTGTGTGCCTTACAGTTAGACAATAGCATTTGACTTTTGCGGGTATTTTTTAAATTTTCCAATCTTGCGTCTAAGCTTTCGAACACCTCTCCCTACCCGCCGCGCACTGTCGTTTCGAGCGGCAAGCTCGAACATCTAACACTTGGCGAACAAGCAGCCTGTGTCCATTCTCTCACTTTCATACGTCCTTTTTATGCCTCCCCGTGTTTTGAATCGTACTATCTTTCTAGGCAGTACTAAACTTGGGGTTTTCAAAATAGTTTCAGTTAACCCTTGACGTGTCGAATAAAGTCCAATACTTTTTACCACGGCAATACGGTTTTCACAGTACGCTCTTATCTCAATGCTATGAACGGCGTTGATACAGAAGACGCGTTACAACTCAACTATTCCTATTTCTACTTATGTTATTATGACTTTAATAGTTATAATTAACAATTTTAGCGCTGTATCAATGTATTTCACTACATATGGCTGTAAATATATGTATATATATATTAAAGATTTTCGATCATAAATGCGCTCTCTTATCGATAAGAACTGAATCAACTATGAATTTGTAAAATTAACATATAACATATTTAATAATCAATTAGTCTCTAACACATTTAAATAAATGTTGATGAAAGTGACTTTATATTTTTTTTTATTTGTCTTCACTGAGACTTAAGTGAGGACTGATATAATTAGTGTCCGTTGCTTGTGCCTGTTACAAATAACTTAACTTGCTGAGTACTGCAATGGGTCGTTGTCAGGTCTTTTGTGATGAGGACTCTTCTCTAGAGGCATCTAAATGAACTTCACTCCTAATGTCAAGGTGGGTGTCTTCACAACGTGCCACTGTAGACAGTTTGTGTCGAACCCAGCTACTTGAATCACAAGATAGTGGCAACGATTCTTACTTCAGACGGGTGTGGTATTGAGAACCGTCTTAAATCTTCGAACCACGAACTTTAGGAAAAATAAAAGAGCAAATGCCTCTGCGAAGTACATTTGTGGGCTGAAGATCAACAGGCGCATTGTCTCGCTGTCCATCCACCAATGTTAGGTTCTGTGAATAATTATTCTCCCTGAGTATACACAGTATAACTCATGGAATATAATTAAAAATCACTGCTATTCTTCTGGTTTTTTTAAATGGGGAAAATGTATCTGGACAGCGCGAGTGCTATGGGTTGCCTGTATTAACATTATCAAGTTACATATTCTCACAAAATGATACTGTACACGCTTTGCACATGTGATGTAGTCATCACTCACTTACTCACTGCTCCATTCGGAGTCTGATGCCACCTCTGCTGTCGGTTTTCTGTACGACTAGCAAGAAGCAATCACCAGCGCTTGCTGTAGTGGTTTATGAATATACTATTTTCATATGTTGAGGTTGCCAACCTCGTATGACTTGTCTAACCACTTAGCAAGTAACATGTCACATTCACATTTGTAAAATATATGTTCACAACTTACCCCAAATGGGATATACAATCTCCTGGCACAACAGAATGAACACAGCAACTTTGATTTGATGCTTCGAACACGTGGTCCGGGAGATTTCAGAATTCCTCTTATGACTAGTGCTCTGATTCCTTAAGTTTCCAGTCTTGGTATTTAAAATTGCGGGTTCTCTTTTAAGTTATAAAGACGTCCAAATACTTTGATCTGTCACTTTTAATTCTTGAATACTAGTCCGATGTCTCTCTGGCTCCAGGGAGTTGCTAATTTATCGTTGCGATGCAGTCTGATTTGTATCTCCGATTGTGGTGAAAATACAGTGATACAACGTTAAAATATCTCCAATTATAAAGATAACAGGTAAAATAACGTAGGGATAAAAATATAGGCAAGATATGTCGAGGCTTCGTCACCTACGCCAGCGCTTTCTGGCGCCATTGAAACTAACTAGTTGGAACATGCATACTAAACGGTTTACCCTTTTTAGACGGGGTAGAAACGGAGATAAAAGAAAAAAAATTATGACGGTCTGAACACGTGTTTGAATCTAAAAGGCAAAAAGACGCAATGTGTAGTTTTAAAGAAAAAAATTACGCCACTCGTTGACACAATGTAAGGAAATGGAAAAAAAAGACCTTAGCTCTTATTCGAAACAGACGTACCTTAGACGTTTTACCGTAATTGGTCGTTTTAATTTGAATATAGCGGCAAATGCCATACCCGAAGGTTCAAAAACAAATTTCAAAACTAACCTTAAGAAAAGTAGGGTTTTCTTTAATAATAAAGTTATGAAAATAAAACCTAGTTAGTTTGATAGCCCATCTTGAGCAGAGAAATAATATACTTTTAATTACACAGACGGACAGATAACACGGAAGATATTGACGAAAGACCGTATTGTTCCATACAGACTAGCGAACAGTTTTTTGTGCATATTTTCACTAAAGTTACATTTTGGCGTCCTTGAGCCTAAAAATGCAAAAATCAAACTGCAGATGAATTAGGGGCAAAGTAGGAGGATAGTAGCTAAAAATAACTTAGCATAGAAATCGTATAAGTAAGTGGGGCAGGTTTGTGTAGTTTTTTCTTGTAGTTAGTCCAAAAAACAAGTGTAATTTTGGGAAAAAAACCAAGTTGAGAACGACAGACCGACAGACAAATACTACATATTAGACTGAGACTGGACTGAAATTGGACATTTATATTTTGAATATTTGAAACGTTAGAGGGGAAGTCCGTTGATTGGACAGAAGTTTTTATATTATTGAAAAAGAGACGCACGCTTGTGCCATTTTATAGAAGACTGTCCATTGACACAGTTCGTTACTGCTAGAGGTGATTTCCAGGAATTATTAAATAAAAATCAGTGGGACGCCCTAATCTAGCCAGCAGCTCAGCTGAGTTTTGCTAGTACTACGTAACTGTGTTCTCAATTCTGAATTGTGAGTTTCTGATCTGGCACTACGCTTGTGCCAGATGCTTTTGTAGAAGTACAAGAGCGGATGCCTGTGCAGCCTAACATTTTACTCCAGCTACTGAGAGGAGTGGGCCACAAGAATCCTGTACTACATCGTCACAGGCCAGTTAAGTGCAAACCAGGCCTGCTGTAGATTGATCAACTGTTTCCACCATCAATAAAGAAATAAAATCTTGTTATATAAACACTAATATCAGTCCATATGTCAAGGACAATGAACTTTGTAACCATAGATTGGGCATGATGACGCCACCCTAACTAAACATCCAGTGCTAGTTTTTCCCAAGACATTGTAGATATTATTAATATTATATAAACCAATGTAATAATATACCTATGTACAAAAATTTCATTTGATTATGCAATATATATATATATATATATATATATATATATATATATATATATATATATATATATATATATATATATATATGCACTTTATTGATAAATACATATTGTTTCATATGTTCTGACCAAAAGAAACAATTGGTTCAGGACTAATAAATTTTAAAAATTTTCAAACTTAAATTCTACAAGCCAGAGTTAGTTCAGTTTATCATACAGTTTATTATTATTATTAGACTTATTATTTACATGTGTGTGTCTGTGTATTTTATTACCTACACATTACATTTCAGTACCCTAGACTTTTAACGTAGCTAACATTCATTATAGTAGAATAGGTCTGTTTGAGGTCGTAAGTGGTAGCAGAAAGGCCTTCTGTAACTCACATAAACTTTTATCTCAGGAGCCTTCACAGCTGACCTCATCCAGTACACTAGGTAACATAACAACCATACAATAACATCAAAAACCACTACACATATTGGGGTCTTGTCCGGGGATTAGGTTTATCAAAGATATTAGGGTCTCCTGGTCCTGGAATTAAACTAGTGGGGGCATAAGTGAATAAATTTAAAAGTGTCCCTTAAATAAAAAGTGGAAAGTAAAAGTTGATGAATCTTCACAGCCAGTGGTGATTAATTAATTAATATATTACCTTGGTAATTACACTTTGTTGTTTACCTTAGTCATTGTTAAATTGTGTGATTTAGTATGGCAGATCTAGCAAAATTTAGATCGGCTGCTGTGCTGACGGCGAAGGAAATGAACATGGAGGGTCAAGTTTTAATTCAGTATGTAACTTCAGAATGTGACAAGTATATTGAAAGGGAAGATAGGAGGTTACCTGAAGAGAAGAGGTTACAAATTGAGGCTGATAAAGAACTTAAGAGGCTGCAGATTGAGGCTGACAAAGAGGCTAAGGCATTGGAGGCAGATAGGGAGATTAAAAGGCTCCAATTAGAAGAAAAAAAGGCTGAAAGGGAAGCCGAGGAAAGAAGATTAGCTACAGAAAGAGAAGAAAAGAGATTGACTGCCGAAAGGGAGGCAGAAGATAAGAGATTGACTGCCGAAAGGGAAGCAGAAGATAGAAGATTGCAAAGGGAGCACGAATTACGACTAAGGGAGCTGGAATTACAAGGCCATGCTCCTGAAAATGGTGCCAGCCCCTTTCCCTCAGATGCCACGCCTAGTCAGGGAGCCTCAACCTCAGCTATGGGGTTTCATTTAGACCATTTTGTTGAGAAAGACGATGACATCGAGGGGTACCTCAGTAGATTCGAACTATTAGCTACTACGTATGGGTTGGAGAGAGAGAGGTGGAGTCTTAAGTTATCCGAAGGGCTTAGAGGTACTTCTTATGAAGTTTTTGCTAAGATGAATAGAGACGACCAAGACAATTATGACATGCTAAAGCAGGCTTTGTTATTGAGATTTATAAAAAGAATGGTGAATTTTATCGTAAGAAGTTTAGAAATGCCAAACTGTTGTCTGGGGAGACATACCACTGTTGCGCAAGAATGTCGCAACGTATTCTGTGTACTTTATATTTTTCTTATGCAAAGGGAAATAACTCGTGTAATTGTATGTCACTTTTACTTACAACAGTTTTGGTTTCTTGTTGGCGTTCGGTTGCCGATAAGTTTGTTTGAGCGATCTTAAGTCATGTCCATATATGGAGCGATCTTAAGTCATGTCCATGTATGGAGCGCTCGGGCCCACTTTTCTTGATAACATTTGGCAACTTGCAATGTTTCGGATTCCTATCCTTTTAAGGCTCGATCGAGAAGGTACTATCTTCGTATATTATCTGAACTGTATTCGAATCGCGCGTTTCTGCGCATGTCTAAAGTTTTTGAAAGGGTTTCCGCCCGGGCAGTCTGGAGCAGTCTGTGGCAGATTCGTTGGAGAGCAAGACGCCTGTTTTGCCAGCGTCTGTGCTTATTCTATCAGGAAATGGAGTCCTCTATACATTGTTTGTTCCTTTGAGATGATATCTCTCTTGTGATTCGAAGCGCCTGGAGGTGTGTGAGTTATGTGGTTTATTTACTGAAGAAAAGGTAATGACATTTTGAATAACATTATCGCCATCTTTCGAGATTGACATTGTTTGTAGCCTGCTTATTGAAGAGTCTACGTTATGAGAAGTTTCTCAGCTCACGAATCACGTACATTGTTATGCATCGGGTTGATGCATGTCCTAAGGACTATTTACTTGTTGAACTCTGCTGCTCAATCTAGGTTTGATACCTTTGTTGACTAAAGGAACCTTGAGGACATTGTTAGGTACTTCAGAAGATATGCTTGTCTTGCTGAGGTCAGATAAAGGAGAGTGGATTTGATCTCCTACGGATATCTTTCGGCTATTATGGAAAGGGATGGAGGTTTCCCCTGACTACATGTACAGCTGGTTATGATGTACTGATATTCATATGATTCACCATTATTATGATGCTGTCTGCTATCCAGTGTTGTGCTGACTATGTCAATGTATCTGCATATTAATGTCTATGCACCTCGTCATTGTGGCGTCCACAATACATTATGAAAACGTCACTTGCTGTTTAAAGATTCCTTGACTTTTTACGTTATAAGTCGATGTGACGTCCCTGTTTGAAACTGTAGCTGTTGAACTCCACACTCACATCATTCATACAAACCAGACTAAAGACACCATATTATTACGCCTTTATCATCCCTGGTGTCTGAGGGTGATACACCACGCTTCAAGTGCCAGCATTACCTTACCTTTGGCAAGTAGAAGAAATATGACACCCTCAACCTTGTGTGGCAAATAATAATCCACGGAACATTTATCCAACAACGTAAATACCACGCAACAACATATTTGCTACGCAACAACCACCAATTCTCTGCCTGACTGGAAACCTATTTGGAGAAATGGACTGCTCTGGGGAAGACCCAAGATCTCAAAGAGATGATCATGATAGAGCAATTAAGAGAGTCCATGGCTCCAGACATGAGAAAATTTCTCATGGAACAAGGTGCAGAGAGGTTGGGGAGGTTTTGAATGTCGCTGAGAGGTATCAGGCAGCCCAGGCAGAGGTAAGTGGCACTAAAAAGAAGCACATAGAAAATTTTAAAGCTCCACAGCACTTTAGTAAATTTGATACCAGAGAACAAGGTAATAAAGGCAGGACAAATTTTGATAGGCCACGAAATGATTTTCGTGATAGAAACTCACAGTTCAATGACCAAAAATATAATGAAAGAAAACCGTTTAACCAAGGAAAGAGATGGTGCAAATGGTGTAAGAAAGACAACCATAACACCGAATTTTGTAAAAGGAAACCTTCAAACATTGCTGCAATGAAATCGGGGAACCAAAGATTAAAGGTTAATCCTAATGGACAGCAGGAACCTTATCACCCCTCAGTTTGTGAGGATGTTATTTGTAATGGGGTCACCATCAGGCGCCTATATGATACAGGTTTGGATTACGATTCAGTTGTGAAGTCTAGCCTAGTGGACCCAAGTCAGTATACCACAGAAACAGTGGAAATACAAGGGGCGACTAAGGACATACCACTCATGACACTTCCCATCGCAAGGATAACGGTGAAAACTCGCTATGTGGAAAGAGAAATCAGAGCAGCAGTGATAGATGAACCAATCTACCCTCTGATATAGGGGTGTAGATACGTCTTCTTGGGGAATCCCGAGAGACCTGTGATCATGGCGACAGTGCAGACCAGGTCACAGAAAAAGAAGGAAGAAGGTGAACCTATAAATGCTCATCCAGAGGAGATGAGGAAGGCGCAGGCTGAGGATAGGACACTCAAGCCATGTTTCAAAAAATTGCCCAAAGGCCACACACCTCCAAGCAAGGGAGAGTATTTTATGAAGGACAAATTGCTATACAGGAAGACAGGAACTAGATCCACTGGTCACGGACAGTTGGTTCTTCGCAAGGTATATAGGGCAAATTTAATAAGGAGCTTACATGTTGGAAAAGATGGTGACCATGAGAAAGTAGGTACCATCTGCCAAAAGGTTGCTCGAAAATACTATTGGCCCGACGTAAATGTCGATATTGAGAACTTTGTAGAAGCATGTGGCGTATTTCATGAGGGAACACCCACAAAGGGGAAAAATGTGCAGGACCTAGAATTGCCACGGAGCAAACTTAGGCCTGGAAGGAAAAATACTTATCATAAAGTAGACAAAGTGGAATGGGAGCCCCATTTTCACACCCAGTCTTCACTTGAATGGATTAACATGGCCACTATGCGACGAGTACAAAGAGTAATTTTACCCCAGAATAAGCTGACAATCCCTCGGTCAGCCTTATATAAACTGGAGGAACCTAAAAGAGAGCGAAGATCTCTCATAAGTAATCTAAAGTGGGGAGACAAACCCAAGAAAAAAATTGGTAGTGGTCGATTTGTGAGTGAAGATTCTAGGAAGAAAAGTCCTCACTATAAGGCTTCTAATGGAAAGGACCCGACGGGTGCCATGCAAAATAAGTATGAACAATTAAAAGTCCAGATGTAGCCTTATTAAGGACCTGGACAGATGAGAGAGCAGAAGAGACTGTTACCTCATCATATCAATATGTGAACGAGCTGACCACTCGTCTGAAAGCTGGATGGAAACTGGCAAATGATAATTTGAGACAAGCCAGGAAGAAACATGCAGCGTATTTTAGTAGGAAAGCAAAGGACAGAGAATTAGCTGTGGGAGAGAAGGTGCTTCTTCTACTACCCGGCAGCCAGAATAAGTTACAAATTGGATGGCAAGGTCCATATACGGTTCTAGAGAAGGTGTCTAGAACAAACTATAAAATTGACAAAAAGGGGAAGGAGAAGGTATAACATGTAAACCTTTTAAAGAAGTATCTGGACAGACCACTCCAGGAAAGCACCCCCTTACTGACCTTGGCTATCGCAACTCAAATGAAAAAAGAACCACTCACCTCACATGAATACCCATTACATCCCTGTGAGACAGCCGCACAGGTAAAAGTCAGTAAGCACCTGACTAAAAATCAGAGGGAGAGAGTTCAACAGGTTCTGGAGGAACATACAGATGTATTAACAGATAAACCAGGACATACAAATTTGCTACAGTATGACATGAAGCTGGTAGACTCAAACCCAATCTGTATGAGAGCCTGTTCTGTTCCGTTCGCGAAGGAGAAGGCATTGAAAGAGGAACTAGATTATTTGTTGAAAGAAGGGATTATTTCACACAGTGAATCTTCTTTTAGCTCCAGTGTAGTTTTGTTGAGGAAACCGTCTGGGGAACATAGACTGTGCATAGATTACAGGAAACTGAATGCTGTCACAGAAGGACAAGTGGATCCATTACCAGACACAAAACAGTTATTTGCCAGATAGAACAAGGCAAAATACTTTTCGAAGGTGGATCTTAGCAACGGCTATTACCAGATTCCAGTGAAGCCTGACGTTAGACCTTATTTAGCTTTTAGCACCTCGGAAGGACATTATGAATTCAACATGCTACCATTCGGATTCAAAAATGCTCCGAGTGTATTTTCTAGGATGATGCGCAAATTGTTGGATCCCTTGAATAATCCATGTATCACGAATTTCATGGATGATATTCTTGTCGCCACAGAAACATTTGAAGAACACATTAGCTCTCTGAAAATGTTATTCGATAGGCTCAGAGAAGCGAACTTAACAGCTAGACGAACAAAATGTTGTATTGGATGCAAAGAGTTGGAATTCTTGGGACATACTGTATATCAGGGTAACATGACCCCTGACCCCAAGAACTTGGAAAAACTGCAGAGAGCACCTAGACCACAAACAAAAAAAGACGTGCGATCATTCGTGTCGTTATGTGGGTTTTACCAAAAATATATCAAAAATTTTAACTCAATATGTGCTCCTCTGACTGATCTGACTCGCAAGGGAAATCCAGATAAAATTGTTTGGTCAGCGCAATGTGAATTGGCATTTCAAGAGTTAAAGGAAAAACTCACTAGCAAGCCTATTCTCAAATTGCCTGATTTGACTCAGGACTTTGTGGTGAGAACAGATGCAAGCAATGTAGGCCTGGGGGCGGCTCTGTTGCAAAGGTCCTCTTCACCCAATGGGGAACTGAACCCAGTCGCTTATGCAAGCCGCAAGTTAAACAAAGCGGAACAAGGATATTCCACAAGCGAAAAAGAATGTTTAGCGTTAATCTGGGCAATAAAAAAGTTCCAAATCTATCTGTATGGTAGGACTTTTGTGGTCCAGACAGATCACCAGCCCCTATTGTTCTTATCTCATGCCAAGCATGAAAATGCAAGATTGTTAAGATGGTCTTTATTGTTGCAACCTTATCAGTTTATTATTGAATATATCCCGGGGTCACTGAATGTCGGTGCAGATTTCACCAGTAGGCACCCCTGTGATCAAAATTAGAATAGTTAGTAGGCGGGAGGAGTTAATTTTATCTATGTGTATCACTGGTTTTGGAACTTGCATTAGTGCATGTTCTCAGGGGGGGGGGGGAGATGTGTGGTGAAAATACAGTGATACAACGTTAAAATATCTCCAATTATAAAGATAACAGGTAAAATAACGTAGGGATAAAAATATAGGCAAGATATGCCGAGGCTTCATCACCTACGCCAGCGCTTTCTAGCGCCATTGAAACTAACTAGTTGGAACATGCAGACTAAACGGTTTACCCTTTTAGACGGGGTAGAAACGGAGATAAAAGAAAAAAAAATTATGACGGTCTGAACACGTGTTTGAATCTAAAAGGCAAAAAGACGCAATTTGTAGTTTTAAAGAAAACAATTACGCCACTGGTTGACAAAATGTAAGGAAATGGAAAAAAAAGACCTTAGCTCTTATTCGAAACAGACGTATCTTAGACGTGTTACCGTAATTGGTCGTTTTAATTTGAATATAGCGGCAAATGCCATACCCGAAGGTTCAAAAACAAATTTCAAAACTAACCTTGAGAAAAGTAGGGTTTTCTTTAATAATAAAGTTATGAAAATAAAACCTAGCTAGTTTGATAGCCCATCTTGAGCAGAGAAATAATATACTTTTAATTACACAGGCGGACAGATAACACGGGAGATATTGACGAAAGACCGTATTGTTCCATACAGACTAGCGAACAGTTTTTTGTGCATATTTTCACCAAAGTTACATTTTGGCGTCCTTGAGCCTAAAAATGCAAAAATCAAACTGCAGATGAATTATGGGCAAAGTAGGAGGATAGTAGCTAAAAATAACTTAGCATAGAAATCGTATAAGTAAGTGGGGCAGGTTTGTGTAGTTTTTTCTTGTAGTTAGTCCAAAAAACAAGTGTAATTTTGGGAAAAAACCAAGTTGAGACGGACAGACCGACAGACAAATACTACATACTAGACTGAGACTGGACTGAAATTGGACATTTATATTTTGAATATTTGAAAAGTTAGATTGGAAGTCCGTTGATTGGACAGAAGTTTTTATATTATTGAAAAAGAGACGCACGCTTGTGCCATTTTATAGAAGACTGTCCATTGACACAGTTCGTTACTGCTAGAGGTGATTTCCAGGAATTATTAAATAAAAATCAGTGGGACGCCCTAATCTAGCCAGCAGCTCAGCTGAGTTTTGCTAGTACTACGTAACTGTGTTCTCAATTCTGAATTGTGAGTTTCTGATCTGGCACTACGCTTGAGCCAGATGCTTTTGTAGAAGTACAAGAGCGGATGCCTGTGCAGCCTAACATTTTACTCCAGCTACTGAGAGGAGTGGGCCACAAGAATCCTGTACTACATCGTCACAGGCCAGTTAAGTGCAAACCTGGCATGCTGTAGATTGATCAACTGTTTCCACCATCAATAAAGAAATAAAATCTTGTTATATAAACACTAATATCAGTCCATATGTCAAGGACAATGAACTTTGTAACCATAGATTGGGCATGATGACGCCACCCCAACTAAACATCCAGTGCTAGTTTTTCCCAAGACATTGTAGATATTATTAATATTAACCAATGTAATAATATACCTATGTACAAAAATTTCATTTGATTATGCAATTTATATATGCACTTTATTGATAAATACATATTGTTTCATATGTTCTGACCAAAAGAAACAATTGGTTCAGGACTAATAAATTTAAAAAATTTTCAAACTTAAATTCTACAAGCCAGTGTTAGTTCAGTTTATCATACAGTTTATTATTATTATTAGACTTATTATTTACATGTGTGTGTCTGTGTATTTTATTACCTACACATTAAATTTCAGTACCCTAGACTTTTAACGTAGCTAACATTCATTATAGTA
Source organism: Oreohelix idahoensis (assembly GCA_024509875.1). NCBI lineage: Eukaryota > Metazoa > Mollusca > Gastropoda > Stylommatophora > Oreohelicidae > Oreohelix > Oreohelix idahoensis. The sequence goes on along the minus strand of JAMPIV010021579.1, from coordinate 184,197 downwards.
GAATAGGTCTATTTGAGGTCGTAAGTGGTAGCAGAAAGGCCTTCTGTAACTCACATAAACTTTTATCTCAGGAGCCTTCACAGCTGACCTCATCCAGTACACTAGGTAACATAACAACCATACAATAACATCAAAAACCACTACACCGATTTGGCTAGATTACATTTACATTTCTCAGTTCATGTCCCAGATGGTACTTCCGACGAACTTGCCAATGAAAGCCAAAATCTTTTCCGGCTCTCAAATTAAACCAATGGTAAGCTATTTAGAACTATGTGGGTCATGGTGTTAACTCATCACTATCCCCAGCGTGTTTTAAAATATCAATTTTAAAATTTAAACTCGTGACCTCTTTCAAATATGGCAGTATTTGTACAAACTCAAAAACACATCGGTGTACTTACTTCCTGGCTAATACCTTCCGCCCATATTGTCTCTTCTGAGCGGTTATTCGTACTATGCTACAGAGATGGCCCAGCGGAAGCGATTACGTATATCACCTGTGTTTGCGTACATTCCTCAGACGGATTTCTTAGACAGCCAATCTGGCTTTCTTTCCATCGATCGTGCGCTACCACTTTGTGACAACAAGGATTGTCTCTATCAAAGGTGGCTAGACGACTGAAGTGATAAATGTATTATCCGCCGACCTGTCTAATCAGCCTCTTAATACTACGATTCACATGGTGAAACGTAAAGAAGTCTAGGGAGTGGTCACAGCAAACAATGTAAGTGCATTTAAATATGCCAAATAATAGGACGATGAGTGAGGAAAATGAAGAAATAAGTTAATAATGCAGGAGAGAACGAAATTGATGAAAGAGGCACAACTGATTTCGTCACAAGCAGTGGTTCTCGAACTTCAGCGCTTTCTCCTAATAAAGTACTTAAGGTTAAGATAATCCCATATCGTATACTGCGGTAGAGAAGTGCAGTGTTAGAGACATCACTATACTGGATCCAGTATCGAAAGGTGGGGTGACTAGTTTCCCTCCTTGGTGCCCGTTCCTTCCCTAACTCAAGAGTAGAGTCAGGTACCCATTTACAGCTGGGTAAACTACAGTATGACGATTCCAAGATTCGAACCCAACATCTTTGCCACGAGAGCCCAGCGCGTTAATCACTATGTCAATCGGACGCTCTTTCTCCCAATAGCTTGACAAATTTCTACGTTTTCGAATTATTCCGTAATGAAGAGTAATTATAGCACCTGGAGATTCTTGTTTTCTAAATTCATATTTTGCTGTCTGGAAATGAGTAATTGTCTACCCCACTGTAGTTTCTGGTAATCTCTGATGAGTGACAGAAAGAATATGACTTCTGCCTACTCATGCAATTGGTAAGAGGCGACTAATATGAAGTTGTAACTGGTGCTGTTAATTCATCATATAAAATAAATTGGTGCATAAATCATCACTGTCAGAGCACTTGAACACTTTAACGAAAACGTCCTATAAGAGAACGAGCTGTAGTAGTAGGTTAATGCTCTATAAGCAGAGACAAGTGAAATGATGATTATGATGATTGATGATGATAATGATGATTGGTGATGATAATGATGATTGGTGATGATAATGATGATTGGTGATGATAATGATGATTGGTGATGATAATGATGATTGGTGATGATAATGATGATGAATACATGCTCATGTTGTTAGAGTCTTCTACCCAATACATGATGACATGTTGGGATGACACCCTCGATAATCATCAGCTAACACAAAGACTCGTGCTTTAAACACTTTCAGAACAACCTGTGTCACTCTTGTACAAGTTCTGAATGTGCAAAAATGGGCTTCTATGCAAATGAGCATGTACCGCCTAACAATGCGCAGATGAAATATTACTTGACCACCGCTGACCACTCACCTTTCTGTCGTAAGTATTGTTGTGTTACATTTTTCTCGAATAACTCCCATTCCCTATTAGTAACCACAGGTTCCTTTCTGTCATAAGTATTTGTTTTTTAAATTGCAGTTATCACTCCGTGACGGACAGTAAACACCATCACACACTGTATGACAGACAGTAAACACCATCACACACTGTATGACAGACAGTAAAACTAAGTCACGCTTTAAGAACGACTGTTCACTCAGAGGCATTGGCAGATTTCGTGGCGTGCCCTGACGTCGCCTGGCCAAATCAAATCTATTGTTTTCAAAACAAAACAAAATGTAATGTATGTCCTTATTATTCCCGTGGATTTCGGATTAGCCAGAGTACCTGCTCCCACTAAGAATGTCATAAGAGGGGACTGAGGTGAGGATGTGCATGTGCTGCCATCCCCGCCATTGAAAATAAATTGCCACATAACCCGTTACAGCAAGACGACTAACATGTATTAGAGGTGGATTTCAGACATTGAAGGCTATAACAGTGATGTGCACGTGCTTCTTAATGGAAAGGAAGTATAATGCATTTATTTCTTTGGCCGAAGGGAAGCATAGTGATCTGGAGGCTGCCATATTGGTCTATTTTTGGCAAGTGGCTATTAAAATCTAGATCATCCAACTGCTTTGTCAGAGTCCACTGGATTCCATTTATGTTGTGTGTTGTCGATGTTCTCATAACCCAGTCTATTGCTAGGAAGAAACGAAGTGGAGACAAGAGGCATCCCAGTCGCACTCCCGTTCTTATCCCAAACGGTTCTGTAAGCCGTCCTTCATGGAGAACTCTGCATATCATGTCTTCATATGTTTTCTTTATTAAATTAATGATCTTCAGGGGAACTCCATAATGCCTCATCAATTTCCAAAGTGATTCTCTGTCTACACTGTCACATGCCTTTTCGTAGTCCACAAATCCAATGTATAAGTGGTGAATTCCATTCCAGACTTTGTTCAACTATTATTCTCAAAGTGGCTATCTCGTCTGTACAAGATCTGTGTTGTCTAAAACCTGCTTGTTCATCTCTCAGTTTCTTGTTTATGGACTCTTTTAATCTCTTGAGGATAATCCTGTTTAATACTTTTCCTGACACTGATAGTAACATTATTCCTCTATAATTTGTGCATTCTTGTAAATTTTCCATCTTAAGCAACTTAACCAGATATCCTTCCTTCCATTCTGCTGGTATCTCTCCCTTTTCCCAGACTTTACCAAGTAATTTATATAACATCTCTCTAGCCGTGTCGATATCTGCTTTGATGACCTCTGCTGGAATGTCATCTGTTCCAGCCGCTTTTCTATCTCTTCGAAGCTTTATGGCTTTCTTTATTTCTTCCTTCGTTGGTCTTTCAGCGTTAATTTGTTGCTCTTCTTCTGCTGGCTGGATGTCTGGCGGGTTTTGTGGAGCTGGTCCATTGAGAAGGTCCTCAAAATATTTTGTCCACCTCTTCATTTGCTCTTGTATATTGCTGAGCAGTTTTCCATTCTTGTCTTTTATGAGGCAGCTTGTTTGCTTGTATTTCCCTGTTAGCTTCTTTGTGCTGTTACACAGTTCTCTCATATTTCCTTTGGCTGGAGCATCTTCTGTCTCTTGCCAACTCCTCAAAATACTTCCTCTTGTCTCTTTTGAAACTTCTATTTACTTCTTTGTTTGCTTCTGTGTACACTTCTTGAACCTTGGCTTTGGAACGTCTGGTTTTGCTTGTGTTTAAATCTGCTTTCTTGTTTTTCTGTCTTTTATCTTATTGGTGGTTTCTGTTGTTATCCATGCTTTTTGTTGTCGTTCCCTTTCCCCCAGCAATTCTTCACATGTCTCATTCCATACAGTTTTGATTTGCTGCCAAGAGACTTCTGTATTCACTACATCTTCCAGCTGTTGTAGCACTTGTAACTTGTTTGATATTGTAACCGCAAATGTGTCTCTTGTTTCTTGATTTCTTAGATGGCCTTCATTAAATTGTTGTCTATAACTTTGCATTGTTGCATATTGTTTAGTAATAAATGGTTACGGTTAATGTTAGGGTTAAGGTTAGTGTTAGGGATAGGGATAGACAGACAGACAGACAGACAGACGGACGGACGGACGGACCGACGGACGGACCGATAGACAGACAGACAGACAGACAGACAGACAGACAGACAGACAGACAGACAGACAGACAGACAGACAGACAGACAGACAGACAGACAGACAGACAGATAGATAGATAGATAGATAGATAGATAGATAGATAGATAGATAGATAGATAGATAGATAGATAGATAGATAGATAGATAGATAGATAGATAGATAGATAGATAGATAGATAGATAGATAGATAGATAGATAGATAGATAGATAGATAGATAGATAGATAGATAGATAGATAGATAGATAAATGTCAGAGCTGTAGTGTATAAATCGGGGGGTTATATAACAGGCCCCACTACTATGCTCTCCCACTGTCCGTGCTGGATTTAACTCAAGATAGACATTGACTCGTGTACACTACGGGACAACACGAACAATGGCTGACACAAGAAAATAAGGCATCCAAAACAGCTAATATCCCTTTATTAGGAACACCACAAATTGGCCACAAACGGCCATAATGAAATGCATAAATATAATCACTACCATTGCAAGTCAGTATACAAGATATATATATAGGCACCATCAGAAACCTATCTGTTACGGTGAACTCCACTCACACGAGTGGCAAGATTATACCTACGTCAAACTAACAACCTTTAAAATACACATCGTACTTACAAAATAAGCCTCAACTTGCAAAACTAACAACCGAGAGAATAATGTACCTCTCTAGAACATACTACACCAGGAATAATGTACCTCTCTAGAACATACTACACCAGGACTCCAACTAATGGCAGACGCTATCTCGCTGATACGGCCAGTGATGAACAGCCCGTAAGCTGGCAACGATACGCCCTATCCAGGCGGCAGACGAAAAACGAATATATATATATACATATTGTAAAATAGTTTTCAATAATTTTTGTTATATTTCTTTATTGTTGGTACCATTTTCAAAACCTTTAACATGTTTGAGTGGCGCTTATCAAAACGTGACGGGCTTTGAACACCATTATTTAACCTGTTCTGAGGCGGCTCGCTTCTCGTCCATAGCGAAAATGGGTTAAGAACTCGTTATATACTTCCAGCGCATAGGACCCAAGTATAGGATGAAGATAATTTCATTATTTTTCCAATGCAATGAAAACTCCTCTTGCTATTTTTCCTTATTTTGATATAATTGTCTGTGCTGCTAACTCTGTTTATATTGGCGCAGATGTTTATGTATGATTCTGGATCATAGATATCCAACCTGTTTATATTGGTGCAGATGTTTATGTATGATTCTGGATCATAGATATCCAACTGCTGATAAATGAATGATATATTCTGTATGATGATATTTATTCATTATATAGGAACAATTAGAGAGAGAGAGAGACAGACAGGCAGTCAGACAGAGAGAGGGAGAGAGACAGAGAGAGAGACCACTTGTAGGTCAAGAGCTGAAGTTTGAACGTGATTTTCATTCCCACTTAAATGCTTTCGTAAAATAAGTTTAATATGCGTTGAACAGACTGGCACACAGAGACGATACCAATGGAGTGGAATAAAGGAATAATTGTCAAATTGCCTAAGAAGGGTAACATTGTCGAATGCAACAACTGGATAGGAATTTTCTTCTCTTAGTTTCCAGTAAAATACTAGGCAGGATATTTATACAGAAAATTTCAATAGCAGTCGACCATAAACTAAGGAAGGAACAAGCAGAATTTAGACAGAACAGAGGATGTGCAGATCACATATTTAACTTCTGGAGTATCATAGTGCAGTTCTGAGAATGGCAGAGACAACTATACGTTAACTTTGTTGATTTTGAAAAGGTTACACAGGGACAGCCTATGGAAAATACTGAAGGCTTGTGGAATTCCCAGCTACATTATTTCCATCATGAAAAGTCTCTATGCTAACTTTACACGTAGTGTTGGGCAACCGACTTTTGAGGTTAAAACAGGAGTACGATAGGGATAGCTTTATCAACCACTTTATTTTTTAACGGCTGTGGTGAAGTGGGATGTTATAAATATTTATAGGGGACTTAGTGTACTGACTGAGATCAGCTGTGAAGGTATATATATATCTAATAAGAGTAGTGTATTATATATAACCTTACTTGCTGCCACATATGTATACCTCAGTCAGAATTATTCTGGAGTAGTGTGATGACTACGTTATATGTCTAGGGTATGTGTATGATGAAGTGTAAGTCATAACAACAACAGACAGATAAACAATTTAATTTATTCCACCACACTTGACAACACTGTGACACTCACATACATACAACACTCTACGAGGATATCTTAAAGGAGTCACTGATAACTTTTCAAATAACAATATGTATTCAGTGCTGTCATGAAGGTATATGTGTCCTGATTCAAATACAAAGGGAACCAGGAATCACAATCAATTTTAATTACAAGTTATATGTACAGAATTTATTAATATGAATCTTGTAGTGACATGTATTTTTAATAGTATCCTATGTGTGTCAATTGTGTAGTAGTAATATGAGGTAATACTGGTTTTGTTTTGTTCAAGCTCTGTTGGTATTTATCATCATGACTTCAATAGTTTGTCTTTATTGGAACTAGTATTGGAGATGTTCTCAGTTTCTGATATTAAAACAATTTAATTCCCCTCTTAATGTTATTTTTACAATGTCATTTTAAGATGGGGGTACATAATGTTGAGCTCAGCTGGCCACATCAGCTTATCTTGCGTGATGGCGGCAGGAAAAGACTCCTCTGCTCGATTTCTCCCCTGGGCTCTGGAGACACCTCACTGATAGCTAAATGGACCAAGGAGTATGCTGTCCGACTCTGGATTCAGCAAAGCTCTGACCAGGTGCTGCTCAATAACGTCAAGACCACAGTCCCTGAAAACAAGAAGGATGTACCTTCTACTTCATAACTAATTGATACTCTAGTTCTACACTGAGCACAATACATCACAAACATTGAGTTCAGAGCGTTAGGCCAACTGTCAGCTTCATCTGAAATACTTTATACCAGTATTAACCTCCTTAATGGTTACTACGCCTCTGCACTCCAGCATTATTTCTGTCTAATCAATAATCTAGGTGTCTGTGTACTGTTTGGCCATTCCATGCAGTTTTACTTTCCTCCGACACCTTCTGTTCAGGCTGGAGCATTATAGGCTTTACATCATGTTTGCTACTGAACTACACATATATACAGGCATAAATTAACAATTCACATTCAATTTTCATTAAAAGATACTGAATGTTTCAAGCTTACCACAATTCATGGAAATAAACACAGATACGTTGACTAGCAATGAATTCTGGCACAAATACTGGCACAAATTCCCATCTGCTTATGTTCCAGGCTTTTATTTAGCAAAATATGAGCTGGCTTCAACGCACTGTTGCTTTATCAAGCTTATTTGAACTAGTGGTCTCGAACTAACGCTCCTAAGTGATTATATCAGCGAGTCTGGCCAATGGAGCCACGTTTCGACAAGTGATTGAAAAAAATTTTTACCTTCCTACGTCTCCCCTAACAACCAAGGATAGCATTTATAGTCCGACTAATCGTGTTTAGCCTTACATATCATTCCAGCCAATCAGTTCAAATGTAACTTGTGGCCCATTTCCCGTACAATGGTGGTTTAAAAAAATCTACCACTGAGCGATTCTGATTTTGGGTGTTGTCTGACAGCACCATCATTTTATTTTGGCTATAACTTGTTAATTCCTAGACTATTTGCGTAACGTTTTACATATTCTTTGTCAGCAAGCCCTAAGGAACCCAAATATACAAATTTAAAAGAGCTACGTGGCTGCGTTCAAAATATGCAATTTCTTCTACCTCCTGTTTCGAAGATGTGCTGTCTGGGTACTGTAATGTTTTCAAACGTAAACCCATCTAATGTTATCTTTTCTAATAAGCGTTTTCCAGGTTTTTTTAAAACCTAACTCTGGGAAGGTTAGTGTTTTTATCACTGTCCGTCCGAAAAAGTTAGTGCATGTGGCCTTACACGCGTGATAGTAGTAATTGTGTATCGCGTTACGCTAGTTGGGGTGGCATTAATAGCGAGACGCGTGTTCAATTTTGCATGCGTTCCTGATTTTCATTCGCCCCTCTCTCTTTCTATTTGAGTCCATCTGTTCGTTCGTTTTGGTAACGCAGTATAATTAATGTTAGGATTAATTTAGGTCATTACGCAGTGTGCCTCTCAATGTTTTTCTCAGAAATGCAATACCCGTTTTAATGTGTTGTGGAAACGCTTGTATTTATGCAGTGGCTTATATTTAACGTGGAAACGTTACAATTTGCAGACGAAGCATAAAACAAAGGGGGATTTCGAGTACATTCTTTGTGACAGCACTGTTATTGCTCTTTTCTTTATTAAATTTATTTGTTAGGCTTTATATTTACCTTTTAATTTATATATGTGGATTAGAATATTTCACGACACCTCCCCTCTTAAAACAGACATTCCATGTCAGTCCTTTATTCTATATACACATAGATAAATGTAAGTCAACTTGACTTTACTCTGCTGTGGTTCTATCATGGTTTTATGTAGTTGGGTCCATTCAGAGTAGGCACTACTCATGAAATCTGCCTCAGACTTCTACAACCAATAATATATTTCGGTTATGTTACTGAACAGCCGCAAGTGTGAGTGCTTGTCTTAATGCTGCTTTGCAACCCGTATTCACCATTTCTCTTCTCTGAGTCTGCGCAATGACATGTCCAGAGAACATTATATTTCCCTCAAAATGTACGTTATGAGGAGATAACATATACCTGGTGATAGCAGAGTTTTTGTAGTGGATCCCATAATCTTCTTATTATCCTGTATGAAACATTCGGAATATCCTCAATCAAAGAGGCAACTCAGGGATTCATTACGTTCCTCCGAAATGTTTACATCCAACAATTTTCTCATCATTCTAGAGAAGACACTAGGCGCATTCTTTAATCCAAATGGCAATCTATTAAACTCATAGTGTCCTTCTGAGGTACTAAAAGCTAGGTATGGTCTAACCTCAGACTTTACTGGAATCTGATAGTATCCTTTACTCAGATCCACTTTTGAGAAATATTTAGCTTTATTTAGTCTGGCAAACAGCTGATCTGTATCCGGCAATGGATCCACCTGTCCTTCTGTAATAGCATTCAGTCTCCTGTAATCTATACAGAGTCTATGTTCTCCAGAGGGCTTCCTTAAGAGTACAACACCGGAACTATACGAAGATTCACTGTGCGAAATAATTCCCTCCTTCAATAGATAGTCTATCTCTTCCTTCAAAGCTTTCTCCTTAGCAAACGGAATCGAATATGGTTTCATCCAGACAGGTGTGGGGTCAATCAGTTTCATATCATATTCCAATAGGTTTGTATGCCCTGGTCGGTCTGTTAACACCTCTGCATGATTATTTAGAACCTGTTGCACTCTCTCTTTCTGAGTTTTCGTTAAATGTGTACTGATTTTCACCTGTGCTGCTGTCTCACAGGGGTGTAATGGATATTCAAATGATGAAAGTGGTTCCTTTTTCATCTCCATGGCGATGGACAAGGTCAACAAGTGTGTCTCTTCCTGATGTTCTCTTTCCAAATATTTCTTCAGGAGATTCACATGATAGATTTTTTCTTTCCCCTTCTTATCTATCTTATAATTTGTTCTAGACACCTTCTCTAGAACTGTATATGGACCTTGCCATCCAATTTGTAACTTATTCTGACTCCCGGGCAAAAGAAGCAGTACTTTCTCTCCCACAGCCAAATTTCTGTCTTTCGCCTTCCTGTTATAATAGGCAGCATGTTTCTTCCTGGCTTGTTTCAAATTTTCATTGGCAAGTTTCCAGCCAGTTTTTAAACGAGTGGTCAGCTCATTCACATATTGGTATGAAGATGTAATGTTTTCCTCTGCCTTTTCATCAGTCCACGTTCTTAACAAAGCTACATATGGACCTTTAATTGTGTGGACCCATTTGTCCATGCACCGGTATGGTCTCTTCCACTCGAAGCTCTATAGTGATGATTTTTCTTCCCAGAATTATCATGCACAAAACGACCGCTACCAATTTTTCTTTTGGGGCTTTCTCCCCACTTAAAATTCTTGATGAGAGATTTCCTCTCTACATCCTCTTCCTCCAGTTTGTTTAAGTCCGATTGAGGGATTTTCGGCTTCTCCTGGGGTAAGACATCTTTTTGCACTCTCCGCATAGTGGCCATTGTAAAACAGTTAAGTGAAGCTTGTCCGTGAAAAGGGGCTTCCCATTCCATTTGGTCCACTTTATCAAATCTATTTTTCTTTTTATTATCAGGCCTAATTGTGCCCCGTGGCGTGTCCAGGTCCTGATCAATATTCCCACTTGTGGGTGTTCCCTCATGTGCTATGCTACACCTTTCTACAAAATTCTCAATGTCCCATCTTGCTTTGGGCCAATAATAATTGTGAGCCACCTTTTGAATGATGGTACCTATTTTCTCATGGTCCCCATCTGGTTTCACATGTAGGCTCCTTATTAATTCTGTCCTATATCTCTTTGGAAGAACCAGCTGTCCGTGACCATGGGATCTAGTTCCGGCCTTCCTATACATCAACTTGTTTTTCATGTAAAAATCTCCCTTGCCTGGAGTTGTATGACAAGTTGACAATTTTCTGAAACAAGGCTTGAGTGTTTTATCCCCAGCCTGTGCCTTCCTCATCTCTTCTGGAGTGGTATCCAACATAATATCCTCCTCCTGTCTTGAGGTCGACCTGACCTGAAGGGTTGCCATATACACAGGTTTCCTTCTGCAACGGTCAGTGTCATGATTGTCCATCTGACAAATCTTACACCACCTTTTTCCTTGGTTGAAAGATTTTCTTTCATCATATTTCCTTTCATCGAATTGTGTGAATTTATTTTTATTTTCATACCGTGGCCTATCAAACTGGTGCTTACCTTTGTTTTGATCCCTAGGATCAAATTTATTAAAGTTCTGTGGTGCCCTAAAGTTATCCACTTGGTTCTTTTTATTACCTGTTACTTCTGCTTGAGCTGCTTGATACCTTTCAGCAACATTTAGCAACTCACCCAGCCTCTCTGCACCTTGTTCCATGAGAAACTTTCTCAGGTCTGGAGCCATGGACTCTCTTAATTGCTCTATAAGGACCATTTCCTTAAGATCTTGGGTTTTCCCCAGAGAAGTCCATTTCTCCAAGTATGTCTCTATTCGTGCAGAGAACTGGTGATAGGTTTCACCTGACAGTAGTTTAGCATTCCTAAATTTTTTCCTATAAAATTCTGCATTCTTTTCATATCTTAACAAAAGAGCCTGCTTTAGCATGTCATAATTTTCCTGATCACCTCTGCTCATTTTTGCAAAAACTTCATAAGCTGCCCCACGAAGTCCTTGAGATAACTTTAAGCTCCACCTTTCTCTCTCTAACCCATACGTGGTAGCCAATAGTTCATACCTATTTAGGTAGCTCTCTATATCATCGTCTTTCTCAACAAAATGATCTAAATGAAAATTCATAGCTGAGGTTGAGGCTCCTTGGCTAGCAGTGGCATCAGAGGCAAAGGGACTGGCACCATTTTCAGGAGCATGGCCCTGAAACTCAAACTCCCTTAGTCGTAACTCATGTTCCCTTTGTAATCTTTTATCTTCTGCTTCCCTTTCTGCAGCTAATTTCTTCTCTTCCCTTTCTGCAGTCAATCTTCTTTCTTCTGCTTCCCTTTCTGCAGTCAATCTTCTTTCTTCTGCTTCCAATTTCTTAGCCTCAGCCTCAATCTGCAACCTCTTAGTCTCAGCCTCAGCCTCAAATTGTAACTTCTTAATTTCCCTTTCAGCCTCTAACTTTCTTTCGGCTTCAAACCTTCTTTCTTCGCGTTCAATAAATTTGTCACATTCCGTAGTGACTTCTTCTTCTTCTTCTTCTCGTTCGCTGTTGTTTAGAAATGTCTACACAAGAAGTCCGGTTTTCTGGATGTATGTTGCTGTGGTTGAAAGTTCTTCAGGACTCCCAAACAGCTTTGTGTGGATGTGCGTCTCTGTGGGCCAATGTTCAGTTCGCAATTGACTAAGCATGTGGCAGTCTTGCAGGATGTGTTCGGCTGTCTGTGCTGCCTGTCCACACGTACATAGGGGTGATGGGACCAATCTCAGTCTGTATAAGTGACTGTTCAGTCTGTTGTGTCCTGTTCTCATACGGAACAGGATCACCTGTTTTGCTCGATCAAGATATTGATAGTTGTCTCTTTGTTGATCAATTTTCCTGATGGCCTTGATAAGGGTCTTCTTTTCCTGGAATGTGATTGTTTGTTCTTTTTGTTCCTGTGTTGCTCCCTCTTTTGCTAACATATCTGCTCTCTCATTTCCTGGTATGCCACAGTGTGATGGTATCCACTGTAGCACTACCCTTCTTTTGATATTTACTTCGCATAGGACTTTGTTTAATTCTGGCAGTTTATCACTGTTGAGGGCTTGCAGAACTGACATTGCATCGGTAAGGAATACAACCTGCTGACATTGGCTTATTGTGTTATTTATTATTCCTGCAGCAATGCTTATGGCCTGTACTTCAGCAGCATAGTTTGAACAGAATATTCCAGTAGGTGAACAGGTGGATTCATTTTCTTTGTCTGGATAGACCACATAAACTCCTGCGCCTCCGTTCTTCACTGCTCTGGTTGCAGATCCATCAGTATATACTTGGATCCATGCTTCTCTGGGGTATAGTTCTTCAATCATGTCACATGCTGCTATTTTCCTTTGGAGAGTATTTAGCTCTCCCATGGGGCAGGTGGTAGTTATGGAGGTCTTAATACTGAAATTTTGATGTTGTTCCCATGGGGTTGGGAGGAGTGTGGGAGTTATTTCCTTAGTGATGTCTGGTAGTTCATCCTTGTATGTTCTAATTAGTTTTTTGGACCGATGCACAAAACTGCTTCTCTTCAACCTCCCACTGGCTAAATCTCCAAATCTAGTTTTCATTGGATGTGCGGGCATGTTCTTGTACTTTTCTGCTTGGATCAGGGTCTTAGTGTCTCGTCTGTATAATAAAGGTGGAATGCCTGTGATTTTTTCCATCTCATTTATTGGTGTGGTCTTCATGGCACCCGTGATCAACCTAAGCGCTTGATTTTGTACTTTATCTAAGGCTTGTAGGTGTGATTTGGCTGCTGTAGACCATGCTGCTGATCCGTACTCTAATATAGGTCTTATTGCACCTGTATACACTTTCTTTAGTGTTGTTTCGTTAGCTCCCCAACTTGATCCAGCTATTTTCCTCAGTATGGAAAGTTTTCTTCTCGCTTTAGCCTCTGTTCTCTCGATGTGGTGCCTCCATGTCATTCTCTTATCTAATGTAATGCCCAAGTACACCGGTTCCTCATCTGTTTGGACATGTATATTTCCAAGTCGTATCTCTCCTGCTTTGTCTTTGTTGGAGAGCGTGAAAAGTGTTGTTGATGATTTTTCAGCGTTGATCTGCACCATCCATTTCTCTGCCCATGCTGCTATGTTGTCTGCTGCCCTTTGTATTCGCTTATTAGCGATAGTTAGATGTTCTTCTACACACCACACCACCAAGTCGTCAGCGTATAGGGCAGCTCTCACACCTTGTGGCAGATCGTGGATGAGGTCATTGATGAATACAAGGAATAGGGTGGGAGACAATACTGAGCCTTGAGGAACTCCATGTTTTAGGAGGATTTTCTTGCTGTTGTGACCTTCCATAGTGACTCTTGCTTTCCGATTGTGTAGGAACGACTGGATCCATTTTCTCATATTACCCTTGATTCCGTTCCTTTGCAGTTTTACTATTAACCCGTCTTTCCATACTTTGTCAAAAGCTTTTTGGAGATCTATCCATAGGGTAAAGACTTTTCTCTTTTCTTGGAAGGCATCTTCAACGATCTGTGACAGGTATGTGATTTGGTCTTCTGTGCTGCTGCACTCTCTAAACCCTGCTTGTTCTGGCACTAAAATTTTCTCGGATTCCAAGTACCATTTCAATCTTCTGTTGATCATCCTCTCCATTGTCTTACATACACAGCTTGTTAGGCTTATTGGTCTGTAGCTGGTGGCCTTCCTGTTGTCTTTTCCTTTCTTTATGATGGGACACATGAGCGCCTCTCTCCATATCTGTGGCACACTGCCTGTCATCCAACTGTAGTTGTATATTTGCAACAGTTTGCTCATTGCTGTATATCCTAGGTGTTTTAGCATTTCGTTGGTTATACCATCCGGGCCTGGTGATTTCCTGTCTTTAAGTTTCCACACGGCTGTTTTTAACTCGTCCATATTGAAAGGTTTGGACATGACGTCCGGACTGTTTCCATTAGTTCTAGTGTGGATTATTTCTTGACGAATGTCTCGTTGTCTGCGTAAATTGACGGAGATGTTACTTTCATTTCTGTAGGATTCCGCAAATATGTCTGCTGCTTGTTTGCCGGTATATAGTTTCCCTGCATCGTCTAGTGTAATGGTTTGTCGTTGAGAATTGTTATCGTCATTCAATTGTTTAGTGAGTTTCCACAACTTTCTCCCTTCCTTTTCAAGGTTTAGTTTATATGTTTTTTCCCTCCAGCTTCTCCTCTGGGCTTCTAGCTTTCCTTTAATGAATTTTGCTTTTGCCTTTTGTAGCATGATATGGTTCTGTTGGGATGGTTGTACCTCTGCAGTGTGCCTTGCTTCATTCATATCTTCATGTAGGTTTTGTAGTGTGTTGGACCAATATGGTACATAGTTCTTCCTCGCTCCTCTCGGTATTGTCTCCTTTGCTGCCTTGAGTACTCCATTATTAAAATCCCAGATGACTCTGTTAATGTCTCTGTCTAGTACCTTAATATCTTTTGTAAGCAGATTTGCTCTGTGTTGATAAATGGACCAATTTGCTTTTTTATAATTCCATCTTGGCTGACTTGGACTTGTATTAATTGTTCTATTAATTTTGATGAATACAGGACGATGATCACTTCCACCGAGTTGTTCTCCTATTTCCCTTTCCACTATCCCAGCCAAATCAGGTGTGCAGAATGCCAGGTCTGGAGTAGAGGTGCTATGCCATCTTCTGGAGTAAAAGGTTGGAGGATCATTAGGGTTGTTTAGAAGGGTTAGGTTATTGTCGTCTTGCCAGTTTTCTATCTCTTCGCCCCTTCTATCTAGCTGGTTGTATCCCCAGCTTTGGGAATGGCTGTTGAAGTCTCCCACCGCTATGAAGTTGCCAATGGGGACATCTATGCTAGTCATGTTCAGTGGTATGTCATTGGGGCAGTAGAAGTTTAGGAGATCCAGTTCCAGAGTGTTATGTTTTAGATGGATTACTTGGTATTCTGCACCTTCTTTATATGTCTTGGATTCTATAGCGTTGAGGTTATTCCTTATCAGTGTTAGTATGCCACCCTTCTTCCGATCTTTTCTGTCAACTCTGAAGCATTGATAGCCCCGTATCTTAAAATGTTTTCCTTCCTGTAGGTGAGTTTCTTGTATGCAGCATATGCTAATTTCTTTCCGAAATAGGGTATTCTCTAGTTCAGTCTTTTTGTTGTTGACTCCCTCTGCATTCCAATGCATGACATTCAGAGGGGCCGTCGTCTTATCTGGTTGGCCAGTTACTTTCTCCTTCCGCCTCCTGGCTCCATTTGGCGGACTAAGGAGACCTCCAGTAGCTGAGGGTGGATTCTGTCGAGGCTCAGAATCCGGCACTGCTCCTGCCTGGAGGGACTTCACAGGGCGAGCACCATAACGATAATTTTTTGACATCTGTTGTGTAGACATATTAAACCAAAGCGGGTTGCATGGTACCATGGTTGCTGGTGCGCCTCCTGGCCTGGTACATCTGACTTCAGCACCTGTTTCTTAAGGCAGAGTGTGCTCATGCCTCCCCCTCTGGCTGGGGGATTTGATTTTGCCTTTACCTCGTTTGCTGTCCCATCTTGCCTCCCGCTGGGGTTGATACCCAACCTTCGGCAAGATTACTGGGTATAACGGGGTCCACCACGAGTAGGTGAGGTAGACTTGGGCAGGAGAGGCTAAGAGACATGTTGAGTCTTGTATTGCGCATCACTGCCCCATTTGGACCCCATTCCGTAGTGACATAGGCAACCATAACTTGCCCATCTAATCCTAACTCTTTTGCAGTCTGAACAGCAGCAGATCGAAATTTGGCCAGGTCCGCCATTGTCTATCAGGTAAATTTATACAATGTCTAACCAACAATTCAATCTCTAAATATATATCTAATGGACAACACAGGCACCGTGAGCTCAACCTTATTTAATTCCACCCAAGGATACCTTTTAATTCTTATATTCCCTGAAGTGAATTACCCCCACTATTTTTAATAGGTAAAGATTCAAAATCCCGGACGAGCCCCCAATATATGTGGTGAAGTGGGATGTTATAAATATTTATAGGGGACTTAGTGTACTGACTGAGATCAGCTGTGAAGGTATATATATATATCTAATAAGAGTAGTGTATTATATATAACCTTACTTGCTGCCACATATTTATACCTCAGTCAGAATTATTCTGGAGTAGTGTGATGACTACGTTATATGTCTAGGGTATGTGTATGATGAAGTGTAAGTCATAACAACAACAGACAGATAAACAATTTAATTTATTCCACTACACTTGACAACACTGTGACACTCACATACATAAAACACTCTACAAGGATATCTTAAAGGAGTCACTGATAACTTTTCAAATAACAATATGTATTCATTGCTGTCATGAATGAATATGTGTCCTGATTCAAATACAAAGGGAACCAGGAATCACAATCAATTTTAATTACAAGTTATATGTACAGAATTTATTAATATGAATATTGTAGTGACATATATTATTAAAAGTATCCTATGTGTGTCAATTGTGTAGTAGTAATATGAGGTAATACTGGTTTTGTTTTGTTCAAGCTCTGTTGGTATTTGTCATCATGACTTCAATAGTTTGTCTTTATTGGAACTAGTATTGGAGATGTTCTCAGTTCCTGATATTAAAACAATTTAATTCCCCTCTTAATGTTATTTTTACAATGTCATTTTAAGATGGGGGTACATAATGTTGAGCTCAGCTGGCCACATCAGCTTATCTTGCGTGATGGCGGCAGGAAAAGACTCCTCTGCTCGATTTCTCCCCTGGGCTCTGGAGACACCTCACTGATAGCTAAATGGACCAAGGAGTATGCTGTCCGACTCTGGATTCAGCAAAGCTCTGACCAGGTGCTGCTCAATAACGTCAAGACCACAGTCCCTGAAAACAAGAAGGATGTACCTTCTACTTCATAACTAATTGATACTCTAGTTCTACACTGAGCACAATACATCACAAACATTGAGTTCAGAGCGTTAGGCCAACTGTCAGCTTCATCTGAAATACTTTATACCAGTATTAACCTCCTTAATGGTTACTACGCCTCTGCACTTCCAGCATTATTTCTGTCTAATCAATAATCTAGGTGTCTGTGTACTGTTTGGCCATTCCATGCAGTTTTACTTTCCTCCGACACCTTCTGTTCAGGCTGGAGCATTATAGGCTTTACATCATGTTTGCTACTGAACTACACATATATACAGGCATAAATTAACAATTCACATTCAATTTTCATTAAAAGATACTGAATGTTTCAAGCTTACCACAATTCATGGAAATAAACACAGATACGTTGACTAGCAATGAATTCTGGCACAAATACTGGCACAAATTCCCATCTGCTTATGTTCCAGGCTTTTATTTAGCAAAATATGAGCTGGCTTCAACGCACTGTTGCTTTATCAAGCTTATTTGAACTAGTGGTCTCGAACTAACGCTCCTAAGTGATTATATCAGCGAGTCTGGCCAATGGAGCCACGTTTCGACAAGTGTTTGAAAAAATTTTACCTTCCTACGTCTCCCCTAACAACCAAGGATAGCATTTATAGTCCGACTAATCGTGTTTAGCCTTACATATCATTCCAGCCAATCAGTTCAAATGTAACTTGTGGCCCATTTCCCGTACAATGGTGGTTTTAAAAAAAATCTACCACTGAGCGATTCTGATTTTGGGTGTTGTCTGACAGCACCATCATTTTATTTTGGCTATAACTTGTTAATTCCTAGACTATTTGCGTAACGTTTTACATATTCTTTGTCAGCAAGCCCTAAGGAACCCAAATATACAAATTTAAAAGAGCTAAGTGGCTGCGTTCAAAATATGCAATTTCTTCTACCTCCTGTTTCGAAGATGTGCTGTCTGGGAACTGTAATGTTTTCAAACGTAAACCCATCTAATGTTATCTTTTCTAATAAGCGTTTTCCAGGTTTTTAAAACCTAACTCTGGGAAGGTTAGTGTTTTTATCACTGTCCGTCCGAAAAAGTTAGTGCATGTGGCCTTACACGCGTGATAGTAGTAATTGTGTATCGCGTTACGCTAGTTGGGGTGGCATTAATAGCGAGACGCGTGTTCAATTTTGCATGCGTTCCTGATTTTCATTCGCCCCTCTCTCTTTCTATTTGAGTCCATCTGTTCGTTCGTTTTGGTAACGCAGTATAATTAATGTTAGGATTAATTTAGGTCATTACGCAGTGTGCCTCTCAATGTTTTTCTCAGAAATGCAATACCCGTTTTAATGTGTTGTGGAAACGCTTGTATTTATGCAGTGGCTTATATTTAACGTGGAAACGTTACAATTTGCAGACGAAGCATAAAACAAAGGGGGATTTCGAGTACATTCTTTGTGACAGCACTGTTATTTTACCATTGCTCTTTTCTTTATTAAATTTATTTGTTAGGCTTTATATTTACCTTTTAATTTATATATGTGGATTAGAATATTTCACGACAACGGCCATAGACTGGGTCATGCGCCAGACACCAGAGGACAGTCCAAACGTAATAACATGGACAATGTTCTCTACATTGGAAAATCAGTATATGCAGATGAAATTACACTACTCGCAAATTCACATCAACACTTCCTAGAAAAAAACAGATAGACTGAATCAGTATAGCCAACCGGCTAGTCTGAACTTCAATCTAAAGAATACGTAAGTCATGGCACTCAATGTGGGCACTCCTGAGCCAATAACAATAAGGAACCAGAAGCTAGAACAGACACATTTACACACCAGACGGAGAAACAAGTAAAGACATCAACAACAAAATGCATAAAGCAAGAACAGCCTTTGCTAGTCTAAACAACATCTGAAAGTCTTCACAGTTCAGCAGAAATACAAAATTAAGATTTTATGAGAGCGGTGTACGTTCTGTGCTGCTCTATAGTGCGCAATGCTGGAGAGTAACAGAGAAGTAAATTTTCCTCTTAGCACACAATCTGCTTAAGGAACATTCTCTGAAACTTTTGGCTGAATACCATCACCAACCACGAATTGTTTACTCGAACAACCAAGAGGATATGCACACCATCATGGCTCGCAGACGCCGGAGTTCGGTTGGCCACTTCCTCAGAAGAGACCCTGATTCCATTACATGAACGGGTATGCTATGGACCCTTGAAGGAAAGGCCGACCAAAAACAACTGTGGCCGAGATGCAAAGAATGAACCAGAGCTAGGGAACTGCACGAAGGAAGGACACGGACCGAACAAAGTGGATGCAGTTTATTGCAAGGCGTGATGGCCACTGACTGCTTTGACAGCCGGTCGCTAAGGATCAAAGAAGAAGAAGAAAGAAGCTGTGTCTTGGGTTCCACAAGACACAGAGAATCTGGCTTTGCCTTTTCCTCCAATGAAATTCTTATTTTAAAAGAAAATTTTTAAAATTTGAAAGAAGAATAATTGTGTTAAAAAACTGTGAATCTGCAATGTCAATTTTTGTTGAAAATCAAATGCACATGGCAGCAGTTGTGTGACTTTTCAATGTATCTTTGACAAACATTAGAACATATTTAAGTTACTTTTTTTTCAAATATTTGTAACATGCGACATTTTTTAAAGCATATATTGTCCTGTGGCCACAATGATTGCTGGTCGTAAACCACTCCTGTATGGTGTTCCGATCTGTGTAATTTCCGGTGATCTAAAGAATCCACGAAAGAGTAGGAATACAGCTCCGTCATATATATAAGAGAAAACTCAAATGAGGTTGAGCATGGACCTGGCCACCTCACTGTGTTATTATTATTGTTCTTAAGGTCCAGAGTTGACATCAGTGCAAACGAATAGATGCTCAGCCTTCCTGAGCAATACTGAATGAAATGAATGCTGATAATTCAATTAGGACGCTGGTTGTCTACATGCCTTATGCAGCCTCTCATACAACCATCCCTTCCAGTCTTACAACCTCACCGTGTAATTGCTGCAGACACGATCACTACAAGAACATATGAATATGTTTGTGTGAGCTTCGTGTAAGGGTACCACCTACATTGGTGACTCTACGCTACAAGCAAGCAGGAAAATAAAATCAATAATGATACGACCATTCGATTGGCAGAGTATTTAGACCGGCAAAGGACCGGATTCGAAACACGGTGGCGCCACGGTCCAATCTACCCAGCACGTAAATGAGTACCTGACTCTGCTCAAGAGTTTGGGAAGCAAAAGGCAGCGAGGAAAGGAACTGAACACCCCATCTCTCGATGCTGGACCTAGCATAGTAATATTACTAACACTTCAATCCTCTACGGCAATATTTGCTATGGAACTATCGTTACCTGTTAACGATAATACATATTTTACCTGTTAATGATGATACATATTTTAAAAAACCTCGGTTAAAATCTTCAACTATTTACGGAAAGGCAGACTGGGCGAAATAAGACGTGTTTTTTGATGTTGTTGTTTTTTTTGTTGCAATATGTCACATACTCTGTTTTCTCTATTTGTTTGTGATAGTCATAGTGTTACGCTTCCATTTGTACACTTTTACGTTCACTAGTGAAGGCATCGTTGTGCGCAAAGGGAGCAGCACTAACACGCATCGCTATTGAAACAGCACCCTTGAATTTAATTATGACGTCAGTTTAAAATAAAATAGTACTCATGCGCGTCTACATGAACGTCTGCATGAGCAGAAGTAACGGTCACTTTCGGCCTCTTTCGATTATGTTCTTCGAAGTGTTCGGACGTGTTTGATGCTAGCTCCAACTTGTGTGTATGATGCACGATATTTCTGCATTTATTGGACAAGTTTAAAATGACATGCCTTAGATTAATATGTGCATGAAAGAGGAAAGCATCCAGCAAGTATGGTTACCAATTGTATCAATTTATTCGAATCGTAGTGTCGCTGACAGTTGGACTTTGACGGACGGCATCTTTGCCTAAATTTCCCATGTCTGCTGATGACATATTACCATATGTTATGGAATCTCATCTATGCTTATGATATAAAATGTGGAGTTTCCTGCCCCGTGGACTGTCAAATAAATTATAAGAACTTTACACGGACGGCACTGCATTCCTTTGTTACAAGTTGATGTTACTGTGTTCCTTTATACATTCCACCCAACTGATGTACGAGCAATTCGTTTTTTAATACATTGCAACACGTCACACATACTTTGCTTTCATGTCTCTTTAACTGATCACAATCAAAGTTTCTTTTACTTGGGTTAATACGGGCTGTAATTTTCTGTGAACACACTAGAATACCACTTGGACCTGACGCTGAAGTTCACGTACGGGACAGGCACAGAGGAGAGAGGCACCATCGACGTCGTCGTCAATGGAGACCTGGGTACCAGTAATAAGATTCCTCTAACAAGGTGAGAGTAGTATATTTACTTATTTATTATTAGCAACAACCCGTCAATATTGACAGGTTTTTAATTATAGTGTGTTGTTTCGGTTACATGTATTACAGACAGTACTATTACCACTGTGGTCATTTCATTGCAGGCGACGGTCATTAGATATTTGTAGTGAAAATTATATGGATGTATTAAATATGAAGACATGGAGTAACCTTCCTAAATGACATGTGGAGCAGTGATAATGATCTATTAGAACGTAAATTGACGAAATAACTAAAATTTCTTTTATGACAACGTGTCTCGCAATTGTTCGTGTATCGTTTAAAATCTTGACTTACCATAATCAAACTGTTCATGCACACCGTCATTTGCGCACATATAAGGGAAACAATGCAATTATTTTCTAACTTTCAACCGCAGTTTCACTCCCTTAGCTGTGGTTGAAAGTTAATGTACTCTCTCGAAAACTGGAAAAGTGCGCAAATGACGGTGTGCAAAATGTGAGTGACTGACCGACGTACTTGCGGCGGGTATTATGGTATTGAATGAATTTGTCAGCACCATGTGGAGAACAGACCTAAAAATGGGTTGACCTTGTTCGCAACAATGCAGATCCAAAGATGGAAAACATGTCAGCGATTTTATGCTACCCAAGTATTTAGACGAAACTAATAAGCACAATTTTAAAACATAGATATAGAAGAGAGAGAGAGAAGGAGCGAAAGAAGACGTAATAAAAACTTCAGGAGAAGTGGCTGAGGAAATAATGTTAAGAATCATGTCAGTTATGATTATCATGTATTTCTTTTAGTAATACTTATGGGGAAGGACAATAAGAACGAAGTGACTATGAAACTTGAGGATAATTAAAAACTATACGACACAAATAATGGAGAAGAAAGAAAGAAGAAGAAAAGAGAGGAGAAGAGAAGATACGAAAAGTATGAGAAGAATGTTAACGTGTCCTTTTTTTATACGTGTCTTTTGTAAACTGACATTTATGTAATAAAATATTTGTTTTGTTTGTTCAGTACAGGTCCTGATAAATTAAATATGGAATTATTAGTTTAAATTATTTATTTATTTATTTTTATTTTACTTTTTTTTTTTTTTTTTTTTTTTTTGGTGTGTGTGTGTGCTTGTGGCCGATAAAGGGAACGACTAACGGGCAAAGGGAACGAATAAGGAGAATTAGAAATAGGAAGGTTCAGATAGAGTACAAAAAGGGGATGCGCGAATAAGGTTGTGCATGAGAAAATAATTGAACAGAAATCCAGTGAGGCACGCTTTCCAGCCAGCAGTCCAGAATCGTGAGTTAGTAGTGCAGCTCGCACAGATACGCTAAGTAGCCATGTTGAAGACAGTACTCAAGCAGTTTGGGTGATGAATATTTCGCGGACAAGAAGACGAGTGTGGGTGATGATTAACCCAACATATTGAATAGTGAGAATTCTTGTCTAGAAGGAAAAACGGTGTGAGTTCGATTTTATTCAGAAAGGGAAAAGATACGTAGAGTGAAATCTAATACATATACATACAGTAGTCCTATTCTTCAGTGATGAAAGGGAAAGTAACAACCCCGGAGAGGTCCGGTTTCATCAATAGATAACCTGAACACTGAGATGGTATATAACAATAGACTAAGAAATTGTAAGGAAGAAAGAACAGAAGTAGAGACTATAGCACCTGAGTGATCATCGATGGTTAAAGGTCATAAGGTGTAGATTCGATACTGAACGAGAGAGAGAGAGTGAGGGATGGAATAAATATTGAGGAAGAACTTACACATTGTACATTCTATGATGGACCACGATTGTGGAGGTCGAAGCAGACAGCTATGGCCCACTCTCGTGTAAATAAACAGTATTTCAATTACTATGGCGTTATCTCATCGCTTGCTGTGTGTGTGTGTGTGTGTGTGTGTGACTGTTATAATTATGCAGCATTGTGGTAAAGTAAAAAAAAAAAGGTAAAGGATCCCGTTACACGCCCATTGAGGCATATTGGGAATATGGTGTTAGGCCCATATTATCTTGACCGTCGGCACACTAGGGGTGATGTGGTCGGCATCACGCCGGCCGCCTTAACCTTCCCAGAGTTGCTCTGGTACCCATTTGGGGTTGGGTCGACCCAGGAGCCGTTTGTGGCCTAAAAATTTCCCGCCTCATCTGGGGATCGAACCATAGACCACTGCGCTAGGAAGCCCGTGCACTAACCACTATGCTACCGCGGCTCCATATTGTGGTAAAGTGGGATGTTATAAATATTTATAGGGGACTTAGTGTACTGACTGAGATCAGCTGTGAAGGTATCTGTATCTAATAGGTGTAGTGTTTTACAGATAACCTTACTTGCTACCACATTATAACTCAGTCAGAATTATTCTGGAATATTGTGATGACTACGTTAAATGTCTAGGGTATGTATATGATGAAGTGTAAGTCACAACAACAACAGACAGATAAACAATTTAATTTATTCCACCACACTTGACAACACTGTGACACTCACACACATTTAACACTCTATAAGACTATCTGAAATGAGGCACTGGTAAAGTTCCAAATATAAATATGTATTAATTACTGTCACTAATATATGTGTCCTGATTCAAATACATAGTGAACAGGAATCACAATCAATTGTAATTGCAATTTATATGTACAGAATTTATCAATATGAACCTTGTAGTGTCATATTTTATTAATATTATCCTATGTATGTCAGTTGTGTAGTAGTAATATGAGGTAATACTAATTTAGTTTTTTCAAGCTATGTTGTTATTTGTCATCATGACTTCAAGTGTTTGTTTATCTTGGAAATAGTATGGGGAAAAGTTCACAGTTCCTATCAATTTAAACACTGTATTTTCCCTTTGTTTTATTATAAAGTCAGATTGTCAGGGGGAGGGGGGGGGGGATAATGTTGAGCTCCTCTGGCCACAGACGCTTATCTTTCGTGATGGCGGCAGGAAAAGACTCCTCTGCTCGATAGCCTCCCTGTGTTCTGGAGACACCTCACTGGTCACTATCTGGACCCAGGAGTATGCTGTCAGCCTCTAGGTTCAGCAAAGCTCATACCAGGTGCTGCTCAATAACTTTAGGACCACGGCCCTGAAACAAGAAGGTTGTACCTCCTATTTCAGAACTAATTTATAATAAGTTTCCAGACTGAACACAATACATAACAAACACTGAGTTCAGAGCGGTAGGCCAACTGCTATCTTCATCTGAAACAATTTTCACCAGTATACTCCTCCCTAATGGTTACTACGCCTCTGCAATTCCAGCATTATTTCTTTCTAGTCAATAATATAGGTGTCAGTGTACTGTTTGGCAATTCCATGTAGTTTTACTTTCCTCCGACACCTTCTGTTCAGGTTGGAGCCCTATATAGGCTTTACCTCATGTTCGCTACTGAACCACACATATATACAGACATAAATTATCAATTTACATTAAATTTTCATTAAAAAGATATCAAATATTTCAAGCTTACCACAATTCATGGAATAATACACAGTTACGTTGACTGGCAATGAATATAGCACAATTTCGATCTGCCGATGTCCCAGGCTTTTATTTAGAAAAATATGCACTGGCGCTCAACGCACTGGTTCTTTAGTAAGTTTATTTGAAAATGTGGTGCTGACCTGACG
Source organism: Oreohelix idahoensis (assembly GCA_024509875.1). Classification (NCBI taxonomy): domain Eukaryota; kingdom Metazoa; phylum Mollusca; class Gastropoda; order Stylommatophora; family Oreohelicidae; genus Oreohelix; species Oreohelix idahoensis. Next base: position 158,894 of record JAMPIV010021579.1, on the reverse strand, counting down.
CCTCTGATTGACTATATTGGCGGGTCTAACCAATCGTGCCATGTTTACATAAGCGTTTGAAAAAAAGTACTCCTACTCCCGTTTCCCCAACAACAAAGAATCAATATTTATAGTCCGACTAATCGTGTTTAGCCTTACATTTACTTTCCGCCAATCAAATAGGAGGTAACATGTCAGCCTATTTCCCGTACAATGGTGGTGTGAAAATCTGCCACTGAGCGGTTCTGATTTTGGTGTTGTCTGACATCCCTCACTATTTCTTTTGGCTATAATTTGTTAATTCCTAGACTATTTGCGTAACGTTTAACATATTCTTTGTCAGCAAGTCCTAAGGAACCCAAATATATATAAATTTAATGGGGCTAAGGGGCTGCGTTCAAAATATGCATTTTCTTCTACCTCCTGTTCGCTTCGAATACGATGTGGTGTCTGGGTACTGTAATGTTTTCAAACGTAAACTAGTATAATGTCATGTTTCCTAATAAGCGTTTTTCAGGTTTTTTAAAACCTAACTCGTATGGGTAGTGTTTTTTATCACTGTCGATTTGAAAAAAAGCTAGTGCTTGTGGCCTTACACGCGTGTTAGGGGTGGCATTAATTGTGTATCGCGAGACTGTGGTAGTATTGCCTGCGTTCCGGCTTTCAGCCCCTCCCTTTCTTTCTATCCTTAGTCCATCTGTCTTTCGTTTATGGTAACTTAGTGTATAAAATGACATGAATGGAATATTAAATATAGGTCAGCTTGCGTATCTCAAGGTTTTTCTTAGAAAGGCAGTACACGTTTTATCGTAGAAAGCGGGTATTGAAGCAGTAGGCTTTTACTATCAACGTGAAACGTTACAATTTGCAGACGACATAGAAAACAAGGGGGATTTCGAGTACAGTCATTGTGACAGCACTGTTCTTTACCATTCTTCTTTCCTTTTATTGAAGTTATTTGTTAGGCTTTACATTTACTTCTTAATTTATATATGTGGATTAGAATTTCTCACGACAAATCCTCCCCACTTAAAACAGACGTTATATGTCAGTCTATAATTCTATATACACATAGAGAAATTTCTTATTATTCCTGGGGTTTAGGGTGATTCTCATCACACGGATGGCGGCTTAAAAAATCCGCTCCCAGATTTGTTTTTCCACTTATATACTCTATGCTAAACTCAAATGGCTGCATCAATAAGGACCAACGGAGTAATCTAGAATTCTCATGTCTAGCCTGTGCAAGAAACGACAAAGGTTTGTGATCCGTTTGCAACTTAAATGCCTTCCCATACAGATAAATATTGAATTTCTTTATCGCCCATATTACTGCAAGACATTCCTTTTCGCTAGTTGAGTAATTGGTTTCAGCTTTATTCAACTTTCTGCTAGCATATGCCACTGGGCTTAATTCCCCATCCAATGCATCTGATCTCTGTAGCAGAGTTGCACCTAACCCAATATTACTGGCATCAGTCCTTACTATGAATTCTTGACTTAAGTCAGGTAATTTCAAAATAGGTTTACTTGTGAGCTTTTCCTTCAATTCTTGGTAAGCCATTTCACATTGTGGTGTCCATGTAATTCGATCTGGATTTCCCTTACGTGTCAAATCAGTTAACGGTGCACATATGGAATTAAAGTTTTTGATATACTTTTGGTAGAAACCACATAATGAGACAAAGGATCTCACGTCTTCTTGGTTTGTGGTCTCGGGGCTTTCTTTAGTTTCTCTAAATTCTTTGGGTCAGGGGTCATGTTTCCCTGATAAACTGTGTGTCCCAAGAATTCCAATTCTTTACATCCAACGCAACATTTGGTTGGTCGGGCTGTTAAATTCGCTTCCCTAAGTCGATTAAACAGCATGTTCAGAGAGTCAATGTGTTCCTCAAATGTTTCTGTTGCTATAAGGATATCATCCATGAAATTTGTGATACATGAATTATTCAGAGGGTCCAATAATTTTCTCATCATTCTAGAGAAGACACTAGGCGCATTCTTCAATCCAAATGGCAATCTATTAAACTCATAGTGTCCTTCTGAGGTACTAAAAGCTAGGTATGGTCTAACCTCAGGCTTTACTGGAATCTGATAGTATCCTTTACTCAGATCCACTTTTGAGAAATATTTAGCTTTATTTAGTCTGGCAAACAGCTGATTTGTATCCGGCAATGGATCCACCTGTCCTTCTGTAATAGCATTCAGTCTCCTGTAATCTATACAGAGTCTATGTTCTCCAGAGGGCTTCCTTAAGGAGTACAACACCGGAACTATACGAAGATTCACTGTGTGAAATAATTCCTTCCTTCAACAAATAGTCTATCTCTTCCTTCAAAGCTTTCTCCTTAGCAAAAGGAATCGAATAGGGTTTCATACAGACAGGTGTGGGGTCTATCAGCTTCATATCATATTCCAATAAGTTTGTATGCCCTGGTCGGTCTGTTAACACCTCTGCATGATTATCTAGAACCTGTTGCACTCTCTCTTTCTGAGTTTTCGTTAAATGTGTACTGATTTTCACCTGTGCCGCTGTCTCACAGGGGTGTAATGGATATTCAAATGATGAAAGTGGTTCCTTTTTCATCTCCATGGCAATGGACAAGGTCAACAAGTGTGTCTCTTCCTGATTTTCTCTTTCCAAATATTTCTTCAGGAGATTCACATGATAGATTTTTTTTTCCCCTTCTTATCTATCTTATAATTTGTTCTAGACACCTTCTCTAGAACTGTATATGGACCTTGCCATCCAATTTGTAACTTATTCTGGGTACCGGGTAGAAGAAGCAGTACCTTCTCTCCCACAGCCAAATCTCTGTCTTTAGCTTTCCTGTTATAATAGGCAGCATGTTTCTTCCTGGCTTGTTTCAAATTTTCATTGGCAAGTTTCCAGCCAGTTTTTAAACGAGTGGTCAGCTCATTCACATATTGGTATGAGGATGTAATATTTTCCTCTGCCTTTTCATCAGTCCACGTTCTTAACAGAGCTACATATGGACCTTTAATTTTGTGGACCTATTTGTCCATGCACCGGTATGGTCTCTTCCACTTGAAGCGCTATAGTGATGATTTTTCTTCCCAGAATTATCATGCACAAAACGACCGCTACCAATTTTTTTCTTGGGGCTTTCTCCCCACTTAAAATTCTTGATGAGAGATTTCCTCTCTACATCTTCTTCCTCCAGTTTGTTTAAGTCCGATTGAGGGATTTTCGGCTTATCCTGGGGTAAGACATCTTTTTGCACTCTCTGCATAGTGGCCATTGTAAAACAGTTAATTGAAGCTTGTCCGTGAAAAGGGGCTTCCCATTCCATTTGGTCCACTTTATCAAATTTATATTTCTTTTTATTATCAGGCCTAATTTTGCCCCTTGGCGTGTCCAGGTCCTGATCAATGTTCCCACTTGTGGGTGTTCCCTCGCGTGCTATGCTACACCTTTCTACAAAATTCTCAATGTCCCACCTTGCCTTGGGCCAATAATAATTGTGAGCCACCTTTTGGATGATGGTACCTATTTTTTCATGGTCCCCATCTGGTTTCACATGTAGGCTCCTTATTAAGTCTGCCCTATATCTTTTAGGAAGTACCAGCTGTCCCTGACCTTTGGATCTAGCTCCAGTCTTCCTATACATCAACTTGTTTTTCATGTAAAAATCTCCCTTGCCTGGAGTTGTATGACAAGTTGACAATTTCCTGAAACAAGGCTTGAGGGTCTTATCCCCAGCCTGTGCCTTCCTCATCTCTTCTGGAGTGGTATCTAACAGAATATCCTCCTCCTTTCTTGAGGTCGACCTGACCTGAAGGGTGGCCATAACTATAGGGTTCCTTCTGCAACGGTCAGTGTCATGATTGTTCATCTTACAATTTTTACACCACCTTTTCCCTTGGTTGAAAGATTTTCTTTCATCATATTTCCTTTCATCGAATTGTGGGGTTTTATTTTTATTGTCATACCGTGGCCTATCAAATTGGTGCTTACCTTTGTTTTGATCTCTAGGATCAAATTTATTAAAGTTCTGTGGTGCCCTAAAATTTTCTACCTGTTTCTTTTTATTACCTGATACCTCTGCCTGAGCCGCTTGATACCTTTCAGCAACATTTAGCAACTCACCCAGCCTCTCTGCACCTTGTTCCATGAGAAACTTTCTCAGGTCTGGAGCCATGGACTCTCTTAATTGTTCTATAAGGACCATTTCCTTAAGATCTTGGGTTTTCCCCAGAGAAGTCCATTTCTCCAAGTATGTCTCTAACCGTGCAGAGAACTGGTGATAGGTTTCACCTGACAGTAGTTTAGCATTCCTAAATTTTTTCCTATAAAATTCTGCGTTCTTTTCATATCTTAACAAAAGAGCCTGCTTTAGCATGTCATAATTTTCCTGATCACCTCTGCTCATTTTGGCAAAAACTTCATAAGCTGCCCCACGAAGACCTTGAGATAACTTTAAGCTCCACCTTTCTCTCTCTAACCCATATGTGGTAGCTAATAGTTCATATCTATTTAGATAGCTCTCAATATCATCGTCTTTCTCAACAAAATGATCTAAATGAAAATTCATAGCTGAGGTTGAGGCTCCCTGACTAGCAGTGGCATCAGAGGTAAAGGGACTGGCACCATTTTCAGGAGCATGGCCTTGAAACTCAAACTCCCTTAGTCGTAACTCATGTTCCCTTTGTAATCTCTTCTCCTCCTTTTCTGCTTCCCTCTCTGCAGTCAATCTTCTTTCCTCGGCTTCCCTTTCTGCAGCCAATTTCTTCTCTTCTCTTTCTGCAGCCTGTCTTCTTTCCTCGGCTTCCAATGCTTTAGCCTCTTTGTCAGCCTCAATCTGCAACCTCTTAGCCTCAGCCTCAATCTGCAACCTCTTAGCCTCAGCCTCAATCTGCAACCTCTTAGCCTCAGCCTCAATCTGCAACCTCTTAATTTCTTTTTCAGCCTCTAACTTTCTTTCGGCCTCTTTTTCTAATCTTCTTTCTTCCCGTTCAATATATTTGTCACATTCAGCAGTGACATAAGCAATCATAATTTGCCCGTCCATTCCTAACTCTTTCGCAGTCTGTACAGCAGCAGATCGAAATTTTGCCAAGTCGGCCATTGTCTAACATGCAATTGTAAACAATTCAATCTTTCAATAATTATCTAAGGACACTACAGGCACTGAGAGCTCAACCTTATTTATTTCCACCCAAGGATACCTTTTAATTCTTATTATTCCCAATATCTATAACAGGAGAAAGTTCAATATCCCTGGAGCGAGACCCCAATATATGTGGTAAAGTGGGATGTTATAAATATTTATAGGGGACTTAGTGTACTGACTGAGATCAGCTGTGAAGGTATCTGTATCTAATAGGTGTAGTGTTTTACAGATAACCTTACTTGCTACCACATTATAACTCAGTCAGAATTATTCTGGAATATTGTGATGACTACGTTAAATGTCTAGGGTATGTATATGATGAAGTGTAAGTCACAACAACAACAGACAGATAAACAATTTAATTTATTCCACCACACTTGACAACACTGTGACACTCACACACATTTAACACTCTATAAGACTATCTGGAATGAGGCACTGGTAAAGTTTCAAATATAAATATGTATTAATTACTGTCACTAATATATGTGTCCTGATTCAAATACATAGTGAACAGGAATCACAATCAATTGTAATTACAATTTATATGTACAGAATTTATCAATATGAACCTTGTAGTGACATATTTTATTAATATTATCCTATGTGTGTCAGTTGTGTAGTAGTAATATGAGGTAATACTGGTTTTGTTTTTTCAAGCTATGTTGTTATTTGTCATCATGACTTCAAGTGTTTGTTTATCTTGGAAATAGTATGGGGAAAAGTTCACAGTTCCTATCAATTTAAACACTGTATTTTCCCTTTGTTTTATTATAAAGTCAGATTGTGAGAGGGGGGGGGCATAATGTTGAGCTCCTCTGGCCACAGACGCTTATCTTTCGTGATGGCGGCAGGAAAAGACTCCTCTGCTCGATAGCCTCCCTGTGTTCTGGAGACACCTCACTGGTCACTATCTGGACCCAGGAGTATGCTGTCAGCCTCTAGGTTCAGCAAAGCTCATACCAGGTGCTGCTCAATAACTTTAGGACCACGGTCCCTGAAACAAGAAGGTTGTACCTCCTATTTCAGAACTAATTTATAATAAATTTCCAGACTGAACACAATACATAACAAACACTGAGTTCAGAGCGGTAGGCCAACTGCTATCTTCATCTGAAACAATTTTCACCAGTATACTCCTCCCTAATGGTTACTACGCCTCTGCAATTCCAGCATTATTTCTTTCTAGTCAATAATATAGGTGTCAGTGTACTGTTTGGCAATTCCATGTAGTTTTACTTTCCTCCGACACCTTCTGTTCAGGTTGGAGCCCTATATAGGCTTTACCTCATGTTCGCTACTGAACCACACATATATACAGACATAAATTATCAATTTACATTCAATTTTCATTAAAAAGATATCAAATATTTCAAGCTTACCACAATTCATGGAATAATACACAGTTACGTTGACTGGCAATGAATATAGCACAATTTCGATCTGCCGATGTCCCAGGCTTTTATTTAGAAAAATATGCACTGGCGCTCAACGCACTGGTTCTTTAGTAAGTTTATTTGAAAATGTGGTGCTGACCTGACGCCTCTGATTGACTATATTGGCGGGTCTAACCAATCGTGCCATGTTTACATAAGCGTTTGAAAAAAAGTACTCCTACTCCCGTTTCCCCAACAACAAAGAATCAATATTTATAGTCCGACTAATCGTGTTTAGCCTTACATTTACTTTCCGCCAATCAAATAGGAGGTAACATGTCAGCCTATTTCCCGTACAATGGTGGTGTGAAAATCTGCCACTGAGCGGTTCTGATTTTGGTGTTGTCTGACATCCCTCACTATTTCTTTTGGCTATAATTTGTTAATTCCTAGACTATTTGCGTAACGTTTAACATATTCTTTGTCAGCAAGTCCTAAGGAACCCAAATATATAAATTTAATGGGGCTAAGGGGCTGCGTTCAAAATATGCATTTTCTTCTACCTCCTGTTCGCTTCGAATACGATGTGGTGTCTGGGTACTGTAATGTTTTCAAACGTAAACCAGTATAATGTCATGTTTCCTAATAAGCGTTTTTCAGGTTTTTTAAAACCTAACTCGTATGGGTAGTGTTTTTTATCACTGTCGATTTGAAAAAAAGCTAGTGCTTGTGGCCTTACACGCGTGTTAGGGGTGGCATTAATTGTGTATCGCGAGACTGTGGTAGTATTGCCTGCGTTCCGGCTTTCAGCCCCTCCCTTTCTTTCTATCCTTAGTCCATCTGTCTTTCGTTTATGGTAACTTAGTGTATAAAATGACATGAATGGAATATTAAATATAGGTCAGCTTGCGTATCTCAAGGTTTTTCTTAGAAAGGCAGTACACGTTTTATCGTAGAAAGCGGGTATTGAAGCAGTAGGCTTTTACTATCAACGTGAAACGTTACAATTTGCAGACGACATAGAAAACAAGGGGGATTTCGAGTACAGTCATTGTGACAGCACTGTTCTTTACCATTCTTCTTTCCTTTTATTGAAGTTATTTGTTAGGCTTTACATTTACTTCTTAATTTATATATGTGGATTAGAATTTCTCACGACAAGCATGTCAATGCTAACCAAAGAGGAAAAAAACCTGGGCAGGCAGGCGGCCACACAGAAGAACATTGATACAACAGCGACCACCGCTACCACATGCTTTAAGACATTTAACACGCATTTTTGTGGTAAATGCTATTAGTGACTATAGTATTATAATATTTTTCTTTTCTACAAGTGTTAGATTAATTTAACTTTCATAATTATTCAATCAGTTAATACCGTTTAGCTCCCCAAGGAGCATAGGCCTTTAATAAACACGTGTAAATTCCTCCTGTCCTGTGCCATCAGCTCAAGGTCCCTCCATATCTTTCTTATCATTTTTATTTCTGTCTCCAGTTCTCTTCTCCGTGAGTTCCTGGGTCGGCCTCTGCCTCTCCTACCCTGGGAATTGCAGAACTGCCTAGTAATGCTATCAACGGGTTTTGTTAGTGTGTGTCCAAGCCATCTTCAACTCCCTGCCACTAGCACCTGTCTTCTTCTTGTCATCAGTTCCACGTTGATAATTATGTCGTAACATTTCAATCTTTATATTCTGCGCGATCTCCCAATAATTAAAGCATGTATCTTCTTGGTTGTTATTTTTATCATTCTCCATAGTTTACAGCCATACTATAGGACTGACTTGACATTTGAAACTTTCCTAAACAAACGGTGAAAAATTTGAGTTGTAGACAAAATTAACACATTAACTAACGCGAGCCGGTGGGACCGGCTTTTGAAATCCTATCATTTGGTTCACGAGCCGCTCAGAGCGTCGATCTATTTTAGTAATAAAGCGAATAAAAATGTACTGAAACACTTTCTGATCTGGTTCGAGATTTTAAATTGCCACCAGAAAACAAATTCCCAAAGCATGGTTGTTGTAGAACACTTGAAAATTGATATTTTGTTCATATTTTTCAGCGTTCTGGGTTAGTAACCAAATCGTGTAAAATTGTTTACCGTGGCAACTAGTGATAGGACCATAAAAAATGCTTGTACATCTCGTCTAACGGCTGAATAGGTTAGAAACTTGTTTCAACAATTGACTGATAGATCTAGCGACGAGGACAAGAGTGAAAACGGTGTGCACATTGATTGAAATATTGATTTTGATATAGATGGAGCGCAAGCAGTTATAATTGGGAAAATATTGCAAGTCCTCGGTCATCGGAGGGCCGTTAAATAGCAACAACATCTATTAGTGTTACAAATGGTGCTTATTGTAATAGTACATTCATTTATCTTTAAAATGACGTGTAATTCTTAAAAATCTGTAAACAATTACGAAAACTACAGCTTACTTTGTGCAAACACGTACAGGATGAAAATGGGAAAAAAATTTAATTCGGCCACAGTGTGTTTTTCAATTCGGTAGTTAATGTTTAACCTCCACAAAAATTATTCTTTCTAAGTTCATCCGATCCCATGACCTTCGTACCTGGACATACCTACAACATCTACCTGATGGTGCCATATGACATAGGAAGTGTGCAGTCCCTCAGCTTGTCCTGGGATCACGTGTCATCTATTACTGACCCACTTCACTGGAACATCTTAGGTCTCAGACATCCGACCTTGTATCTTGATGAAGTTGACGTTTACAGAGAAGAAGCTAGTGCAGCGTAAGTCTTTTCACAACATGACTATTGTTGTCTTGTTTCTTCTGTTTTTAAGTGCTTACTAACAGGCGTACGCGACTATTTTTTTTTCATTCCTTCCGGCCACAAGTAAACGTAAATTAATCTCATTTTATGCTTTTAAAAGTAATCTCCATGTTTACTTCAGCAGTACAAGTTTAACTTGAAATAGTTCCCGCGGTTCTCTCAATAAACGTTAGAAAGACTAGCCCTATGCTACCTCGTGCATGTCGTACAAGGCGGTTAATATGAGGTTGTGCATGAGACTGGGAACGAGATCGTGCAAAACAGATTGCTCAAGAAACCACCACTACATGAGAGTTTCAATGTTTTAGCGTAGGCTTCCTGCAAGCAGAACAGCTCCATTGGCGGCTCCTAGCTCCATTGGCGGCTCCTAGCTCCATTGGCGGCTCCTAGCTCCATTGGCGGCTCCTAGCTCCATTGGCGACTCCTAGCTCCATAAGGAGGGAAAGGAAAAATGATGATGAATACAAGGTTAGCCCTAGCAAGTTCCCAAGGGTGTCTGAGGAGAAAAAGAAAAAAATGGGGCTACAGCTCACTAAGACAGGCTTGAAAGACGATTAGTGTAAGGGGTTGGCAACCTCTCTGTGTAAAACAAACGTCTACTCACACCACCTCTGCAAGAGATGAGTCTTGGCATATACTTTTATAAGGAGGTCATCTGCAAAGGTGGCTGCATGTTCCATAGTGAATAAAAAAAATAAGAATAAGGTGATAAATAAACGTTTACAATGCCGAATAGTCAGGTCTGTCGCAAAGTGTTCTCTTATAAGCACATTTCTTTATTTCATGCTCTTTGCTCCTCCAGTCTATCCTCTATTGGGTCGACCTCGGTTTCCTTAACCCATTCACTTTGCTAGATGTCAACAAATTGTCGTCATCAGAACACGCTTCATTAAGAGGGATTACCTCTTTGTTTTTCTCTGTTCTTAATTTACTCTTGAACTTTGACCTCTTCAATAATAACCTCAGTAGATTCGGATATACTGTCGACACCAGTCACGTTAGACTACATTTCTGAATCTTTTGATGCGGTAAGCTTCAAATGTATGCGAACAATTTGTAGAGGATGGGATGGGCTAATGGACGGTCACTTACGTACAGGAAGTCAGTTAGATCATAAAGTCAGTTAATATCTGGTTTACCAATCCAGTGTACGTGTGCGTTCTAGGCAGAACACTGGCTAAACAGACAGTTCAACTTAAAATAATTGTGTCTGCTACTACAGCAGAATAATTTTGGTGTACAAAGTATTTCTCTGTGTGATATGGCATTTTCCAGTAGGCCTAAAGCATATAAAAGGAACCGCAATGTTTTGTCAATTGAAACGAAAACAGAAATTATCAAGAGACTAGGAAAAGGTGAAACTGTGTCTTCACTTGCGAGGATTTTCAATGTTGGGAAAGCTACCGTCTCTGACATCAAAAGTAACAAGGATAAAATTAAGAGTTTTGCATCGACATTGGATAGTGAAAATGGGTCGAAGAAACGTAAAACCATGAGAAATGCGAAAGATTTGAAATTGGGAGAGGCTTTGTGTATATGGTTTGTGCAAAGAAGAAGCAAAGGAACCTATCTCTGGCTCTCTATTGTGTGAAAAGGCACTTCAGTTCAACAATCAACTTGACGGTCCTCCTGACTTTAAGGCTAGCCAGGGATGGCTAAGAAACTTTAAATCTCGTCATGGCATACGAGAATTGGAGATTCAAGGGGAATCTTTATCTAGCGATGCAACTGCCGCTGAAAATTTTAAAGAAACGTTCTTGGCTTTTTTTTGGAAGAAGGCGGCTATTCACTCGATGATGTGTATAATGCCGATGAGACTGGCTTATACTGGAAATCATTGCCTCAAAAATCACTTGCATCTCAGCGCGAAGCAGCTGTCCCTGGGTTTAAAAAGTGCAAAGAGAGAGTAACAATTTTGGTAGCCGCGAATGCCAGTGGAAGTCATCGTTTACCGGTGCTAATGATCGGCAAAGCCAAAAAACCACGTTGTTTAAAGAATGTGACATGTCTCCCATTGTGCTACAAAGCACAGAAGAGTGCTTGGATGAATAGTGAAATATTTCTTGATTGGTATACAAATCAGTTCATCCCAAATGTGAAGAGGTTGAGAGAACAAGAAAAGAAAACTGGAAAAGTAATTCTTCTACTGGACAATGCATCATCTCATCCAGAGACGGATACATTGAATGCAGTTGATGCAAATTTTAAAGTAATTTTTCTGCCTCCCAATGTAACAGCACTGATTCAACCAATGGATCAGGGTGTTATAGCAAAGCTTAAAAAGATGTACAAGAAGAAAGTCCTGCGTCGTTTATTGTTGGCTGAAGATGAAGAAAGTGTGGTGGCATTTTCCAAAAAGCTTAATCTCAAAGACTGCTGCTATATATTAGCTGATGCTTGGACCACCCTGTCACAAGATAATCTCAACAAGGCTTGGAATAGATTGCTTGGGAAAGAAGGAGGAAATGAAACTACTGCAGTGGACACAAATGATGAATGCATAAATGAAGTTGTGGAACTGTTTCAAGCAATGCCCGAATTTTTTGGACTGTAACAAAGATGATGCACACATGTGGCTAGAAGATGATAATGATTCTGGTTTTCAGTTTTTGAATGACGAAGAAATTTTGTCTTTTGTGCAAGAAGAAAAACAAATACATCTAGTGACCGATGATGAAGACTCCTCAGAAGTACATGATGTACTTGTAGATTATGAAGAAAACCCAAAATGTCAACCAAGTCCTGAAGAGGCCTTTATAGCACTAGAAACAGCGATGGCTTGGTACGAGCAAGAAGATGACAGCTGTCCTACACAGCTTCTGCTGTTGAAGAGAATGCGGGACTTAGCAGCCAAAAGGAGACTATCCAGTTTGGTGCAAAAGAGGATTCCTCATTATTTTAAATAGTGGGCTACATCTGTGCAAGTACATGTATACGTAAGTTGCGCCTGGTTTTGAATCGTTTGTAATGTTATTTTGAAAACATTTCTCTTTCTTAAAAAAATAATTAATACAAGTAGTACATGCACTGCAGTGTAATGAAAAATTTTGGTGATACAGTGATCTAATACAGTGTGGGTATTATTATTACAGTACAGGTAAATATGTTTTATAGTGTATTTTTCTTGTGATGGTTAATTATTTTTAGACATATGTGTACATGTACTCGATACATTATGTAATCCAATTATCCGAACATTTGATTATCCGAACGATGCTCGGTTCCATGGGGTTCGGATAAATGGAGTTCTACTGTACTTATATCTGCAAATGTATGTTCTTCATATTTTAAACCCCTGACATCACCTCCAGAGAAAGGGACCATCCAACTCACAGCATTGCATCACTTGCCAATTATTAGGTCTAGTATGTTTTACCACTGTTGAGCGGGCTGAGATGGGGAAGCCCTCTGGGTTTACAAGAAAGACCTGGAACTCGGCCCAAATAAAAACCGGTAAAGAGTGAAAACTCAAGTCCTTGTGGATCCAAACAAACAAAACAAACATCCCCTGACGGTACAAACATGACAGTATTTTTCACAATTTTAAAATGTTTAAATTTGTTTTCTTTTCTCCAGCGTCCATCTGTGCTCTGACGCCCAGGGTGTTGAAACAGGCCACACACTTAACATCGCGACCAAATGTTCAGAGGTTTCGAGACGAGATATAACCTGACCTCTATAATTACTAGTGATAATGCAGTAATTATTAAAAATAACAGTAATAAAAATAATACGTTTCAGTCACCACAGAGTGCCTTCTTGACTTGTAGCTTTGGGTATCGAATCAGGCCATTATGTTATGTTAATTATGTTTTTGTTTCGTTATTTTTCTTTACTTTATTAAATTTTTAATTTGTTTGCATTTTTGTTGTTTGTAGGTGTCTTTGTGTTGGTATATCTACGTTTTCTTTTCTGTGTTTTTAACTTGCTTATTTATTGCTACTTTTTTCCTTGCGTTATCTGTGTTCTTTCTTGCTTTTCACTGTTCTGTGTCGCTCATCTTATTTCGTTATTTGCTTTTGTTCAATTATGTTCCACCTGTTAGTAGTTTCTTTTCTCTTAACATTTCTATGTTTCTCATCTCTGTCTCCTGTTTGTGACTGTGGCTGACGACGGTGGCGGATCGAAGGGAATGGCGATCGCCCCTCCCTTTGGACTTTGAAAACCTAAATTCATATCAGCCGCTCCAGTATTTTGTCCCCATTTGGGACTTAAATGTAAGTAATCGTATGGTCGGACGACGGACGAATTAAAACATGTCTGGTACTGGACAATGGTAAGTACCCTAAAGGTTACGAACGGAGTTTGCAAGTACAGTAATTCTACGTGGCGGGGACAATGAAAGACAATAAAGGGAAAAGCCGTCCAACAATGAGACAAAAGATGGCGCGAGGCTGGGTACAAAAGGGGACTTCACTCGAGCAGCTTAAAGCAGAAAACTTTGTGACAAGAGCGGATCATTTCTGTATCGGGCGGCGAATCCCAAATCAAAAAATGTTATGCCATAATATAAAATTTGTATGAATTGTTATTAATGTTATGATTTCTAAAGGTCATTTATATGTGGAAATGCACCCTAATATAACCGACTAGGTTGAACGGGACGCGCCTCGCCGACACGAGGCAAAATTTTGTTTACAAAAAAAAATGTATGAATTTTTATCAAATTTTGTCTCTTTGTATATATATATATATATATATATATATATATATATATATATATATATATATATATATATATATATGTATATATATATATATATATATATATATATATATATATATATAGATATATATATATATATAGATATATATATAAGTGAATATTTTTGAGTTACTGTATAAAAAAAACTATGCAGTTGTCAAATTGTTTTTCAACATTTGTTATTTTGTTTCTTAATTGTCTAATACTATGTGTAAATAAAAAGCCGGGGGTGGGGGGGGGGCTGATTTATCGCCCTCCCTTGAACAATTCCTAGATCCGCCAGCGCCTGACGAAGGGTTTATGCCAAAACGCCCAGTGTTTCTAGTATCGTTCAGTTGTAAAACTTAGTCCAAACCAAATTTTATTGAATTTTTTTTTAATTCAGTTATAAATTTGCTTTAGTAATTATATATACGAGTATATTGGACAATCCAAGAATACATGTCTGTAGTTTATGGTCATATTTAGCTAAATGTATGCCCTTAAATTGTCTAATATTGTCATTGAGAGTAAACAACTACTTTCCTTTGTTTATTCGTTCGTTTTTCTTTTCACTCGCTCGAATGTGAGATGTTTGTCGCATGTTCTCGTCATGAACAATGATGTCATCAGTTTCTCTTTTACTTGTAGTGACACCTTCTTTTAGCCTAATTTGAGGTGCCGGCATATGGAGCATCGCCACTTCATGCGATCGGCAGCTTTAACCTCCCAGATAGCTGGATTAATGTCTAGTGCCTTCATGTCTCTCTTGCACATATATCTGAACCACCGTTGTGTTCACCCTGCTGTTTTTTTTTTTTTTTGGCATATAGAAGCGTGCTTGTAAAAATGAACATTAAATACATCTGATGTTTCGTCAAAACTAATTGTTAAATATATTTATGATCGTCAGCTCACCTCGTTACTGACGTTTTTAACGTTTGTTAGATTTGTTCCACAAGATGATACGTGATTATGTTGAAGACATATTGGAAGTGTTTCCAGTAATCACACATACATAAAAAAGGATAACTAGATAATTACGAAATTTCATTCGTTTTTTATTTATTTTAACTCTTTAGCTCCCTTCAGTGAATTCATGCCAGGCCTTTCTGTCATGTGTGATATTTTCAAGGCCTTGTCAGTAGATTTTCAGACTTGAAGAACAACAATTGATCATAAACATCTTCTCAGACTGACTTAACAATTTCTACATGCTCTATAAATAAATCGTATAAACAAAAGCGTTGAGTACATATAACAACACCATAATTAACACGTACTCAAGAAACACACTGTATATAAACACTGCTGGATCAGACGAGCAGCGCGCCTTTAACAGTTGGCAGTTTTAATTATCAATCAATGACCTTTAGCTCCCCAAGGAACACATGCCAAGTCCTTCTGTCACGTGCCATCAGCTCAAGTTTTTTTCCACGTCTGCTGCGTCATTTTCACTTCTGTCTCTAGTTCTCTTCTCCGTGATTTTTTTTTTTTTTTGGTCTGTTTATCTCTGCCTCTCTTTCCAGGTATAATTACCTGGTCGTGAAATTTTAGACATAGGGGTTCACAGCACATCTTACAGCTGTAGAAGTAGACACGTTAGGTCTAGTGGTCATCACAGTATATGAGCTACTGAAATAACTAGGCCTGGTCAAGAACAAGGGTACACACAAGACTTGGCAATCCTGTATGCGGAAAAGGCATCTTGTTGCTGGCTGTAGAACATTAGCAAGTGACTATGAAATTAAAAAATAAAATGGTATCGATTCAGTTTTAGAAATCAACGGTACACATGTTTCCTGTGTACTGTTTATTTGTAAAAGCGACTCCATACAATTTTATTGTTTAATTCATAATTGTTGTCCCTTACCAATGTTACGGCAGCCGCCTTATTTATTTGTGAAATTCAGAACAGTAAATGTTCACAGAGACAGTCTATGGAAAATACTGAAGGCTTATGGAATTCCCAGCTGCATTGTTTCCATCATAACAAGCCTCTACACTAACTTTACATGTAGTGTTGGGCAGAGCAACATAACTTTTGGGATGAAGACAAAAGTACGACAGGGATGCTCCTGATCAACCACTTTATTTTGAGTCATAGACTGGTGTTGCTGTCGTTTTTGACGGAGTCATAATGGGTAAATCTATTTTATACTTTTGTCGTTTTGACGGAGTCATATAGGTAAATCTATTTAATACTTTTGTTGTAAAACTTTGTTGGTCAAAGTTGGATAATTGGGTATTAACTTCTATGACAGGTTGTTTAAGGGGTTATCTTCTCTTTCTTTCAATCGTTGTCGTTATCTGTCTGAACGATGCTCATTTTTATGCTGTCTAGGCATGCGCAGAGTTCTGAGCGCGAACGGTGACTTCCGTCATCTAGATTGTGATCTCCGTTGTGTTTTCCTCTAGATCATCATGGGGATTGGAAAGTTTCGATATGACTGAAATGTCAATGTTTTCCCCAGTGATTGTTTGTTAAAGGTGTATCCGGAAGATTCTGTATGAAGGTAAATGACATTCTTATTACTATGCCTTTGGCTGCAGAACATTTGAAATTACCTATCTGTCGAGTGAAGCTCACAGATCTTGAGAGACAGAATTTCTTCTTTGCTTCTAGTTCTAGCCAAATGAGACTATACGTTTTCAAGTGAACAGAAGCCTAATGATGATGATAAATTATTGTGGACGCCGCAGGTTGGCGGTATATATATATATGTTTAGCATGGTTTGATCGTGCCTGCTAACAAAGGATACACAGCTGTCTACATATTGAGGCCCTGTATTACGGCCAATATTTTCAGCAAGAGGAAATATACCTGGCGAGCTATGCCAGTTGAATAACAGCCTTACGTATTATTGCTACGCAATTTAGGAGCTAAGTAAGTACTTGACGCGCTGAGTCAATGGTACGGAAGCTACATTACATATTGTGTAACATTAGGACAGATGATGTTTGATGTATGATGCAAGCCTTTGATTACCAGACATTTAACAGTCATTTATTATCTATGTGAAGTCCTTGATCTCGTCGATTTGACTGTCCTGTTGATGCTACTGTCAGTTTCGTAAATAAATGTTTGAAACGTGCCAGCAGTCTTCGATTCAGCATTGACTACTGCATGGGAGTGTATGGGTGCATTACTGACTTTACTAAGAGCCCCAAGCATTCGTGTTTTCGTCTACAGCCACACTCAGCATATCATAATACCAATATCACAGATCTACAACATGTACGCTGTTTACTGTGAGTGATCATAGTACCCCTGGCAGTGCCTCACTCTGGTGGCCGTTACGTTCCTGGCCGTTACATTTCTGGTGACCTACATCGACACCGCAACATTACACAGTCCAGGTGATAAACGACACGTTCACTCTGCCAGCTTTCACATCACTCATAAACAGTACGTTACATTTATGGTGGCCGTTACAAAACAGACGGTTACAACTGGGTGATGCGCTAGACAACAGAGGGCAGTCCAAAAGGAATAGGATGGACAACATTTTCTACACCGGAAGATCTGGAATTTGCTGATGGCATTACACTACTCACACATTCACATCAACTTCTGCAAGAAAAAACTGTATAAGTATAGCCAGCAGGTGGGTCTGGATATCAATCTAAAGACGACAGAGGTCATGATACTAAATATGGGCAGTCCTGAGCCCATAACAATACGGAACCAGAAGATGGAACAGACAGACACATTTACTTACCTAGGATGCATAGTAACGCCAGACGGCAGAACAAGCAAATACATCAACAACAGAATGAATAAAGCGAGAAAGCCTTTGCTAGTCTCAACAACACCAGGAAGTCCTCTCAATACAGCACAAACACTCAAGATTATATGGGAGCTGTGTACCTCCTGTGCTTCTCTATGGTGCGGAATGCTGGAGATTAACAGAGAAGAAAATGTCGACATTGTCCTCTTTCCACACAATCTGCCTCAGGAAAATTCCCCGAATGTTTTGGCCCAATACCATCACCAACCAAGAACTGCTTACTTGGAGCAACCAAGAGGACATGCACACCATCATAGCTGGCAAACGCTGGACTTGGTTTGGCCACGTCCTCAGAAGAGACCCCGATGCCATCACAACAACAGCTATGCTATAGACCCCTGAAGGAAAGCGATAGGCCGACCTAAAACAACCTTGCGCAGAACTGTGGAGGCCAAGATGCAAAGAATAAACAAATGGATGGGTATGAAAAAAATCGAAAAAGGTGATTCGTCTTACGAGGACAAAAGACAAAGAAAACAGCCAACGTTGCGGCCACAAGGCCTTCGTCAGTGAAAAGAAAGAAAGAAAGTGAGGGCTAGATAGTACACATAAGAATCTAGTTAAATATAAAAATAATAAAAATAAAACATGGGTGCTTCCCTAAAGGCAGCTAAGATCTAGTACGCTTGCCGAAGAGAAAGAGTGCGCGTCACCAGGAAAGACGGAATCACCTTTTTTCGATTTGTGTTTCATACCCATCCGTTGTACTCCACGTCTTACCACAAGTTCCCCTCATCTTCCTCGACTTAATAAATCAGAGCTGGTAACACGGCACGACGGAGGGCCGTCGGCTGAACAAAGTGGAAGCAGTTTTTAACTGCACTACAAGACGCCACCAGGCGTGATGGTCACTGACAGCTTTGATAGTCGGCGGCTAAGGATCAAAGAAAGAAAGAAGAGATGTACATAGTAGAAAACGTAACTTCAAAACTGCTTCATTTTGGCAGAATGGTAAACCTAGGAGTATAGAACCAGTCTTGAAATTACAACCAAAGTGGAGTGAACTCTCAAATCTTAGGTCAGGTTGGAAAAAAAATTAACATGAGGATTATTCTCGCGAGTCATAACACAAGTGAATCGCCCCCCCCCCCTTGCCCCCTCTCCCCCCTCTCCCCCCTTTCCCCCCCCCCCCCCCCCCCCCCCCCCCCCCCCCCCCGAGTGTGAAGGAGGTACACGATCCGAAACACTAACAGGGGAACACTACTGATAATGAGATTGCCTCCCGTTGTTAACGCTCTGTATAGAGTTTCCAGTTATTGCTATATAAACGAATTATTACATAATCCTATAAACAGATCATGCGCATAAACTCAGTATTAAAATAACATTACCAACAATTTCGCTACACGTGTCGCTCTTATAAACACGTTATGTATACACAGTATTCTTCTCCTTCGTCGCTCGTTCTCAAATAACCACACCTTATATGGCTGGTGGACCGTCTCAGGCTTCTGTGGTCACTATACAGTTTCTCCTTCAAATGAGTGGCCACGCTTCTACCCTGCTCCGCTCATGAAGCCCACAGTTTTGGAGTACATGGTTCTGCTGTCTGTTTGTCCTCACCACGTGGACACAGATCTGGACACACTACTTAAACCACACGATATAAAAACCATGCACTGTGTAGTCTCCGGGGGTCTCACAAGAGACACAGAAATAGCAGCACTACTGCACACTCAAGCATGTCGTAGAAGGCGACTAATGTGAGGTTGTGCAGGTGCTGGCAACCTCATCAAGTTACAAATTGCCCCAGAAACCACAGCTGCAGGATCACATAAATGTTTGGTGCAATCTTTCTGCAAGGTGACCAGCTTCAGTGTTGACTCCATGCTCTGTAAGGATGTCACTGAATTTTGGGTTCGATCCCTTCTCCACTACGGCAGTACTCATTTTTAATTGAAGTGAGGACTGATTACGAGAAATTTCCGGGTCGACCCATTTCTTTCTGCTCTTATCAGGCAGATATTTGATATTGTCAAATCATTTGACACTCATGTTTTGGTGATAATTCACCACATTTGCTTGGCACTTCACAGTTTGTGGAGATTAACGCAGGTAAAACCCATATGGGCCTGATCAGTTTAGCATAGTTTTGTTTGTCCAAGACGTGCCAGGCGATAAAATTACTCGCCCGCAGACGGATTTTGTGTGCACAAGCGACTGATAAGGAGATTACTTGTCTGCGCGACACATTTTGGACAGTCATGAATGACATAATCGTTTCCGGTACACCTTGTTACAAAGACATTACTTTATATGAAAGTAATATGAAGTTTTTGTAAATATTGCCAAGAGAGGATCGGATGTTTTCATTCCATATTTGGGAGAAATTTCTGCAGTAACGCGCAGAAATTTCCATGAGGAAATAATTTGAATTACCCCACAAAACACGCATGTTTGAAACGATTGGGGGGGCGGGGGGAAGAGAAATGGGGGGGGGGGGGGTTGGAAATAGAGGAACAATCACGTTCAAGATTGGACGCCACCTAAAATTGTAACAAACGAGGCGGGGGACGAAAACGTGCACTATAACCTGACGCGTTTGCAGTTTTTTTATTTAAGATTCTTATATCGGACCGGACCATTGTTTTAGCAATTTTGAGGATTTCACAGCCCAGAATAAACTCTACTATTTTAACAAGGACAACCGGAATCTGAGGAATCTAACACACGGAGTAAAAGTGGGAATTTATTGTTAAAGTAACGACCCACAAGAACACCTGTAAGAGGCCTATTCAAGTGCCTTTATTTCTCTGAGCAAACAGTCTGTGAGCCAAGATTGGCGTAAGTTGTACATTTTACATTCTATATTTTTCATTACTAACATGTGAACTAATATGTATATATTGCCATGTGAATATTAATATGTGAAAATTGCTAGTAGTCACTTGAGGCTGGCAACTTCAGCATATAGAATGATGATTTCATGAACCACCACTGCAAGAGCTGGTGATTGCTGTATTGCTAGTTTCTTAAAGAGAACTAAAAAGCATAGGTAGTCCTAAGTTCTATATGGAGCAGGGAAGGAATGATGAAAGAAATGATTTACATTATAATTATAATATTTACAATTACTAACCAGTGTAGATGTTTAAAAACATATTCAATCTATATTATGAATATTTTCAACCGGGGCAGATGTAAATAAAAAAAATATTCAATCTATACTAGTATTAACCTTTTCATTTGAATGTAAAGTACATATAAAGCTATTCAATTTAAATGTAAAGAAAGTTTTCTCTCGAGGAATTAATCTTAATTCTCATCGAGGGTAAAGTCTGAGGTAGATGGGATAGTGGAACAGGAAGAAGGGGACACATAAATATGTGTCGGGAAACTCAATACTCAGAGGGTATTTGTTTCTATTCTTTTACCATACTAGTTGATGATACCAGCTGAGGGTACTATCTCTGGAACAAGAAGGGTACAAGTGGCCTGTAGGCGAAGCTAGATATCATTATCAGAAGGGGCTTTAAGACAAGGGACCAACTTCGTAGACACGCCCTGAAACTTCTGGGAACGTGCTGCGCACTACTACCTTGACCAGTGACGAGCGGGATCAGCGATCCAGTCTACCACGAACAAAACATCAGAAGGCGCAGAACCGTCACTGACAGTTAAGTAACATATAAAAGCTGCCAAATGACCTCTTTTACAAACTACCATTACATCACAACAGTGATGATAATTTTTCTGATAAATAATTATTCATTTTTTTAAAACCTTGTTAAAACCTAAATGATTAATAAATTTGTTATTTGTAAATATACAAATTTAACGTCGATTTAATCATTTTGAATGTACTGCATGTTTGTCTCAGTCAATTTACTAAATACACTCGAAACAGAGCTATACCATAATAAGAAGAATTCTACTGAGAAAATTAGGGTGGGGGCTTGAACGAGCTGAAATTAATAATGCTTAATTTTTTCATAAAAGGGGACAGATCAGATATAAGTTAACAATTGCCCTGCCCAACGCAGCATTGTTCTTGACTTCTCAAATATCTTATGTCACACCCTTGAGATAGAAGCATCATTATCCTTCTACCTACAACTCTGCCAAGAGTAATCTTATGCGAAGGTAGACACCTTTGAAGATCCATATTAGATACTGTTGAGTTTTGGCCACTGTTGGACCACTACTGCAAAGCAGGGGAGGCAATTCCGTGACAAAAGAGCAGAAAAGAACAAGATGATATAACAATAATATATGAACAAATCATTACACACAGGAGGTGCATCATGTACATATAGTCAACTGACGTAGTCGGTCCTCTTCCACCTTGGGATGTAGAGGTTTGCCAGAGTGCGTTTCTTTAGGCTTGGTTTCAGTCCACTCTTTGGTCCTTCAAAAATTGCCTGATGTTGTCCTCTCAGTGAACTTGGATCCTTGGCTTTTGGTTTCCTATATGTGTCACGGTGACCGATCTTCTCCCATTCTGCAGACATGGCAAAACAATCACAACTGGGTTTCGAGGCTATGACGTATCATCTGGTTGCGGACACTGTCACTTCACGTCACTTGGACCACCTACCTCAAATATCTCATTTCTGAGGTTTGAAGCTGGCTAGTGTCGATTGTAATCATTGACCAGCACTTACATTTGCAGGTCAAGACTGTCGTATACGTGGAGCAGTATACATGCAATCAGTATAAACAAAAACATTATGAGCATATTCGCCCCATATAGATACACACTATATAATCCACTCTATAAACAGCTCATATTAAAACATTCTATAAACAGTTGTTCTCATAACATGTAAATCAAAACATATCTTGTTGACACTCTCTATAAACAGACCATTTAATTAAACACACTCTTTAGATATATCGTGTACATCTTCATCATCAGCACCGTGCCGACTGACATCCTTGATCACATGTCTCCATTTCCTACTGTCTCTGTGGTCTTGATTTAGCTGTGTCTGATAAGATCATCTATCTATCTATCTATCTATCTATCTATCTATCTATCTATCTATCTATCTATCTATCTATCTATCTATCTATCTATCTATCTATCTATCTATCTATCTATCTATCTAATCTGTCTGTCTGTCTGTCTAATCTGTCTGTCTAATCTGTCTGTCTGTCTGTCTGTCTGTCTGTCTGCCTACCTGCCAGCCTGCCTGTCTATCTATCCATTTATCTATCTCTTGCTCTGTCTTCTCTGGACAGAATTTATGTTATAACCAGGTTTAGTGCCCCCACTCTAGTGGGTCTCTGAGGAGACACAGAGAGAAGAGAATTAATGTTTCGATTAAGCATGTCGTAACAAGCGACTAACATAAGGTTGCGCTTAGGGCTGGCAACCTCATAATGTAAGACACATTGTTACAGAAACCGCCTTTGCAAGAGTTAGTGCTTTAGCATAGGCGTCCTCAATGGGGTCATCTACAGTGAAACCTCTATGCTCCGTAAGGAGTGAAAAAAGAGATGATGATAATGATGATAATGATACCGTCTTGTCTATCTGCCAAATGTGTGTCCTTGTGACCGTTTTCCTGTTTCCACTGGCAACAGAAATATACATGTAGTTTCCCGAGTATATCCTGGAACTTTAAAAACGATGTCCAGCAGGGAGGCTAACGTTACAAGTCTTTTAAAGCAAGCGGCAAAAATTACGTCCCTTGACAAGTCGCGTGATAGGCTACAAACAGGATGCCAATGCTACTTAGCGGAAACGTACCCTACTTACAATCCTTAAGTGAAAGGTAGGTCGAACACCCATTATAATCGGTCACCTCAATCCACGCTTTTCACAAGTACAGCCAACGATCTCAATTTCGCTGGGAACTAAAAATCCATTTGTAAGCTTAAATATTTTTTTCAGTTCCAATAATGTTTTGTGTTAATGTTTTGTTGTTTAAGTCAGAAGTATATGGGAAACAGATCTGTGCTATACTTTGTACATTAATCTGGGTAAGAAGGATGCTAAGTTCAACGTGATTTGGCATTTTTATAGATATTTTCAT
This sequence comes from Oreohelix idahoensis, assembly GCA_024509875.1. Classification (NCBI taxonomy): domain Eukaryota; kingdom Metazoa; phylum Mollusca; class Gastropoda; order Stylommatophora; family Oreohelicidae; genus Oreohelix; species Oreohelix idahoensis. Next base: position 135,142 of record JAMPIV010021579.1, on the reverse strand, counting down.
TATCACTGTAATGTAAATACAATAATTGCCAGTAAGTGTGAATATTTTTCATTTATTGTAATACTGAGATCAACTTTGTGTAGCGCGGACGAGGGGGAAAACACGCAAACGTGAAGTACATATTTAGGGCACGAGCTACAAAACTTTTATATAACGGTACATTTACAACAAAAAACACAACATTGTGATAAAAGTGTTCTTAAGTAATTAGTGAAATTGTGCTCTATTTATTTTTTTTTTAAATTACTTCTTCTCTGGTCATTTTGACGTGTTATCGCTAGTATATTTATAACATTGTCACTCAAAAGTCTAAAACGGAACCTCAAAAACGCTCAAATATCTTCACTGAAGATAGATCACAGATTGTTCATTAAAACATTCGGTTCTTGTGCGTTTATTCACCGGTTAAATCAAATTCTGGATATTTATTACCCAAACCGATCACCGTACTCTTTCTTGACTGAAAAAAGTGTCATTGTCCTCTCCCCCCTCCCCCGTTGCTTAGAATTTTTTTTAAAACACGCCTGCCGTTCGTAAGGTTGTAGTCACGTAGCACATTCTGCCGTAGGGGAGTGAAGTGTTATAGACTTCGATGTACTGGGTCCCAGCTTCATGAGATGGGGTGGCCTGTTCCCTTCCTCGCTGCCGTTGCCTTCTCTAACTCAAGATCAGAGGCAGGTACCCTTTTACAGCTGGTTTGACTGATGCGTGACACCTGCTCCCTTTCTCGCTGCCGTTGCCTTCTCTAACTCAAGATCAGAGGCAGGTACCCTTTTACAGCTGGTTTGACTGATGCGTGACACCTGTTCCCTTCCTCGCTTCCGTTGCCTTCTCTAACTCAGGATCAGAGTAAGGTACCCATTTACAGCTGTTATGGAGTGTTAGAGACTTCACCATACTAGGTCCAGCATCGAGAGATGGGGTCTACCTAGCTATAAATGGGTACTTAACTTTGAGTTAGGGAAGGAAAAGACAGCGAGGAAGGAAACTGGTCTCCCCACCTCTCGATGCTGGACCTAGTATGGTGAAGTCTCTAACACTCCATAACCAGCTGTAAATGGGTACCTGACTCTGATCCTGAGTTAGAGAAGGCAACGGCAGCGAGGAAGGGAACATGTGTCACGCATCAGTCAAACCAGCTGTAAAAGGGTGCCTGACTCTGATCTTGAGTTAGAGAAGGAAACGGCAGCGAGGAAGGGAACAGGTGTCACGCATCAGTCAAACCAGCTGTAAAAGGGTACCTGCCTCTGATCTTGAGTTAGAGAAGGCAACGGCAGCGAGGAAGGGAACAGGTGTCACGCATCAGTCAAACCAGCTGTAAAAGGGTGCCTGATTCTGATCTTGAGTTAGAGAAGGCAACGGCAGCGATTTCCCTTGTTTTCTTTGTACCGTTAACTTGTAGAACTGATTCAATTCCGTTCTATTGGTTTATAAACTTTTTTTTTTAAATACGGGGGGGGGGGGGGGGAAGTTGAGGGCGGGTCTGTCGTAAGCGTGTCAACTATGAATGCAAGAGAAACGCTTTTTTTTTTAACTTGCCTCCCAAATCACAATGTGAAATCAACATTTTCCAGTCAAGAAAAAGTACGGTTCTCAGTTTTGGTAATAAATTTCCAGAATTTGATTTAACCGGTGAATAAACGCACAAGAACCAAACATTCTCCTTACTGAATTCTCGTAAATATTTTATTACAGTGTTCAATAAAACATCACTGCCCAGTTACCGCAACATCATAGGTGTCCCATGAAACATCACAACACACTTAATGGCACATCGAAACGTCTTCAGTGAAATATCACATTAGATTCACTGAAAACCCTTATGTAGACTTAAATATCACATAGTTTTTCACTTGAAAAAAAAATCACATAAAGTGTCTTCAATGGAACACCATGACCTCACATAGTACTAGACTTTCATACGTGTCTGCTTTAGTCTGAAGTTCAATGATGACATATCTGAGGGGGAAAAAAAATCAGAAAAATAATTTTATTACAATAGTGGTACCATTACGATTATCGTTGTTATATTATCTTAGTATGACCATCAATCAATCAATACCCTTTAGCTCCCCAAGGAACATAGGCCTTCAACAAATACATGCCAAGTCTTCCTGTCCTGTGCCATCCGCTCAAGTTCTTTCCATGTTTTCCTCATCATTATCACCTTTGTTTCCTCTCCTCTGATCAATCTCCTTTTCTCTATGCCTTTCCACCGTGTCTCGCAGAGACCCAGGAAATCAATCTTGTAATTTATCATTTCTGCTGCTACCTTCCCTTGCTCACACAGAGTGCGAACATTCCAGGTGCCAATCCTGGAGATTTTCCTAGATGAAAAAAGGTTAGTCGGCAACCCAGACTCCTTTCGGCTTTCTCTGGGTTGCTTCATGCGCCTCCTTTCCCAGAGGACCTTCTTCTGTCTTGGGCGGCTGAGTTGATTTATATTCTTTATTTGACTTGTCCAGGTTTGTTCAAGTTTTTGTGGTAAAAAGTTTTTTACGGGATGGGGTAACCAGCCTCATGCCAACCCTCCTTAGTCGCTTTTTACGACATGCCTGGTAGGGTACAATGTTACTATTCTTTGCTCCCCTTTCGGGCCCTGGTAACACACGGGTGTTAATATGACCATAATTTAGTATTATTTTTATCAAGACTATAGTCACCTTCAATATTATGATTAATACGTGTAAAGTAATCCGTGATTACGCGAACTACAAAAGAGAAAACCGGACTGATTCTAAAGGCGACGAACTGGAACGGACTACGGACTACGACTTATGGAACTTGGAACACAAGAAGTATAAATGGGAAGGAAGAGGAGCTGGTGGAAGAGATGAGGAAAGCAAAACTAGAAATCCTGGCTATAACGGAAACGAAGAAAAAAGGACAAGGAGTCATGGATCTCGATGGCAACACGTTGCTCTACAGTGGTGTACCCATATCTGAAAGAGCTAAAGGGGGCGTGGGTTGCATTGTGGCCCAAAATCAAAAAGATAGTATCAAGGGATGGAACTTTGTCTCGGAGCGCATTATGGTTGTAAAACTAAAAGAAGGAGAAACCATAGTCAACCTGGTCATAGTGTATGGGCCAAATGAGGATGAGAGAGCAGAGGTCAAGGAGGAATTCTTCGAGCTGCTTCAAAGGACAGTGGATGACTGCCTAGATGAAGTTATTATGCTCGGAGATTTTAATGCCAGAGTTGGAAATGACCATGCTAGATGGGGTGGAGTTATCGGAATATATGGAGAAGATACTCTCAATGACAATGGAAAGCGACTCCTTAGATTCTGCAGTGAGCAGAATCTGATCATTACAAACACAAAGTTCCCCCATAAGCGCATACATGCATACACTAGATGTGAACCAACCAAGAATGAGAAGTCAGTGATCGACTATGCCATTGTTCGGAGAAGCTCATTCAGATATGTCCGAGATGCAAGAGTCTGGAGGGGGCCAGAGATTGGAAGTGATCACTACCTGCTAACAATCAAACGAACAACTGAAAGAGTTGCTCAGCCTAGGAACTGCCCAACATCACGCAAGAAACCAAGTAAACGAGCAGGAGAAATGAGCATTAGGACCTACAAGCTGAGAGAGCCAGAAATTAAGACCAGATATCAGGGGCAAAACCTCAGAAATGAGGTATCTGAGGAAGGTGGTTGAAGTAACAGGAAGAGACATGGTACGCAACCAGACGATACGTCAAGGCCTTAAATCCTACCCCCTGCAGACCCAAGTAGAACAGTCCCAATTAAGATGGTTTGGCCATGTCTGCAGAATGGGAGAAGATCGGATACCACGACAAGCATGGGAAAACAAAGAGCCAAGGATCCAGACCCCGAGGACGACCCAGAGTCCGCTGGGAGGACAACATTAGACAATCTTTGAAGGATCGAGGACTAGAATGGAACCAGGCCAGGAGGAAGACAGCCGATATGATAGTCTGGCGCTCTCTCTTCCAAACCTCTACACCTCACGGTAGAAGGGGTACGACTAAGTAAGTAAGTATATCAGGGGCTTATTGCTACAGCAGTGAGCAACACAGAAGAACGACCTGATGACTTGGAAACCCTCTGGAATAAATTCAAGGATATCATAAAGACAGCTGCTGCAGAAGCATGCGGTGAAGTCCGACTTGGGAACCAGAGAAAGAGGACACCTTGGTGGACAGAGGAAGTCAAAGAGAAAATAAGAGAGAAGAAAATGGCATGGAAACAATACTTAGGAGCTAAAAACACAACAGGACAAATGGAAAAATATAGAGAATATGTGACACTCAGAACAGAAGCAAAGAACAAGGTGCTAGCAGCAAAACAGAAGTCCTGGGAAGAATTTGGAGAAAAGCTAGAAAAAGATGCACAAGAAAACCAGAAATTGTTCTATAAGACCCTAAAGAACATGAGGAAAGAAAAACAATGCCCTCTCAAATTTAAAAGGACAAGCAAGGCAAATTGCTTACTGCCCCGAAGGAAGTAATGGAAAGATGGAAAGAATATTTCTCAGAACTCCTGGATGGTGAGCATGGTGAAGCATCAGAAATGATAACCACTAGCACAGAAGAGAAAGCCAATGATGGTGAAGATGACATAAAGATGGAAGAACTGAGGGCAGCACTAGAGAAAATCAAGATGGGCAAAGCAGCAGGGCATGATGGTATAACACCAGAAATGGTTAAGTACATGGGAGCATCAGGCGACCTATTACTCTTAAAGGTCTTACAGGCAGCATGGTGCAACAAGACCATACCAAAGGATTGGGAGATTGCCATCATAACACCAATTTTCAAAAAGGGTGACAATCGACAATGTGGAAACCATAGAGGCATATCCCTTCTCAGTGTCCCTGGTAAAATCTACTCTAGAATCCTAGAGCAGAGACTCCGACGCCTAGCTGAGCCACAATTGGATGAGGTCCAGTGCGGATTCCGAGCAAACCGAAGTACTCAAGACCAAATCTTCACACTCAGACAGCTGAGTGAAAAGGCCCTTGAGTATAAGAGTGAGATCCATCTTTGTTTCATAGATCTGGAAAAGGCGTTTGACAGGGTCCCCTGGAGCAAACTTTGGGACTGTTTGGCAAGCAAGAATATTCCAGCACCTCTGATTCATGCTATACAGAGCTTCTACAAGTCTTGCAGAAATTATGTGAGGACAGCAAACCATAAGTCAGAAGAGTTCAGGACCACCACTGGTGTAAGACAAGGTGATATCCTATCACCTTACCTCTTCATACTCCTTATGGACGATGTCATCAAGGCATGTAAGGAGAGAACAAGAAAGTATTCAGTGGGGTACTGGAAGATGAGACAGGTCTATATTTCGGAGCTGGCATTTGCTGATGATGTTGCCCTGATTGATAAATCAGAGGCACATCTCCAATCCAACCTGCAAGTCTGGAAGGAAGAGCTGGAGAAGAGAGGGATGGTCATAAGCAGCTCTAAAACAAAATCCATGGTGATATCACGAGAAGAAAGAAAACATCAGATTAAGTTGGGAGAACAGGTCCTGGAGCAGGTCGACCACTTTAAATATCTCGGAGCTATTATAGACCGAAAGGGAGGCATCAAAGAAGAGTTGGCCACTCGAAAAGCAGCGGCTGGGAGACTTTTTCAGGCCATAAATCGTGGATTCCTCAGCAAGAAAGAGGTTGGTAAGAAAACGAAGATGGCTGTATACCGCTCCACCTATGTCCCAGTCTTGACATATGGATGCGAGTCGTGGGCAATGACTACAACCCACAAAAGCCAGATCCAAACCTCAGAAATGAGGTATCTGAGGAAAGTGGTTGAAGTAACAAGAAGAGACATGGTCCGCAACCAGACGATCCGTCAAGGCCTAAAATCCCATCCGCTGCAGACCCAAATAGAAGAGTCCCAACTAAGATGGTTTGGCCATGTCTGCAGAATGGGAGAAGATCGGCTACCACGACAAGCATGGGAAACAAAGAGCCAGGGATCCAGACCTCCAGGACGACCCAGAGTCCGCTGGGAGGACAACATTAGACAATCTTTGAAGGACCGAGGACTAGAATGGAACCAGGCCAGGAAGAAGACAGCTGATAGAATGGTCTGGCGCTCTCTCTTCCAAACCTCTACACCTCACGGTAGAAGGGGAACGACTAAGTAAGTAAGTAAGTAATCCGTCAAAACATGACTAGACATAATTATTGAGTGCTATGTCTGTTACATGGTCTGATGACGGCATTATTTATCATGTGGTCAGGTAATTCCTTTATATTCCATTTCAACTTTATTGGATCTGTAAGTCTAACTAATCATATGGTCAACGGTCAATGCAAAATGAAAAAAAAGATTAATGCGTCCTCTGTTAATAGGTGTTCTATTTAGTATTCACCGTGCAATGAACCCCTTTTCCGTATTTTCCAGAAAAGATGGTGGTTTTTTTTTTTCATTGTTCGTTACAGGACGTTTCTCTTAGAGTTATATGGGGATAATCCTCATAATCATCATTATTCTTATCAATATCATCATCAACAAAACAAAAATCATCATTATCATTGGTAATATTACCGTTATTATTTCTCCAGTGATCACCATAATTGCCTTACACTCAAATTCACTTTCAAATAAAGCAACGCATCAACTGTTGCAAACAGCAGTTCATACACCACCTAACACAGCGATGAGTGCACTGTTTCCATGTGTTTATTTCCACGTACCTTCCACGCATATTTCTGGTGCACGCTATTCTAACCTCTGTCGCTTGAGATTCACCAACAACAGCTCCACATCTGCTTCCCAATTCTGTATCGTTACTGGTCTTGCCTACAAAAACGTTGATGTCGTGAAGTCCTTGAAGTGTTGGCGGGAAAAGAAAAGTGAGTTAGCCAGGTCATGTGAAGACACTATCAGTTAAAACAAAACACTAAAATACTATAAACATACTCAACACGAGTGAATCAGCCTCGCTCTGATATCAAACGGTCAAGTACTTTGGGGGGCCCCTTATATATATACAGCCCCATTTAAATCTGGGAGGGGGAGTCTCTGTAGAGAATAGGACTACTGTACCCTCATGCATGTCGTACATGGCGACTAATGCAAGGTTGATTGTGCATGGCGCTGGTAACCTTATCATGTAGAAAAGTGTCACGTGAGCAACCTCTGAAAGAGCATGTGACTGCTTGGTGCACGACAACCAGCTGCGGTGGTGGTTTATTGCTTGGAGGGAAGCACTAAAGGAAAATAATGATGGTGATGTATATTTCGACTCGTGTGTATTTTCCGGGAACGTCAGAGGGAAGTGAACCACTGCTCCAACCAGGTATGTCGTAAGAGACATCAAATGTGGCATGATAACAACTTCAAAGTTTAAAACAAATTCTTACAACACTCCCACTGTTACAGCACACCTCGACGCTACATTGAGGATAAACTATAGTAATGACCCCGTCTTCCATAAATAGCAAAACAGGGATATTAATTCATTCTGCACGTGTCGGGGATGCCCTGTATGGATCCCGTGGGGAGAGAAAGAACAGGGCTACCAGACACTCAGACATATCGTATGACGTCCCTAACATGGGGTTGTGTATGGCACTGGCAACCTCATCATGTCAAATAAATTGCAGTAGAAACCACCGGTGCAAGAAGATGTTAATGAATTGGTAGAGGTTTTTTATTGCACACGTCAGCTGCAGCAAGGGCTTCATGTTTGGTAAGCATTGGAAGGGGAGATGATGATGCCTGGGTGACATACTTTCTAACGTGGATGTTAAGTAAAACTACGAAGCTTGTTGTCCTTCTTAAATTATCAAACTGGTCCAAAATGTCCTCCCAACCATACCCAGCCACTCTCTCTTTTTTTCTCTCTTTCTCTCTCTCTCTCTCTCTCTCTCTCTCTCTCTCTCTCTCTCTCTCTCTCTCTCTCTCTCTCTCTCTCTCTCTCTCTCTCTCTCTCTCTCTCTCTCTCTCTCTCTCTCTCTCTCTCTCTGCCTAACTCAGTGTGTAAATCTATATAAAAATATTCAAATACTGCCCTTAAGAAAGCGCCTTCTGTTTTAACAAAGCTAAATATGTTCACAAAATCCTGTCACATAATGCTCCAGCATATCTGTGGCCAATGTTCAAATACAACCAAAGACGCAGTCAACGCTTTAACAAATTGCAAGTGCCCAAGCCTAGGCTTGACTTATTCAAGAAAAGCTTAGCGTTCTCTGCTGCTAATCTTTGGAATTGTCTTCCACATAACCTTAGAAACAACATCAGTACCTATTCATACAATCGTAGACTTTTCGAATACTTTATTAGTTCTGATTGCATCACCTCCCCCCCCCACCCCCCCGACCCCTAACCCCTAATCGAACTATCCTTTCTTATAATGTCAGCTGTAGGTTCTAATGACGATGTTTGTACTTTTCAACATATTTTATGTCATGTTTATAAGTAGTTAATGGTAATATGAGGGTGCTATTTTATTTTACTTTACAACGTTGAATTCCTTGACATTGATATGTAAAATGCATTTGGGAATAAATGAATTCAGTATGAAAGGTGAGAGAAAGGAAGGGCAGAAAATCAGACGGGCCTGCGTGCCCAATTCTCAACCCTTGGAAAATAAAGTTTGTTCGTTCGTTCGTTCTCTATTTTACATCTTATCATTTCATTCACTCTACCTCACGTGACTGAGCGTTCGATTGGCTAAGCGGCTAGAGCGCTTTCCTGTCGTGGCACATTAACAGGGTTCCGGGATCGAAACAAGGTAACGTCACGCTCGTCAGCGTAGCTGTAAAGGGGTACATCATTACTGCTCGTGAGTTAAGGAAGACAAAGACAGCGAAGAAGAAAACTGGTCATCTCGCCTCATTAAAAAAAGCTGGACCTAGTATCGTGAAGCCTCTGACTCTTCTGCTCTACGGCAGTATGTGCTATGAGACAACCTTTACCTCACGCGAGGCTGACTTATACTTATTCAATTATACACAAGTTGACGCACAACAGCGTTCTCTAAAGAAAAAGAAATTGTCTCAATGTATCCATGGGCCAACTCTTCTCTCTATGCAACTGTGAAGATAACACCGCGATTTGCCATAGCCGTCTGTCTTTTTTTTTTTTCGTGCGTATCCCACCTCCGATCCGTCTTTGTCTCTTCCGTTTTTCTTGTCGGACATCTCAAAAATATATATTTGTGATAAAATTAACCGTGATACAACGTTAAAATATCTCCAAAGATAAAATGTAGGGATAAAAACTAATGCGTAAGCTACTAGAATACATGATCACCCACGCCGCGGGTCACCACCCGCCATGGAAATTAACTTGTTAGACGTGAAGGCAAAACGTTTACCCTTGGAACGGGATGAGAACGGAGATCAAAAGGAAAAAATATGACTGAACACGTGCTTGAAACTAGCAAGGCTAAAAAGACGCAATTGGTGTAGAAAGGAAAAAAATTCACGTCCCCAAGTTGACACAAGGTATAGAAATCGACAAAAGGGACCTTAGCTATTATACGCAACAGTCATTTCTTGGACGCTTTTGCGATAACTTAGTCCGTTTATTTGAATTCAGCGACGAACGCATTACAGAAGATGCTCGAAAATATTTCAAAAAACCAACTAACCTTGAAAAGTAACTTTTTCTTAATAATAATGTTAGGAATATAAAACCTAGCTGGCCTGATGGCCCATCTTGAGCAGTGAAATAATATGCTTTCATTTATACAGACGGATAGATAATAAGAAAGATATTGACAAAAGACTGTGTTGTTCATATCAGCGAGCGACTGCATTGAAACAAAAAATGTCCCTAATTTTCAAAAAACTGCGGCCTTGAGACTCAAGTGCTAAAATCTAGTTGGAATGAAAGAGAGGGAATGTGGTGGAGAATTGTGGCTAAAAATAACTTTAAAGGCAAAATTGTGTAGGGGAAGGCAGAGTTGGTTCAAAAAACAAGTGTGTTTTTTTGTGAAACGCAAGTAGAGACGGACGGACCAACAGATAATAATACATACTTGACTGAGGTATGACTGAATTGACTTTTGGTAGGAGGTTTGAATTTGAAAAGGAAAAAAGGCGGTGATTGGCCATAGATGAATATATTATCGGCGCTCAGACGCGCATTTTTGCCATTCATCATAAGTTGTCCAGTAGTAGATACAGTAATTATTCAGTGGTGTATTTCCCAGAAGCTAATTGAAATATTTAGAGGGACGCCATACTAGAGCCAGCAGCTCAGATGAGTTTTGCTAGCATATAACTGTGTTCTCTATTCATAATTCTGGTAAGACTGAAAGTATTTCTTTGTATATTTTAATATGTGTTTAATGTTTCGAGTGATTTGATACTGCCATATCAAAATCTATCCCTTACAACAAGTAAGGATTCGCTCTAGACCCCCCGCCCCAGTTCAGGGTCTAGAGACAAACACAATACATAAACTCCAGCAAGGATTATGAAGGGCGGATCAAGTGTTGAGATCAGTGGAACATATCACCTATCCTATTCTATGGCAGGAAGCTAATGAACATATTTCAGAATATGTAGTCTGGGGGAACTTATCCTATGTGAAACCAACTTGGTAAGATGTGTTGTATGGTCAAAGAGATCTGACCCGTCTATGTGGTGTTGTTGTGTAGTGTTGAGTGTAGAAGTGGCTCAGGAGGTAGAGTTCTGACACATGACCAAATACTTTTATTTCAGAACTGTGAGTTTTTATTTGGCACCAATGTGGTGTCAAATGATGTGTTGAATAATACAAGAGTGGACCCGTGCAGTTTATATTTTGTGTTGGATCATCAGAAAGTTTATAAGGTAGGAAGATGATAATTTTTTATGTTTTTCAGTAGATCTGTCCAGACTCATGGTATTTTTTTTATTCAGTGAATACAACAAAGATCCTATAGATTGTTACATGACAGATGATATCAGTTTCATGGTTTAAAATTTTGTTTTACTATTTTGTCTGTTGTTCAGTTTTGATATGGTGTATTATTGTATTTTTTTTGTATTTGGTATTTTGCAGAGAATTCCGTAATTATTGATGATTTTTATGTTTTTTTATTTGGTAGGGATGAAATTTTTCATCGTTAGGTATTAGGTTGGTGTCATAGGAGAGCTGTTGTTTTGGTGTTGTATTTTTTGGGAACTGGTGTAGTGTTGTATGTATTACGTATTTTGTTTGGGTTTAGTAGTATGTGTTGGGTGGGTACTTTGAGGTGGTGTGGGGTTTGTAATCAGGGTCTATACGTAATCATTTTGCGTAGATAATTTTGGTTTTGATGATTAAGCGGGATGGTTTTTGGTGTTGTTTTGTTGTTTTTTTTTAAAGGTTATATTGTACGGGTAGATAAATGAAAAAAGAATGTTTATGAATTGGAATGAGGGTTTTAATGGGGGTAGTTTTGGATTATTAGGATAGGTAGGATGGTTTTAGGATGATATTTAGTGGCTAGGCGATATAATTTTGATGAAGGAGAGTTGCTTATTTAGTATTATGGAATAAAATTGTAGATGTATGTTGTACGGAAAGCATGTTGATTTGGAGTCCGTAAGGTGATTGCTGGTCTTTCTAGATTTGAGATAATGTAATAATTTATTTAAGTAGGTTATTTGGTTGGAAGAAATATGGGGCTATTTCATAGGATATTTTTTTTTATAGAGTTAGTTATTGTGGTATTAGGAAATGTGTTATATTAAGGTGTCATGGAGTATGGAAAAGTGGTGAGGGTCGGGCGAGTGGGAGTGGGGGTACTGGACTGAAGCATGAAATCCTAATGGTGATGGGTGATTGCGTCATTAATAGGCTGAGGTGCCTATTGTAAACTTCCGGTGTTGTCTTGTGTTTCGCAATGATGACCGGTCAGTAAAGCATCCTTTTTTGGGGATGCCTAGCTGGCCGTGAGGTTAGTGTGATTCGCTTGTATAGCTAGGCGGTGTTGTCGTACGGAAGGTACGGGGTTCGAACCCTGGGTAAGCCACTCACGTCTGTTGTTTTTCTGTTGTCTAAGTGTTCTACTTCTTTATTTCTTACGAGTGCCTGAAAACATACATTTATGTTTGTCCAATATTAATTTAGTAGTGGTCCAACAATGGCCAAAACTCAAGAGTAACTGATGTGAGTCTTCAAAGGTGACTGTTTCGCACAAGATTACTCTTGGCAGAGTTGTAGACAGAAGGATAATGATGCTTCTACCTCAAGGGCTATTTTACAAGATATTAAGAAAAGCGAGAACAATGCTGCATTGGTTGAGCACGTTAACTCTAGTATCTGCCCCCAACTTTTGTGAAGGATAGGGTTATCTTATAATTATAGCTCGTACAAGCCCCCAGCTGAGTTAATTCAGCGAATTTCCTCATATTATAATTTATAGCTCTGAGTGTATTTAAGAAATGGCCTGAGACATAAGGTTGTAGTACATTCAAAATGATTAAATCAACTTTAGATTTGTCTTTACACAAGTAACAAATTTAATAATCAATAATATTTAACATTTATAAAAAATGAATAATTGTTTAGAAAACAGTATTCATCACAGTGTGATGTTATTGTTTTCGAAAATGGACAGTTCACTTGTCAGCTTTTAAGTTTTACTTAGCTGCAAATAGTTGTTTCTTCTTCCGCTGATGTGTGGGTCATTGAAGATAAATGACTGGATCGCTCGTGTCCCTGGTCAAGATTTAAGAGTTGCACCATGTTCCAAGTGGAATCATGGAGTAACTGCAAAGCTGGTCCCGCGTCTCTAAGACTCGGCTAATGATGGTGTCTAGCGTCGACTTCAGGCCACGTATACCATCACTTGTTCCAGAAATAGTACCCTCAATTGGTACCACCAACAAGTATGGCAAAAGCATAGAAACGAATACCCTCTAAGTTTCCCGACACATACTTAAATGCCACCCTCTTTTCAATCCACCACCCCATCTACCTCAGAACTTTTACCCTCTCTGAGAATTAATCTTAATCCCAGTAGGCACATTAGGCGACTTGTACGACATGCCCGAGGGCACTGTAGTCCTATTCTTTATCTGTGTCTTCAGAGGCCCCCTGTGACTACACGAAACACATCAGCCATACCTCAATATACCTATATAGTACGTCCCTATGAGCACTTATTCCTGGCCTTTAGAGACTGCATCGCAGACATCGCTCATGTTATCCAACTCCTGCGTTTGGAGCTGTGATACTTTCATAACTTTCAGGGCTGGCCTTATTTATTGCAGGGCCCGATTTGGACCATTCTGTTGGGCCCCCTAGACACATGATTATATTTGTGTTGTGACACGTTTTGTCAAAATGCAGCTAATAAATTTAGACGCTATTTTTAAATTTGTTAATACAGTGTAATAGAAAATCTAATCTAAAATAATCGTTGTTCCTTATTTTGGTTGAAATGAAGAATAGTGGGGGGAGAGGGGGGGGGGGAGAGGGGGCGTGTTCTTCGATGTTATCCAATAAGTCACCCACGTCGTTAGGATTAAGATTAAGATTATGGTCCAGAGTTAGGTTTAAGATTCCTAAAACTAACCTTACTTCTAACCCATATTACTGCGTCTGTGAATTTGTTAAAGGCAGTATTGATCACACATCCTATTGTTTTGACTCCGCTTCCCCCCCCCCCCCCCCCCCCCCCCCCCCCCCCCCCCCATGTTTTCCTTCAAAGCTGGAGGTGGGTACCCGAGTCGGAGCCCCCAGTGAGCGTGGGGCTCGATTTGATCAGCTCGATTAAATTGGCCTAAGGCCGGCCCTGATCACAGTACAGAAGCATGTTTGCTGCACTTTATGTAGGTGGCTAATTACTAAACATTCACCTTTATTCTTCTACTTTTCAGCTAACTACAGAGCATAGCGTTATCACTCAAGATGGGGGCTGCGTTTGCAGGAACAAATAAATGAATGAACAAAAATCATTATCACAAGACAAGGAGATCTTGAACCAAAATCTTTCATATGCTCTAGCAGTGGTCGTTTCTGCCATCATCATAACCCTTCGGCTCACTACGGAACATCGGTCGTCAACACATTAATGTCAAGTTGTCCTGGCCTGTGTCATCTGTTCAAGCTCTTTCCATGTCTCCTTTATCCCTTTTATACCTCTTTTCAGTTCCCTATCTCATGTGTTTTTCGGTCTCCCACTATCTTTCTTACCCTGGGGATTTCACAATAAGGACTGGCTTGTAATGCTATCAACAGGCTTCCTTAGTAGTGGTCCTTTCTATCGCCAGCGTCTCCTTCTCATCTCTTGTTCCACTGGCACTTGCCTGGTTCTTGTCATCAGTTCCACAATGGTGACCTTGTCAAATCATTTCGGTCCTTGATTCTACGTATGCACCCATTTATGAACGCCTGTAAATTCTTATTTGTTTTCCGTGTTTCAGAGTCATGAAACTAGACTTTTTTGATGTCTAAGCTGAAGATTTGTATGTTGTTGTGGCTGTTTCTGTAGTATGTCTAATTTGTTTTAAGTGGTGAGGTTGCCAACTCCAGGCATTCACAAACTTTTATTAGTTGTCCATTACGACATGTCAGTGGACGCAGTGTGACCCTATTTTTCTGTCTGCCTCAATAGAGACGCTTTTCCCCATGAACAATAAGGTGTTTTCTCTCACTCTGTAGCATGGCTGTGGAGTCGGGGTCGTGGAGTCGGTCATTTTTTAGTGGAGTCAGAGTCGATAAAAAATGTCCCAACTCCGACTTTTTTAAGGCAGATCTGCGTTTGATCCATGCAGGGGACGGAAAGGAGGAGGGGGGGGGGGGGGGGGGGGCTGGCAGGCGTTGGTTGGCTCATTAAAAAAAATGTTCAATAACACTTTAAAGTAGTAAAACCCCTAAAACCACTTTCATGTTAAAGTACATCTATTTTTACATAATGTTGGAACATTTCAGTTGCTTCTGATCATAAAAAAAGTTTTCATCACAAATGTAAATGTTGTGACGGTATTGCCTCCCCTGCTGTGCAGTAGGGGTCTAACAGTGGCCAAAACTAAGAGTATCTATTATAAGCTTCGATGGAGTCTATCTTTACACAAGATTACTCTTGGCAGAAATGTAGATAGAAGAGTAGTAAAGCTTCTATCACATGGGAGTTTTCACAAGATATTCAGATAAGCGAAAACAATGCTGGTTGTTGTTGAGCACGTTAATTCTGTAATCTGCCGATACCTTTTATGAAGAATTTAAAGAATGGTTTATTCTAGTTCGTTAAGCCCCCACAGCTGAGTTAATCAGTGGAATTATTATTATAATATAGCTATGTTTAGAGTGTGTGTTTAGTAGCTTTGACTGAGATAAACGTGTAGTACATTTAAAATGATTGAATCGAAGTTAAATTGGTATAATTACAAATAACAAAATTTAATAATCACCTTAAGTTTAACAGTTCAAAAGAAAGGAATAATAGTTACAAAATAAAGTTTTAATCACTCGCGTGATGGTTTTTGATAAGATGTTCAAGTGGCAGCATATAGGTTAACTTAGCTGCAAATGATGATTCTAATCCTCCTCCTCATTGATAGGTTTTCTGTACACTGCTGTCACTCGTCTCTGGTCAAAGTTCAGGCGCCGCACGTTCCCAGAACGTCAAGGAGTAACGGCCAAGCTGGTCCTGCGTCTGTCTATAAGACCCTCTTATGATGGCGTATCGTACGTCAGTCCACTTCTACCTTCACTTGGTTCCAGAGATAGTACTTTCTGCTGGTACCAACAATAACTGAAATAGAAATAGAAACGAAACGCTCTTCTGACTATGGCGTTTTCCAACACATAGTTATGTCCGTTCCCCCCCCCCCCCCCCCCCCCCCCCCCCCCCCCCCCCCCCCCCCCCCCCCCCCCCCCCCCGCCCCACCCCCCCCCCCACCCCCCCACCCCCCAACGCCCCTTTTCTACCATCCCATGTCAGAATTTACCCTCGATGAGAATTAAATTTAATTCCTCTGGATAAAACTTTCTTTACATTTAAACTGAATAGCTTTAGCTTTACATTACATTTAAATGAAAAGGTTAAACGTACAGATATCATATGATTTACATTTACATCTCCACTGTTTGAAAAGTGTTCACCATATAAATTCATTTATATTTAGTTTACATTTACACTTGTGGAAAAGTTTGAAACTTCTATAAATTTGAACATGAATATGTTTTTTTTTCGTTTACTTACACTGAGTGAAAAGCTTTGAAAAATGTAAGTATTATTCTTAGAATGTACATCATTTCTTTCATCTTTCCCTGCCTGCTGCATAGGGAACCTGGAACTAATTTATGCTTTTTAGTTCTCTTTACGAAACTATTAATAAAGCAATCACCAGGCCGTGCAGTGGTGGTTCATGAATCATCATTCTATACGCTGAGGTTGCCAGTCTCAAATGACTTTGACATCCAATAGCGAGTTTCACATATTAAAATTCACATGGTAATATATATATATATATATATATATATATATATATATATATATATATATATATGTATATATATATATATATATATATATATATATATATATATATATAACTACTGGACAAAAGTTAAGGGCCGCCATTCAGTTTAAACTAGGTTTATATAATTGATTGGCAAACTGTAAAGACAAGTGAAAATGTCATTAAAACTGAGCTCAGAGAAATGTGTATACTGTACATTTCTGTGTGCACTAGGTTAATTTTTTTTTAATGTCCAAAAACTGGGTCACTTTAACCCGCACGTGAAAATTGCCATTGTTGCTGCAAAAACTCGTGGTTTTAGCAACACGCCCCACTAGTTCAAAAGATGAAAAAGTGAGTTGAATTTGAATGCACGTGGAAAATGATCATCGGTAAAGAGTGTTCACCGGTGGTATGCAATAAATCAGTATGACAAGTGGTCGAAATGATCACTGCATTAGCCATGCCACCAAGGAGAAGTCTCAGCACTGTAGACCGTGGTCGAGCCATGGCATGGATTCAGGATGGTCAATCTGTTCGTCATGTTGCAAGACGTTTAGCAGTGTCCCACTCTACCATTCAGAGACTTCTTGAGAGATTTCAAGCTACCGGACATTTGGAAAATCGACCCTGCTCACGAAGAATTATATAAACCTTGTCTAAACTGAATGGCGGCCCTTAACTTTTGTCCAGTAGTATATATGTTAGTTCACATGTTGGTAATAAAACATAGAATGAAAATGCACTACTTACGCCAATCTTGGCTACAGACTTGTTGCTCAGATGAATAAAAGAGACGAGTCGGTCTCTTACACGCGTCTGATTCCCTCTCTCTCCGTGTGTTTCTTCAGTTTATCTTAGTCCTTGTTTTCCTCGTTACAATGCTAGAGATTTCCTGGGCTGTTTTTTGTAAGTCCTTTTGGAATACTCTGATAAAAGGTTCTGTCCGATGAAAGGAATTATGAGTCTAGTCTTCACTCTGGCGAGGTCTGATGTTGTCTTGGCGAGCGTGAAATTCACAGTGAAATAAAACTTAGAAATGGTCAGACTATATTCCTATCTTCCCAAGCGTTCGTTTGTTATGGAGTTAAATAAACGCTCCAATCATATTCAAACAGGTCGGGTATTCAAACAGGTCGGGTGTGATACTTTCAAAATATTTCCGACATGGAAAAATTGTGCAAAGGTCACGTCTCCCATATATGGTAATATGATGTCCGATGCCCCTTGTGTACACACTTACAGACAGATCGGGGAACTCACATGACAACATGTGTTCGAGATGTAGCAATCTTACTTTTATCTAAAGTAATCTTGTCATCCATGTCGGTCTGTAAGTTGTCTCCCCTCTTCCAGGCTTTAGTGATGCGTGCACCAGTGTCTTATCGGTGATTAAGCCGATATCGCTGGCCGACGTACGTGTTAATCTGCGGCGTCTATAACCAACTAATCTGGGTAGCGCCAAGCAAATGTGATTATTATCACCTACACGGTGATTTGATAAAATCGAACGATTTGATAACTTAAAATATCTGCTACTTAGCAGAAAAAGAAAGAAAGAAAGAAAAGTAAAACAATTTACAGCACGCAAATAAAATCAGTACGACAAATGTACCGATACTGCTGGATTGAAACAAAGATCGATAGGGGCCGTCCCGTTTTGTCACAAATGTGTTGGCACATTTAGAAAAAGCACACAAGAGATGAAAATAAACTATTTACACTGTCAATTATCCCGTCATTGTTGATGAAATTATTTTGCTTCATGGCGTTTGGCACAGCAGTCATTTGTGTGCAGGTGCGGATGATTTGTTAATTTGTATAAATGTTCGAATAGAGAGCAGTGGAGGACCCTGTCTGCTGATGCTTCCACCATGGCACCCCTACGACCCATGACGGGTTATGGGTTGAGATGAGATGATGATGATAAATGTTCGAATGAACGAGTAATTTAAAATGTAATATACGAAAGCCACATACTCATTTATTCACACACATACCATACTTATACACGTAACTCCATATAAGTGCATAATTTTATTCCATTTCATTAGTTAAACAAAATAAAAAACTTTAGTCGTTGTCGGACTTCTAAAATTTTTGGAGCCTAAGTCGAGTCGGACAATTTGTGTTGCGCACTCCACAACCGTGCTGCGTACATTAAAATTTCGTCAAAGAAGATAAGAAACTTACGTGCAGTAGTTTCAGGGACGTATGCTCTCGAGACCTGACGGCTCCCACAACGACCAAAGTCAAGGCAAGTATTGTGAGGAACACACCTAACCCTAACACCGCGCCCTGTCGCCATCTACAGCTGCATTTTATTTTTGGAATACGAGGCTGTAGCAAGTACTTGGATCGCTTACCTGTGATACCAGAATGTCAAGGGTGTTAAGGTATTGCTTATTACAAATCATTAATCAAAAGGGTGTACAACTTTAGACGTAGAGAAAAAATGTAAGCAAGGCTGGATTACGATCTTCAGATGGCTCAAAAAGTAAAACATTTTTGTGTACCAAAAAAAAATATATAAAATTTTAAATACTAAACTGTAAAATAGATCATCTTGAACAATTTATGCACAATCATCATGTTCTATTGCGTTCCTCGAAGAGCATGAAGTCAACCCTGCAGCTGATACCCTTGCACGAAACCTGCACCACGTAGTCACAAGCGCTTGCAGATGTTGTTTCTGAGGCAATTTGTTTTACATGATGTGCTTGCAATCCCCATGCCCAACCTCATATTAGTGGCCTTTACGACATGCCAGGACACGGTTTCAAATTTAGTAAGTGGTCGCCCAACAATGTCACGAGAATCATTTTTGAAACACATTTCACTTCCTTTCAAAAACTATTTTTGTTTTCATGGCCCTGCTAGTCTGGCGCGATAATCACGTGTTTTCGTGTCCCTGCTAGTCTGGCGCGATAATCACGTGTTTTCGTGGCCCTGCTAGTCTGGCGCGATAATCACGTGTTTTAACTTTTTATTGAGTAATATTACCCTGGATGTGGATCTTTAAAATGTGACCAATCTTTAGGTTTGTACTGTATTTGATGCATAAAAGATTGTCCCACCGTAAATACTGCCGCTGGAAAATGAAGTGCTAGAGACTTCACTATACTAGGTCCAGCTTCGAGAGGTGGGGTGACCATTCACATATTGTATTTTAATACGAAACTTTCAATAAAACCTGACATATTCTCTTAAGACAACAGTAATTTTGTACTAGATTATCAGATTTGTTAATATAAAGGAGGGTTGCGAATGTCTTTAAGCGACCTTATCGTTTGGTGCAGTATTTTTATGTTTCATGTTGTTGTTGTTTAAATAGGGCTGCTGGGCTTTTCGCTCTTTTGCAGCAATGCCAAGTTGAAAAGTCCTTGGTACCAGCGGATGTGCATTTATTTGAGAGATAAGTGTTGTATTATCGTGTAGTTCTATCATTACCCGACAGTAGGTAGTCAGTTAGATCATGTATAGTTAATATAACCACTTAATGATTCTCCACAGTGCTGACGAACACTTAGGATGATGATGATGTTACATTCAGATGTATAGACCTCACGCTAACATCGGCTGAACGAAAATCAAGCTTTATTTATATACAAAGTCTATTTACTCTCACACTGGGTGGCCAACCTACACTTGTTGGCACCTTTCTACGATAATAGCTGCTGTACATAATGATACTGGCATTTGCTTTCTCTCAATTACGTCGTCTGTCGCTACTGTTTGATCTTACATGTGGTTATTATTCGTTGTTCTACCTCTGATCTCATTCCTGTCCGACATAAAATTCTATCTTCTTCTTTCTCTGTTAGAGTAGCTTGGATTATCTACATAGACTGGTCTAATACCAGGGCTGACAGTTTATACCAAATCTCTCTCTATTGTAATTCACTACCGTCTTTTTTCTTCTAAGTTGTTTCAAAGTTCATCTTATTCTAAACGATGTATATTACTTGCTAGTTTTGACATACCTGTAGTTTTCTCGCTCTCTAAAAATCAGACTGCCAAATCTTTTCCCTCATTTAACATTATTTTTCATTCTCTGCTAAAAGTGTTCACCTTTGCAAACATTTCTCGTGTGTATATATTTTGATCACTCGCTAAATCCTTTAAAAGGACGTAATTTAAAGTCGTCTCCCTTTGCTGATTAAGCTCAAAACCCATAAACCCTTCTTTAACCTTATCACTAAAGCATTACTATGCAAATCAGTTACACCATAATTGAAAATTTACAAGAAATACTAAACCTAAATGCCAAACTAAATCTCCCAAAAGAAAATTTACGGAGTTACTTCCCTTCCCTCAAACACTCTCCTGCTCATTTTACTTCCCCTTAACAAAGTCATGTAGTCTATTAACAACTCTATTTAACTTTCTTAAACCATTATATTGCACTCTCTTTCATTCTTAAAGTCCCAAGCTACAGGTCACAAGATCTAGGCTTTTCCTGTGGCTTTTCTGCAATTCTGAAACGTGTTGAGTTGAAATCATGAGCTCCAGCTTGGCTGGCTTTTAAAGGATCATCACATCTGGTCCCAAGCTAGGAAAAAAAAAACCATGTGCCATACTGTACATTCTCCGCCACCCAAGTGGCTTTCCAAATATGCAGAGCTAAAATACTGTGCTCTGGTTCTGGGCGCTCCCCAGGAATCGTCACGTCCTACACAGAGCAACTTCTCAGCTCCCCCTGCCTGTCATGGAGTTCAAAGTGAGATTCTCCTGCATGCAGGCAACCAGGTAAACGCCAGAGTTACGTCTGGGGCTCAAGTGACTCCTCCAAGCTTAGTGTGAAATGCTGGGTTCTCAGCATGTTTCACCACAGGGAGAATCCTTGAAAGTGTGTGGATGATTTCAAGAGTCAATGAGGGTATAATTAGCCTCACAGAGAGAGGTTCACTTCCACAACTGTACATTATAGGACTGTGCTTAGCTGGTGGTCATATGACTCCGGGTATGCCTCCGTACATGTGTTTCATGTTTAATGTCCGATTGGCAGAGTGGTTAGAGGCTTGTTCCTCGAGGCAAAGCTACCTGCTTCAAAACCTGGTAACGTTACGGTCCTGTCCACCCACTGTAAATGAGTACCCGACTCTGCTCTATACGTTAGGAAAAGCAAACGCTGCGAGGAAAAGAACCGGACCGCCTATTTTGTAAACTTGACCTGAGTACAGTGAAGTCCCTATTACTTCACTCACCTATGGCAGTATTTGCAATGTAATACCTTTACCTATGCACCACGACTTAGCATGGAAAAGTATGCTTCGGTTATATCTGGTTCTGGCCTAAACGTTTCATCTCTTTTTGTTTTCTTATTCCTTCATTGGGTTTTACTTTCTGTTGTACACAGACCTTCACCAAGTTCATACCAAGATCCCTTTCTTGTGTAATCCACTCAGCTGGTTCCCATATCGTTTATTTAAAAAATCCTTGTAAACGAGTACCTGAATCTGCGCTTGAGTAAGAGAAGGCAACATACAGGGTGTTTCAAAATTATGTATACACACTTTGAATGCATATAACACACACATAACTGAACACAGAATGTTGCTATTTTGTCAAAATAGAGCGGAATAATGCTAGACACAAATGAATAATGCCATTAGATTATTACTCGAGAAGTTTTTTTTTTTTTTCCTTGTGGAAGGTTGTGCTCCTCTCAAAATGCGCACAGTGAGGGACCTTAGACATCAAATTAAAAGTGCATGTTTCGCTATTCATTTAGTGACAGTACAGAATGGCAGTCAGTTGTTCATCATTGTGAACAATGTATTGTTGCAGGTAGTCGACACTTTGAACATTTGTGACTTTAAATGTGAAAATGCCATAATTCGATATCAAATGATAATCGAGTTATCAGCATTCAATGTGTGTATACATAATTTTGAAACATTCTGTATATATAGGTGGCGATATCTTTTGTTCCGTACAATTAGACTACCTTAACGTGATTGTTCTATTTTTATTTTTCTTGGAATGTGGTGTTTTTTGCTGTTTCTGTTTCCCCAAAAACTTCAACAAGCAATGCGGCCTCACTTTCCTTTCCTATCCTAAAATATGTCTGAAACTCCATTAACGGGCAATGTTGGTGTCGGACTCTCAATGCATGCTTCAGAAGGTCCAAAATGGATGACTGCGACATGAATAGAGAAAATATACAAAGGCCTAAGCCCTTCAGAGACTAGTGTGAATCTACTGTCCTAAATCATGCAGGAGTACGCAGCAATGAGAAAGCGACAGACTAACACCAATAGTGAGGACACTGGGTACATATAATGGAGAGATAGTAAGGACAATTAACGATCGAATGTTAGAGAACGACACCACAATCAATGAATCAACAAGGTTAAGATTGCTAAACTTTGGCATCAAACGTCAGACTAGCAGGAATGAACTATGAGAGGGTGGGTGAGGCGTGAATACAACAAGCGCCTTATAGAGACAATCAGCATTCATGGTCTTTGATATTTTCTGAGGGAGACTGAGCACCTATGGGTTTGCCTGCAGTGAAATGCTGTAGATATAGATGCTGTAGATATAGATATATATGCTATATAAATAATAAAAAACATACCTTATAATCGTATTTTGATATCATATTCCCCTTTTTTAACTCTATGGCACGGCGATGTGTGCTCTTATGTGCGTGAGTTCACAACTTGTATACATGTATACATGTATATTACGGTTGTGATTTTGCAATTTTACATTCAAAATACAAGAAAACAATCATAGTAACTCATTCATGGTTTGAAATAAATTAAAAACGAAAACTTACCATTCACAGACCGACTTCCAGACTGTCCATTCTCGCTGGTCAGAACCGCGACATCATCACGTCTTTCTTCATCATTGGGGACGTCATCTGTGGGCGGTCCTTCACACAGTGGTAACTCAGAGCTGTCTCTTTCTGAAGGCTTCATGGTATGTCAATCATCTTGATGAACGTTCTTTTATTGTCGGCCTGCCTTGATTGGAAATCTGGCAAGGTAGAAAATACGAAGATGTTTCTAAAAATAACATTAAATACAAGTAAGCTCCGTCTTAGGGATCCATTATACCTGTTACCAAATCTATCAATAAAATCGCTATTTGGGTTGTTGCTTCCGACGCTACGAATTGCAACAGAGCTATAACAATGTTCACAATTATTTTGTTGCCTACAACGACACCAAGTTTTGTGATTCTGAAACGTGCAGAAGATCAAAACCATCAACCAAGGAGCTGATGACTGCCATGGGTGGGTGAGTGCGTGCGTGAAATGGAAGGGTGGACAAGATCACTGACGTGGAACTGATGACAACAAACAGACACGTCTCAGTGGATAAAGAGGTGGGAAGAACACGCTGGACATTGATAGGACACAAATTGAGGAAACTTGTTCAAAGTATTACTAGGTAGTCCATGTTCTGGAACCCCTGGCTAAGATAGGTAGAGAGGGACCAGGGAACAAATAGAGAAGAGAACTGGAGACAGACATGAAGGGGATGAAGAAAACAAGGAGAGACTTTGAGATGATGGCACGTGACAGGAAGACTTGACATAAGTTTGTTAAAGACCTGAGTTGTATTGGGAGCTAAAGTGTGAGGGAGATTTAATATATTTGGTGTTTTAATGTTGTATCTCTATTAATGGTGTGTGTCACGGGTTGCCTTCCCTTAGCTCTGCAGTAGTGGTCCAACAGTGGCCAAATTCAACAGTAACTAATGTCTTCTTCTTCTTCTTCCGTCCTTAACCACCGACCGTCAAAGCAGTCAGTGGCCATTACGCCTAGTGGCGTCTTAGGGCAACAGCAGATAGGTTTTCTTTGCCATTGTTTCCCATCACGCCTAATGGCGTCTTTAGGGCAACGGCAAATCAACCCATTTGCTGTTGTTTCCGTAATCGAAGTGACTAGCAAACGGGTGATCAGCCCGTTGTAGTAACTAATGTGGATCTTCAAAATTGTCTACCTTCGCACAAGATTTCTCTTGGCAGAGTTGTAGGTAGAAGGGTAATGATGCTTCTACCTAAGGTAGTTTTCACAAGATATTCAGATAAGCGAGAACAATACTGCATGAGGCTGAGCAAATGTTAACTCTAGTATCTGCCGTCAACTTTTGTGAAAGATAGGGTTATCTTATAATTCGTTAGCTCGTTCAAGCCCCCAACTGATTTAAGTCAGCGAATTTCCTCTTATTATTATTGTATGGCTCTGTTTTAGTGTATTTAAGAAATTGTCTGACACATACGGTTGTAGTACATTCAAAATGATTAAATCAACTTCAGATTTGTCTTTATACAAGTAACAAATTTAATAATCAATTATGTTTTAACAGTTAGAAAATTGAATAATTCTTTAACAGACAATAGTCATCATCGAGTGATGTTATGGAGTTAAAAATTGGATATTTTACTTGGCAGCTTTTATGTACCAGAGTCCGCTGGGAGGACAACATTAGACAATCTTTGAAGGACCGAGGACTAGAATGGAACCAGGCCAGGAGGAAGACAGCCGATAGAATAGTCTGGCGCTCTCTCTTCCAAACCTCTACACCTCACGGTAGAAGGGGAACAACTAAGTAAGTAAGTAAGTAAGCTTTTATGTTTCTACTTAGCTGCCAATGAGTGTGTCTTTTCTGCTCCAAATGATGTTTGGTTCTTTGTAAATAGATAACTGGATCACACTCGTCACTGGTCAAGTTTGAAAGTTGTAGCACGTTCCATAAAGTTTCAGGGAGTAACTACCAAGCTGGTCCCGCGTCTCTAAGACCCGTCTGACGATGGTATCTAGCGTCGACTTCAGGCCACTTATAGACACACTTGTTCCAGGGACAGTACCCTCAACTCGTGCCACCAAGATAATCTTTAGGCTTACAGACTGCTGGCTCAGAGACATAGTTTAAGGCAGCTTGACTATGCCTCTTACACGTGATCTGGGGTGTTGTTATTTTAGCAATAAGTTCTCACTTTGACTTTGTGTTTCAGTTTCCTCAGATTCCGGTTTTCCATGTTAAAATGGTAGAATTTTCCTTGGGCTCTTAGTCCTCAAAATGCTCAAACAAGGTCCGGTCTGGAAATCTGCTTCTATTCTTAACTCTGGCAAGGTCTGGTTGTCTTCTTGGCGCAAGGTGAATTTCCACAGTGTTCTAAACTAACTAAAGTGACAGTTTATATTACACTTCGCTCCTCCCGCAGTACTTTGTTACGATTTAGTTAGGGTCCAATCACGAATTTTGATCTTCCTATGTTATGAATTCCCTCCAGTCGTTTCAAAACCTGTGTGTTTTGGTGGGGTAATTAAAAATATTTCCACTAGGAAATTTCTGTGCGTTAATACAAAGGTCATGTCTTCCAAATATGGAAGTAAGATTTCCGTACTATTCTCGTCAGTGATTACAAATAACTTCTTACTTTTATCTCAAGTAATATCTTCGTAATAATTCTGCCGGAAGCTATTACAACATTCAGTCTTCCAGGCGCATGTCTGTAATTTGCCCACAGACAGGTAATATATCTCCCCGTCCTTGTGCAAACACAGACCCCCGTGTAACCTTCTGGGCATGTGACTCTTCACAACAGTAACTACGGAATTCCAATCGCCATTTCAGCGCCAAGGTTTGGTACACGAGAATTTTACCAACCTGACTGTCGATCAATATTGCATCACCTGTCTACTTTCTCAACAGGGATGGTCAGGTAAACAGACAAGATGAATTATTATTGACAGAAGTTTAAGGCGATTAGAAAATAGCTAACATCTGCCTGATAGCAGAAAAAGAAAATGTGCCGACCACTGAAATTGCACGTAATCAGTACGCACAACAAATGTAACTGAATACGGCCGAAGAGGACAAGAGAACTACCCAATAAATCCATTACAGTGTGTTTTAATGTTATTTCTCTATCAATGGTGTATTTTAATGTTAAATCTCCATTAATGGCGTATTTTAATGTTATTCGGTATCTATATTAATCGCGTATTTTAATGTTATATATCTATCAATGGTGTATTTTAATGTTATATCTCTATTAATGGTGTATTTTAATGTTATATCTCTATCAATGATGTATTTTAATGTTATATCTTTATTATTGATGTATTTTAATGTTATATATCTATTAATGGTGTATTTTAATGTTATATATCAATGTTGTATTTTAATGTTTGTCGTAGATTTGTCATAGGTGATTGTCGAGAGAAATTCTAATCCACATATATAAATTAGAAATTAAATGTAAAGCCTAACGAAGTAATTCAATAAAGGAAAGAAGAATGGTAAAAGAACAGTGCGGTCACAATAGCGTACGCCTGTATTATAGAACGTCATACTAGCTAAACAAGAAAACCTCTTTTTATGCTTCGTCTGCATAATTGTAACGCTTTCACGTTTGCTAGTAAAGCCTACTGCATCAACTACACGCGTTTCAAAAAAATAAAACTGGTACTGTGTTTCTTAGAAAACCTTGAGATACGCACACTGCGTAATGACCCAGATTAATATTGCATTAATATCATTATATACACTACACAACTAAAAGACAGACGGGCTTAAAAAAAGAGAGAGAGAGAGAGATGTACGGAGGAACGCATGCCACCCCACGCGAAAAGCATGCAGGCTTGATTTTTTTTTCAAATAAACAGTGACAAAAAACACTACCAATACACGATTAGGTTTTGAAAACATGTTTAATGCTTATTAGGAAACATGACACAATACTGTTTTACGTTTGAAATCCTGATTTTATACTGACAGAACAGTCGAAAAGGCAGAACAGGTGGCGGTTCTAAAACAATAAATAAAAAAACAAATACACGACTATCCGAGAATAATACATATTTGTAATGAAGCCACTTGGCCCCATTAAACTTATATATTTGGGTGCCTTAGGACTTGCTGACAAAGAATATGTTAGGTATTATGCAAATAGTCTACTGCCGTTCCTTTGGATCTACCGGCTGTGTGGAGAGGGGGAACAAGCTGCATGGGCAACAGCTTGATCTCCATATAACTGTGCCCAAGCTCGCGCCCTGGAGAGGACACTCCAGCTTCACCCTATAGGTGTCGGCAAAACACGGGAAGTAGCAGTTACCGGTTATAAGTGACAAATGTCGAGGTGTTGTCACGTGCTGGCCTTCAAAGTATGTATACGCTGCTTAGACAGCGCAGACTTCGCTGGCTTGGCCATGTTCGCCGCATGGAAGATGGTCGCATCCCAAAAGATATCTTCTACGGACAATTAGCAGATGGCAAGAGAACAGTTGGGCGACCACAGCTGAGGTTCAAAGATGTGTGCAAGAGAGATATGAGGGCACTGGACATGGATCCAGCAACATGGGAGGATGAAGCTGCCGATCGCAATAAGTGGCGATGCTATTTACGGCACCACCTCAGATTGGGCGAAGAGAGGCTCACACAAGAAGCAGAGGTGAGGAGAAAACGTCGAAAGGAGCACCAGGAAAATAAGCAGCTGAGGGCTGCCACCGCAGGGGCGCATTCCCATAGTCAGTTATGACTGAAGGGGCTATTATTATTATTATTATTATGCAAACAGTCTAGTAATTAACAAATTATAGCCAAAATACTATAGTTGTGTTGTCTGACAACACAGGATCATATTTGCTCATAATGGCGTGTTTGAACACTGCTTTAGGGGAAATGAGGCCACCACGTTAGATACGATTTGATTGGCTAGAATAATATGTAAGGCGAAACATGATTAGTCGGCTGCAAATACTATTTTTGGGTTGTTAATGGAGACGGTAGGAAGGGTAAATTTTTTCAAAGGCTTTTGTAAACATGGTCTCATTGGCTAGACCATTTGATATAGTCAATTAGGAGCGTCAGTTCAGGGCCACTTTTTGAAAAATAAACTTTGCAAGAAGCAAGTGCGTTGAGAACCAGCTCATATATTTCTAATAAAAGCCTGGGACAGAGGCAGATCGGAATTGTGCCATAACTCATCGCCAGTCAACGTACTTGTTTAATATTTCCATGAATTGTGGTAAGCTAGCCATATGTGATATCTTTTAGATGAAAATTGAATGTGAATTGATAAAATATGTCTGTATGTGTGTGGTTTATTAGCAAACATGAGGCAAAGCCCAGATATTGCTCCATCATGTAAAAAGCTTGTCGGAGAGGAGTATAACTGCATAGGATTGCCAAATAGTACTATGACACCTATCTTATTGTATAGAAGGAATTAATGCTGGAATTGCAGAGGCGTTGTAACCATTAGGGAGAGGAATACTGGTGTATATTGTTACATGAGAAGCTAGCAGTTGACCTACAGCGCTGAACTCGGTGTTTGTTATGTCTTATGCTTCAGTGTGGAAATAGATTATAAATTAGTTCTGAAGTAGGAGGTACAACCTTCTTATTTCAGGGACCGTGGTACTGAAGTGGTAGAGCAGCACCTGGTCTGAGTTTTGCTGAATCCAGAGGCTGGTAGCATACTCCTTGGTCAAGATATCGACCAGTGTTGTTTTTCAAGAAAACTGAGAAGCAAGCGAGAAGAGGAGACAAGTTTCCTGCCGCCCACACGAAGATAAGATTTCGTTGGCCAGAGCAGCTCAATCTTGTATACCCCCCTCAAAAATTGACTGTACAATAAATCAAGAGGGACATTTATTTGTTTTCAAATAAAAGAAACTGTGAACCTTTCCAATATTATTTCCACCAGTAACAAACACATGAAGTCATGATGACAAACAACAACCTAGCTTTAAAAGCCAGTATTACCTCATAGTACTACATCACTACTTACACACATATTGTAATAATATTATATGTCAGGACAGATATCCTATGTATAAATTGTGTATATACAACTTGTGATTACATTTGATTGTGATTCCTGATTCACTCTGTAGTTGAATCAGGATATCTAATATTGAAAGGAATTAATACATATTTTTAAAAGTTAACACTTGACTCATTTAAGATAGTCTTATAGAGTGTTCTATGTATGTGCGTATCACAGTGTTGTAAAGTGTTGTGGATTTTAATTAAAGTGTTTATCTGTCTGTTGGTTGTTGTGAACATACACTTCATCACTATCATAACCCTAGACATTCAACGTAGTCATCACAATATTCCAGAATAAGTCTGATTGAGGTCTAAATGTGGTAGCAAAGTAAGGTCATCTGTAATACACCACACTTATTAGATACAGATACCTTCACAGCTGATCTCAGTCAGTACACTAAGTCCCCTATAAATATTTATATCATCCCACTTTACCACAGTGATTAAGTCTTAGTTTGGTCCCTTCTGAATAGACATAGAATTAAGTGATAGCTCAGTGGGAGGTGATAAAAAAGAAATAGATTTCACGAGTGAGGTGGAGGAAATATAGTAGATTCTGTCTCTGACACTCGAGAAGCTTCTCTCAGTCAGCCTATCATCTACAACAGAGTTAGATTAGTCAGACAAATCCAATATAATATATATATGTATATATATATATATATATATATATATATATATATATATATATATATATATATATATATATATATATATATATATATATATATATATATATATATCCCATACACACACGCATAAGTGACTACAATAGACACGCAGACGTGAAACTATGACAATGGAAATATAGATAATTGGGAACAAACTGACCGACACACTGGAATAAGTTTATGTGAAGTTTAATTATCATAATAAACTTCCATCACAACATATAAAATTACATCAAACAATTACAAATAGTCATAAAGTCAATGAATTTCTATAAGAATGATAGACCCATTGGTATGATCCTTTCCCTCGATGTATAGCCCACAGTCCTGTTAGAAGAAAAGTTATAGCCCCAAAGAGTCACGGATGCATATGATTTAGTCTAAGATTTCCCTTTAAAGGTATGAACAGACTTGGATACTCTGATCTATCCTAAGGAAAAATATTGTTAGCAACAAAAACTTGCATAAAGAAATTTAAGACAGCAAAATGGGTGCCAAAATACAACAATAAAAGAATCACTCAGTCCTGCATTCACTCTATTCAGTCAGCCGTGATCACGTGCTGTCATTCGTACTTACAGCTTTGGTAGCAACTTCTGGAAACACAATTTTTAGGACATGCACATACAAACTCTCCAATGGTAGTCTTGGCCAAGAGAACCCCAGTTCCAAAAAGACGGGCTGAATTCACTACTTCAGGGAACGTTGTCTTGGTTATTCTTATTTATGGATATCTGTGTAAGTCACATTAAAATTGTCCAGGCACGAACGTTAACAGCGCGTACAGTGTCAATAGCTTAGGTTTCTAGTAATGAGGAATGTAAGGTCGGTGCTTTCTCTCAGTATAGGACTTGATTTGGTCACACCACCACTAGTCAAAACTCCGTCGGAATGTTACTGATATTAATATTTTGATTGCCACAAGGGCTGAAATGTACTTGAGGTTTTCTCTGGAAGAATTAAATCAGGCTCGATGGGCCCGTTACTTAATTAAATCTTTATAAAAAAAACGTTTATGTACTGGGTACTCTGTCGTTCTGGATGCCAATGCAATCTAGACAGGTTTTACTTTATACACCCAAGTCTTTAAGAAAAAAAATGTTTTAGTTCTTCACAGATATTTCTCCGTACAAAACGCTGGTAGAGTTGGGCTACCTCAGTTTTCACTGAATAAAGAAAAACAACATATAAAATACTTATACATACTATGTACTCGGTTATAACTTACATTATAAACTGCAAGCGGAGAGCTTGACTTACCGTTTAAAACTCCCGTGAAATAAGGTATAATTCATAAAATCAATCATCATGAATTAGAAATACATACGTATTTCGTCAATACTCAATGATGAATCAGTGCAGTTATAAGTTAGTTTTAAAATATTCTCGACTGAGTATTTAGCAGTTAAATTAAATTTATTTATAGCTGCATGAGTTTAAATTATAATTTATTCCGCTTTCCACTGAAAACGGTCACTAGAGAATATAACAGACTTATAAATTAATTTCTTCTGCACAAAAGAAACTAGTGAAATATAATAAGCGATTTAACACTTAAATCACTCACAAAATACTAGATATATTATATTACCTCTAACCAGAACTACGAGTATCACAACGAAACTAAGAGTTTCACTTATAACTATAAGTATCTAGAACGAAGCGATCACGTCTACTGCAACTTGGAGATTGAATGAAATCCCGTTTTCCCCTTCGGGGTAGATATATGAAACAGACAAAGGATGCGCGCTATTTCCAAAACCCCTGTCTCCCCCTCTCTCTCTCTCTCTCTCTCTCTCTCTCTCTCTCTCTCTCTCTCTCTTAACACTTCCCATTAACTTAGACGTTGCCCATAACTGCCAAACGTGCGTCTTCACACCTTCTACGACGACCTGTCTCATTTCTGAGCGATGCGGATGGCAGTTTCCACACCTCGCCGAGAAACTTAGCCGAAGAAACTCGTGTCAGATGGAAATGCTAGACGATATGTCTGCCATCTATGTCTGACCAGAACGTCTATTCACAGTTATTCGTCCACCTCCAGATCCTGACATCTTACGTAATAAAGTGCGTTTCTAAATGAGAATAGAAACAGGCGAAAGTTTGAATGGGAACGTAATATTTTGGCGCAAACGAACGAATGCGAAAAAAAACCCAGGAAAGGGATAAAAGAGTGATAATAAAGTAGAGGACACGGGTAGAAAAGAAAAGAGAAAATATATAAATCTCTATGAACAATAATGGTTATTATTTTTATGTTATTCCTATTAATGTTATTTCAATGTTATATGTTATATATCTATCAATGGTGTATTTTAATGTTATATCGCTATTATTCATGTATTTTAATGTTATATCTCTATTAATGGTGTATTTTAATGTTATATCCCTATCAATGATGTATTTCAATGTTATATCTCTATTAATGGTGTATTTTAATGTTATATCTCTATCAATGATGTATTTTAATGTTATATCTCTATTATTGATGTATTTTAATGTTATATCCCTATCAATGATGTATTTCAATGTTATATCTTTATTAATGGTGTATTTTAATGTTATATCTCTATCAATGATGTATTTTAATGTTATATCTCTATCAATGATGTATTTTAATGTTATATCTCTATCAATGATGTATTTTAATGTTATATCTCTATCAATGTTGTATTTTAATGTTATATCTCTATCAATGTTGTATTTTAATGTTATATCTCTATCAATTATGTATTTTAATGTTATATCTCTATTATTGGTGTATTTAATGTTATATCTCTATCAATGATGTATTTTAATGTTATATCTCTATCAGTGATGTATTTTAATGTTATATCTCTATTATTGGTGTATTTTAATGTTATATCTCTATCAATTATGTATTTTAATGTTATATCTCTATCAATGATGTATTTTAATGTTATATCTCTATTATTGATGTATTTTAATGTTATATCTCTATCAATTTTGTATTTTAATGTTATATCTCTATCAGTGATGTATTTTAATGTTATATCTCTATTATTGGTGTATTTTAATATTATATCTCTATCATTGTTGTATGTTAATGTTATATCTCTATTATTGGTGTATTTTAATATTATATCTCTATCATTGTTGTATTTTAATATTATATCTCTATCATTGTTGTATTTTAATGTTATATCTCTCACTCATTTCCTTATATGATTTGGTTTTTTTTTTTTTTTTTTGGTTTTAAGAACCATCTTCATTACACACTGACAACTCCATCAGTGCTTCAATCTCCTCCCTTAGATCACATAAGGAGGATCTCAGCGCAGTGCACGAACTCCGTAGCACCAGCGAGAAACCCAATCTGTGTATATAGAAATCACACATTCTATAAATATTTTTTGTGGAGGGTAGGTTTCTAATTTTTTTTAATTTTCGCCAGGGCAGCGGCCTGATAGGCCTACTATTTACGATTTCCAACTGCCGGGGTTTTTTTTTTTAACGTGCGCAACTTGCAGCTTGCTCACGGGACCTCCTATTTTTTCCGCCCGCATCCGAGAAGGAGTATGACATCATTAGGACCACTGGGTCTGAAAAAAAAATTGTCCATAAATTAGATTCCCACAACTGGGAATCGAACCCGGTACCTCTAGAGCTTGAGGCGGACACCATACCTCTTAGCCATTCCGAACCCCACTTATATGATTTAAGTAAGGCTAAATCTAACCTGATATTTTAACAGTCCGCTTTACTTTATACAGTTATATTTATTTTCTTGTTAGCGGTACAAGGAGGCTATTGCAGTCTGTCATTGCGAATATTTTGCGAACAGTCCGATCGGACGAAAATTTATAATTTTGCCACAAGAGCTCAAGAGAAAAATTGTCGGACAATTTAACAACACGGCAATAGGAAAATAACAAACACAGAGCTGATACATTAAAGGCCGCACTTTGTAGAGATACATGTTGGCCAACTCCAATCAACAAAACACTTCTTAGCTGATACTGTGGTATTGTCCAAGCATTCCATATTTCAGCCACTTAGAACCTACTTTGCAACTTAGAAACCATTCAGTTAATATTATTTCTTTTACCTTTTCTTCCATTATCAGTTCTATTAATACATTTTTAATTCATTCATTACCATTTCCCAAGGTTCACAAGCATTAAAAATAACAACAAAACGCGTGCAATGATTTAAAGGTCTTTCCGTGCTTTCTTGGTTATTTTCATTCTCCAGTTCTCGTCTCCGTGTATTTTTCGTTCTACTTCCGCTTCTCCTAATCAGGAAGAAGTAATGCCTGCTAATGCTATCTATACGTTTACTCAATGTGTGACCTATCCATCGCCAGCATCCTTTTCTCATCTCTTGTTCCACTAGCATTTGTCTTTTTCTTGTCAACAACTCCACGTTGGTCACCTTGGCATACAATTTCAATCTTTATATTCTACACAGGCAGCCAGTTGTGAAAATCCGTAACTTTTCCCACTTATTATTAATACATTTAGCTTAGATTTTACATTCGTTTCTCTGCTGTTTATGTTGGGGTTTTTTTCCTAGCCGAAGAACTTTGTGTTCATAAGGTTGGCAAATTCATTGTCCGTTGTCCTAGGGAAATGGATGTGATATATTTCCGCTAACCCCATCTTTTTCTTCCACACGCTTTTTTCAAAACATCCATCTGAACAATGACGAGCTTAGTAATTGCGGGGCCCGATTTTGGACTTTTATGGTGGGGTCATCTTGAATTGATTATAATTTTGTTGTAATACGTTTTATGTCAAGGTAAAGCTGGGTAAAGGATCCCGTTACACGCCCATTGAGGCATGTTTGGAATATGGTGTTTGTCCCATATTATCTTGACCATCGGCACACTAGCAGTGATGTGGTCAGCATCACGCCGACAACCTTAACCTTTCCAGAGTTACTCTGGTACCAAATTCATGAGGATGGGTCGACCACGGAGCCGTTTGCGGGCTAAAAAAATCCCACCTCCGAAGCCAGTGCACTAACCACTGCTCTACCTCGGCTCATTTTATGTCAAAAATAGCTAATAAATGTAGATATGATATTTTGTTAAATACAATTTAACGCATAAATCCCAGACATCTCATTTGAAATAATCATCGTTTCTTATTTTTTTTTTTTAATTTTCAACAGGAGAGATGAGAACCTGAGTGCGACGGCCGTGTGAGTGCAAGGCCCGATTGGGTCAAATAGGCTAAATTGGCCTAAGACCGCCTCTGCCTCTGAGTATTGCAAACTTCCTGCCACGCACGGATCTGTCCATGAGTTAAAGTAATCTTGGAGACGTTTCCGCTGCTGTAATTCGACGTCTGCATCATTTAACATTGTCAACCGCTGGAGGTGTTAATAAATTCTTGGGCTAGTAAAATCCGAAACTGAGCCAATGTATGGATAAGGAGAGAACCATAAAGTGTATCATTTTGCTGATATTACACGTCTCTCTTAACCTTTCTTTCTCTTTCTTACATTCTCTCTTTTTCCCTCCCTCTCTCCTATTTACATATTTTCTGAATCCACTTTTGTCTCTTTCTCGTTTTAATTGTTCTGTCAGTCTCTCTCTCTCTCTCTCTCTCTCTCTCTCTCTCTCTCTCTCTCTCTCTCTCTCTCTCTCTCTCTCTCTCTCTCTCTCTCTCTCTCTCTCTCTCTCGTTTTACTTTTAGTTTCTTTCTTTCATTCTGTGCTTTTCTCGATATTTTTTTTAAAACTTTTTCCTCGTTTTGGCGAGGCGCGCCCATACAGCTTGGACACAGAACCCGTCGGTTATATGAGGGCGTAAATCCAAATATAAACGATCTTGTAGTCTGGTTAAAAGCAATATTTCTTTTCTCTATATATTCTTCGCTTCTTATCTTCTTCTGTCTTTCTGTCTATCTGCTTATCTTTTTATTAATTTTTTTTTACTTTCGTTAAATTTGTTTCCCCTTTAACATCTCCTACTTTTTTCTTCACTTGATTTTGTCTCTCTCTCTCTATATATACCTTTTTCTTTCTTTTCCCATCTTTTTTCTGTATCATATCTCTCTATCTCTTCCTCTTCCCAGTCTCTCAGTTAAATATCAATAAACCAGCTCGAGTGATCAGGGGCGATAATGGAATCGTGCCCTTGTTATGAATCCACAGACAGGGGAGACAAATAGTTACATTAGTATGATGAAGCGCACAACGGGTGAGATTTTTTTTAAAAACAAAAAAAAAAAAAGAGCAAAATAGCAATTTTATGAATGTACAGTAGAAGACATAAAAGGTAAAATCAATAAATCAGGAGGCAGACATGAACATATAAGCGTCTGGTTTTTATGAGCTCACTAATCATTAACACCAACCACATGAGCAAGGGGTCGTCCATATATAATACCATGTAATTTTTGCCATTTTTAATTTGTTGGAATACGATACATCTTCGTATCATCTCCGCAAGACACCAACGTCCTTCTCAGGACGCCACTACTCGAGAAAAGATCGCATTATCGTCAAAATGCCCAGACATAAGCCACACGCTAAAAAGAGGAAGGTCTACACCAGCCCACCAGCGCAGAACAGCCAGGGTAATCACAATATCACAATCAACAATGACAAACAGCCAGAGAGCAAGACTGCCCCAAGTACTCGTGCCGGGACCGGCCCTTCTATAACTCCGGACACGATGGAGTTAGCTGTGACATGCGTCGACCCGACTGAGAGCCTGAGCGGCCCGACCCCTTGTCTAGATAAAGAAGACCCAGAACATAAAGAAATTTGGAGAGCGTTACGACAGCTGGAGAAAAGAAAACAACAGCTTATATCCAGGCTGCCACCACCACACGTACCCGACTCGTCAGCAGAAACCCGGTCTATGACAGAGAAGCCGCACGATGCCGAGATGACAGCCGACCCACCTGCAAGCACTATGAAGGAAGTGATAGAGACAGCTCCTCAACACAGACAGGTACAAGAGGAAGATATCGCAGAGACCATTTTAGATGCACTTCGAAGACTTGAAGACGGAGACGAGTCCCTTAGGCTCGCTCTTCAAGAAGCAACAGTAGAAGTAGCCCCAGACGTGCTGGACATCGAAACCACTGAGAAGCAAGATACCATTCCTGATCCTAAGGAAACAACAGTTGACAACTCAAGGGCTCAGACGCAAGATATGACACCGTATAACAAAGAACAGGAACAAGATTCGAACCAAGCCTGTAGAAGGAAACAAAGACCAAACACTAAAAATACAAGCAACTCAGAAACGATACAGGAGAGGATTGTTAAGATCACCCAGACGTCAGGAAGTGAGGCCTCACTCAGGGCCCTACCCGACAACAAAGTGATCAACATCCTCGAGGTGATAACTGGACGGAGAGGTATCGCCAAAGTAGGGAGGCACGAAAAGGGAGTAGTGCTTTCTCTCAACAACACAGACAAAACAACCTCGCTGATGATCGAACTGGAATCCGGTCCAAAGGAAATCCAGTTGCCCCACCAAATAAAAGTGGTGGTGGAAAAGTACAAGACAACAAAGAAGTTGGTCATCAGAGGGGTGGAAACCAGATGTTCCGAAGGCGACGTCCACAGACGCCTTCAAGCTGAAAACGCAAATCTTAAAATCACGCAGGTCGAAAGGCTAAAAACCTTGGCCAAGAAAGATACCAACCTGATGATAGTTACGGTAGAAGGATCGACAAGACCCGAGAGACTGACGCTCGAAACAACAACAAAAAGGACAGAACCATACATACCTCCGGTCATGCAGTGCTCTAACTGCCAACAGTTTTCACACACCAAGAAAACATGCAGGAGAGACGCTGTCTGCCGATATTGCGCGGGAAACCACCAATATGGCGACTGCCCCAGGGCGAAGGAGGACCACAACTACAAATCAATTAATGCAAACCGTACCTGTGCAAACTGCCATGGAAACCACGGGGCAAGGTACCGAGGCTGCCCTGTGTTTCAGGAAACAAAGAGCATCTTGAAGGAGGCCGTGTCCAAAAACATCCCCTTCAAGGAGGCAAAACACAGAGTGGCTGCGGATGGTGCAGAAAAAACAGCGCATAATAGATAGACGACAGTTACACAAGCTGACCGCTGAAGTGAAAGAAATGAAACTACAGGTCGTAAACAGAAGCAAGCAGGCTCCCGAAGAACCAACCGACAGTGGTGAAGACATAATAGAACTACAGAGCGTCAAAGATATGATGGAAGAAATGAAAAGAATCCAGCAGCAGATAAAAACAGATGTCAAGAGGCTGACAGAACTGAAGGAAGAAAACTCCACATTCCTCAAGAGAATCGAAACAGAGCGAAGAGCCATTGAGGAAATGACATCAAACACAAGAGCGACCAAAACAAACGAACAATCAGACGAGGAAGTCATCGAAAAAACACTTGAAAAACTCGAAAAAGCAATATTACAGTTACAGGAAAGCAGGAATACAAGAGAAACAGAAACGAGGAAAGCAAAAACTAACAAAACGACACAAGACAGAAAGGAAGGCAGGAAATGAACACCATGAGCACTCCACGGCCGACAAGCAACGAAGAGGAAACCAGACAACCAGCTAGTGGTCCTTTTCAGGACCAGTCCTTTTCAGGACTAACAGACGACTAGCACCGAAGAACCTAACACACAATATACCCAAATTATAACCAACTTTCAGGTTGAACAGGGTATTACAGCAACATAGTAGACGAAAACAACAACAACAACAACAACGACAGCCATTTTTAATTCCCCCTTGTTATATGTTGTCACAAAAACCCAGCCCTTCCCCTCTTATGTGACGTAATAACTCTCTTACACCCCCCTTCCCACCCCCACACCTCTTTTTGACAATTATTTTTATACTGAAAAGAATGTAATCGAATGTAAATTAGTTAACTAGTGCAGACAATATAACAATCTTTTAAGTAAAATAGTATTTAAATAATAATGCTTTTACAAAGACTACTGTGCTGGTCACATGTTGCTTAATTTATTTTAAAATATCGCTCATTTTGGCTTCGTGTTATTTCAAACAATAAAAAATAAATGCAATGTAAAGTAAACACATCAATAACTGCTGTGGTTACCTATGTTAAAGTTTCAAAAAATAATATTTAACGCGAGAGCATATCCACAAAAATTCAAGGGTTTAAAAACTGAAGTCGTTATGAAATAACCAGCAACAACCCGCCAAAATTGGCAGGTTGTTAATTATAGTGTGTTGTTTCAGCTACATATATTACAGACGGTACTATCACTACTGTGGTCATTTCATTGCAGACGACCGTCTTTGGATATTTGTAGTGAAAATTATATAGATGTATTAAATATGAAGACATGAGTAACCCAACCTAAATGACATGTAGAGCAGTGATAATGGTCTAATGGACCGTAAATTGACTAAATAACTAACATTTCTTTTATGACAACATGTCTCGTAATTGTTCGTGCATCTTTTAAAATCTTGCCCTAGTCGACTTACCGTCTCTGAGACATAGTTGATTTCGGTATACTAACACCGCATATAGTTGATGTCGGTATACTAATTCTGGGCATAGTTGGATTCGGTATACTAACACAGGACATAGTAGTTTTCGGTATACTAACACAGGACATAGTAGATGTTGTTATACTAACACAGGACATAGTAGATGTTGGTATACTAACACAGGACATAGTAGATGTTGGTATACTAACACATGACATTGTAGTTGTCGGTGTACTAACACAGGACATAGTAGATGTTGGTACACTAACACAGGACATAGTAGATGTTGGTATACTAACACAGGACATAGTAGATGTTGGTATACTAACACAGGACATAGTAGATGTTGGTACACTAACACAAGACATAGTAGATGTTGGTATACTAACACAGGACATAGTAGATGTTGGTATACTAACAAGAGACATAGTAGATGTCGGTATACTAACACAGGACATAGTAGATGTTGGTATACTAACACAAGACATAGTAGATGTCGGTATACTAGCACAGGACATAGTTGATGTCGATATACTAACACAGGACATAGATGATGTCGGTATATTAACACTGCGAATTTTAGATGTTGGTATACTAACACGCACAATGGGCTAATCACCTGTTTGCCAAGTCACTTCGATTACATGTCCTGCCCATGGGCCTTGTGCACTTGGGTCCCCTCTACACCTCGTTTCACGGGGTAGAAGAGGTTCCGATTATGAGATGGGTATACTAACACAGGACACAGTAGTTGTCGGTATACTAAAACTGGGCATAGTAGTTGTCGGTATATTAATACAGGACATAGATGATTTCGGTATACTAACACAAGACATAGATGATGTCGGTATACTAACACAGGACATAGTTGATGTCGGTATACTAACACTGCGCATATTAGACGTTGGTATACTAACACAACTCCAACTATATAAGGAAAAGACGATGGTCATATATCGGTCATGTCCTACGAATGCAAAACAACAGAATACCATTGCAGGCACTCACTTGGGTTCCTGAGGGTAAGAGGAAAAAGGGAAGACCAAAAGAAACACTCAGAAGAACAATAATAAGAGAAGGAAGAACGTTGGGCCTAAATAATGTGCAAGAGCTAAGAGGAGTGGCGTCACAACGAACAACCTGGAGAGCACTGGTTTCTGCCTTATGCGCCGTGTTTGGTGCTTAAAGAATTTATTATTATTTATTATTATACTAACACAGGACATAATAGTTGTCGGTATACTAACACAGGACATAGCAGTTGTTGGTATTCTAACACTGGACATAGTTGATGTCGGTATACTAATTCTGGGCATAGTTGGATTCGGTATACTAACACAGGACATACAAGTAGTAGTTGCCGGTATACTAACACAGGACATAGTTGATGTCGGTAAACTAACACTGGATATAGTTGATATCGGTATACTAATTCTGGGCATAGCTGGATTCGGTATACTAACACAGGACATAGTTGATGTTGGTATACTAACACAGGACATAGTAGATGTTGGTACACTAACACAGGACATAATAGATGTTGTTATACTAACACAGGACATAGTAGATGTTGGTATACTAACACAGGACATTGTTGATGTCGGTATACTAACACAGAACATAGTTGATGTCGGTATACAAACACTGCGCATATTAGACGTTGGTATACTAACACAGGACATAGTAGTTGTCGGTATACTAACACTGCGCATAGACTGCTTCCTTTTAACATGAGTAACAAGTTTTCTTAGCGCATTGGCCTCTTTCAAGACATCACCATTAGTCATTTTAGTTGCCCATGGTATTTTTAACATTCTTCTGTAAAACCACTTTACATAGTATGTGGGTAATGAGTTATGTACTAGCTGTCTGGGGTATTTGGACAAGTCATTGTCATGTTTACTGCCTGCTAACAGGGCAAGAACCTGACTGGTAATGATAACTTTTTCAAGTATGGCGCGATCGATTACACTGGTGTAGTATTTGGCAAGGCTGCTTTTCTAAAATTTGTCTAACAAATGAACTAAGCTCAACACTCCATAAACTCACGTTTAGCCCATGTAGGATCACCACCCCAGAGTAAACATAGAAAAAACTGTTTTAACACAATAAACACACGGTGGGTTGTGCTTAGAACAAATTTCCCGGTTAAATTTTATTTGGTTTCTGCTTCGTCTGCTGTATGACTTATAAGTTACAGTCATGTCTCGAAAAGGGCTAAGTTTTTCAGTAACCGTTTTGTTCTTCAGTCACAAACAAGGGAGGTCGAGCATAAGTTACACTGTGTCAAAAAAATTTGTAATTACCAGGACGTATGCCCGTTATAAGCCAATTTATGTTTTCATGGCGGGCTTTCTTATCGAAGAACACGCTTAGTCTTTGTAGATTTTACGGGTAATATTTATATTTATTTATTTTCTCATGATTCCTACCTAGCTCTCACTTCCTTTTCCTTCCCTGATGAAGGTATTGTGTCTGCTACGTAGGCTATTTTCTTTGTCTATTGTACAAGTCAGACGAATCACTTTGTTTGGATTTTTTGTTATACCCATCCACCAAACCCATCAAAACAATGACGGTAGAAGAATTAAATAAACATCTAAAACTTTCAGCATGTTCAGGAGACATTTAGGAGACTGAGTAATGTCAACAAGTAAGTAGAGTACACTATGACTAATTACTCAACAGCTCTGTAATCTTAATGTTTTTAACGCACGGTTATCTTTTAAATGTTCATCTTGATAGCCTGTGTCCTTTTCTTATGAAACTAAGTTATTAAACTTCTTCATTTCTTGACCGATTACATGCGAAGAGATCTGTGAATTTTTGACACGTTAAAATGTGAAGTAAAAATGAAATGTCAATTGGCAATAGCGCTTTAAAGAAAGAGCGCTAAACGGGGTAGCGCTAAGCGAGATATGCATGTGTGCACCTTATTTTAAATCTTTTTTATGATTATTATTATTTTATTTATTTCTTCTTTTTTTCAACAATATATTTATGCTCTTTCCTAAATTCCCTCCAGTACTGTGCTTCCAATGATCACGTAGTTGATCATCCCATATCATATTCTTAATATAAGCAATTTGAAAAGTTCAGATCATCAGTACATAACGAGAAATTATTTAAAAGAAAGACATGGCATCTTATGTTGAGTAAAGTAAAAATGAAACTCAGAAAATGTACGCAGAATTTAGCTACACCAGAAGTTGAAAGAGACATTTCACAGACATCAGGAACCAAGAACAAAATTTACTGTCACAATATCCGAAAAGTACTAGCTGCTTACGGAAGTCGCGGTAGCATAGTTGTTAGTGCACTGGCTTCATAGCTCAGTGGTCTATGGTTCGATCCCCAGATGAGGTGGAATTTATTTAGGCCGCAAACGGCTCCTGGGTCGACCCAGCCCCAACTGGGTACCAGAGGAACTCTGGGAAGGTTAAAGCGGCCGGCGTGATGCTGACCACATCACCCCTAGTGCCGATGGTCAAGAAAATATGGGCCTTTACCCCCTTTACTAGCTGCTTACACAACTAGGACAAGAAAATATAGAAGGTAAACCAACACCATATCAAAATAGCTGTATTACTAAGCGTTGCTTAAGTTATAATATAATATACTCCAGAGCCTTATAGTATACGGTACATTCTTTGTAAACAACCAACGAACCAACATAAACCACACAACCAAGCAACTAAAACAAAAACAAAAACCAAACAACCAAAGTAAAACGACCCAAACTAACTCAGCAAGGAAATAAACCATCAAATTAAACAAATCTATCAAAATTAGCAATTCAACATGAATTGAATAACCAATGAGAACCCAGCAATACAACCAACCGACCAATGAAAGGAACCATACTTATACTTTTGGAGCAGGGTTGCCAGTTTGACTTTCTCCAGTCCAGTTGAAGGAGACACTATATGGTGATGAGAGAGACCTGAGACGGACTGCCAGATTTGTAAGAGGGATAAATGTGGTTATTTGTGACCTAACGGTGAAGAAGAAGAAGAAGATACACTTAACTGTGGAACTATCAACCTATACGCCAGGCAACTCAACCTACAAAATTAACAACAAGCTAAACAAAAAAGGAAGAAAGAATAAAAAAGGTCAATGAAATAAAAGAACAAAGTGTGATATGGAAATAAATCCCGTATATCAGGGAGTAACTCGGAAATGGAGGCATTACTGAGGGTATCATTCCCGTGAGTGTCATCAACCTACACACCAGAATCCGTGTATGCTGTTTGAAATGCGAGTGCCTTTATCCCTCCACGGATCTTGCGTAGAGCAAGTTCCATGAGTTGTATAGGTACACGATATAAACTCGGATACGGTTTGCTTGCTCCGACTTAATTTCTTCCTGCACCTCGTGTATTGAGAAGACGTCGCTGGCGATGGATTGGACATACATTGAGGAAACCTGTTGATAGAATTACCAGGCAGCTATTTGTTCTGGAATCACCAGGTTACAAGAATGAGAGGCAGACAGAAGAATACACGGAGAAGAGAACTGGAAACATAAATACAAATTATGAGGAAGATATGGAAAGACCTTGAGCTGATGGCACGTGACAAGAGGACTTTGCATTCATTTGTTGAAGGCCTTTGCACTTC
This sequence comes from Oreohelix idahoensis, assembly GCA_024509875.1. Lineage (NCBI taxonomy): Eukaryota > Metazoa > Mollusca > Gastropoda > Stylommatophora > Oreohelicidae > Oreohelix > Oreohelix idahoensis. The sequence continues at coordinate 91,224 of JAMPIV010021579.1, read as the reverse complement.
TTAGAGTAACACAAGGTATTGACTAATCGATTAAACTTGTGTAGCAAATCTGTACCTCATACCAGTTTGCAAAAAAAATTTGCTGGTACCGTTAAAGAGTTATCCACGAAGGTTCCAGCAACATCCCTGTGACACTGTCTTCAGTGAAGAACACCTTCAGTCATTTTTGCCATGTTGATGGCTATGTAGACCGTTGTATAGCTGTCATGAACGGGGTTGGTTGAACTTTCTATGTGATATCGTTGGTTTTCACAACTATCTGTCACCAGGCCAAACTTTACATGAACAATCCTCTGCTGATGCACTGGTATATGCATTTATGTTTCTAGTGGACGTCTCAGTATATGATCATACTGAAACAATTTTGTCATGAGGGGACAGCCAACAACACTGGCATTTAACAAGCTTGGCGAAACTGCGGAAACGATTATCAATCGGTTATCATTTGAGCGTACTTCGGATCTATATATGATCACCATCAAGTATGCGCATTCTCGCGTCTAAAAATGTATAACCAGTAGGACGTCTATTATCAGAACGTCAGTTGCCCGAACCGTCAATTATCCGAACCACTGCCGCAGCCACACACACACACACAATTTACGGTGTCTACTTTTATTGCACTAACTGTTATGCTGAAGACATAACACTGAAGACTACACTCCTGCCGCTTCATGCATTCTTTTCCGATTGTCTATTCCAAGATACGTGCAGTATTGCATAGAAATACCGTAGTAAGACTACGGTCATCACAAGATTTAAAAATCAAATTTTGGCTTTAGCCATTGTTTGTATTCCGTACAGTCTCCCGTGACCTTAGTTGTAGACCTAATAACACTTTGTTTCGTATAAACTGGGTATTCTCATGTATCTTTGATTACACAAATGAAAGACTATGAGTAAATGTACTTGTGTGTGTGTGGCCGTATGACCCCCACCACCAGCATTCATTCATGCTAGGGCCGAAGTATAACAAAGTAAACTACCATTGTGGTTGAAACAGACAATAGATTTGTAACTAAAACCCAAGTATAACAAAGCAAACTACCATTTTGTTGGAAACAGACAATAGATTGGTAACTAAAATAAAAGAAGAGAAAAAGTTAACCCTGGGAAACTAACATTAAGGGGAGGGAAATATACGGTATAGCGTAATGCAGGACAAGCTTGGCGGGGTCACGTGATGTTTTTATCCAATGAATAGGCTTTTTGAGCTCGAGCGAAGCCAAGCCTTGCCGACAGAAATATTTTTAGTAAGAGTTAGAAAAATGGCCTGAAGTAAAACAGACGTGTTTTATATTTGTGATACAGTCCATACAAGGCAGTAAGACGTTTTCTACTGACGAACTATAGAGTTAGTTGAGAGATTCCACTGGTTAAAGTTACTGTGTTTTGTAACTCTCGGACAAGTATGTTCGCAAACTTGGAAAATGTGTATTTAATTAATTCTGGACATTTTGTAAGTATTGCTGCCATATTTATGCATGTTTCCAGCTAGCTTCACTACATGTATAAAACCTAGCTTTTCACCCTAAATTCGACATGGACTGGAAAAGAAAAGAAGAAATAAGCAACATTGGTCAAATCGAAACCCAGGAGAAGAAAATAGTCTGAAATATTGGATTTGAGAACATATAATTGAGAACATTTTTATCAAAATAGAAAGAGATGACCACGAGACATTTATCCATAATGTGATGAAATGGATCTGTGTACCCCACGCTCAAATAATTTCCCGCTTAATAACCTAGCTAACGTAATTTTAAAGCTATAAATAACTAAAATATTTGAAAATTGTCTGAGGGGCAAAATCCATTTACCGCTAAAAATTTAACTAGAGAATTTGAATTTTTCTACTACCACAGGTTAAAAGTTACTACCCCTACAACACACACTACCCCTCCCAATATTTATTAATGGACGTAGTCAAACTTAACAACCAATCAAATTCTTACCTCGTTTTGGTAGAGACAAAAATCTTGGTTGTAGTGGCAAAAATGCCGATTCTGTGTTTTTGAAGAGGTCAGGCCGTCTATTTGAATTTGAAAGCCATCGCAAGTTGAGAGCAGCGGGAAAGTCTTGTGGCCAAGCTTTTACCGTCTGGACAAGAAAGCAGTTAGAAAACCCATTTACTGCTTGTCAACTTTGTGCATGTGTATTATTCTTTACTTTAGGTAAGATAGATGCCTTTATTTGTATATTTCCTTAGCAAGTATCAGGCTATATGTGTATGCCGATACATTGTATTTCGATACTGCTAATTGGGAGATGGTTCAGGTTGCGACGACCTAGGTAGGAATGCAGTCTTTTTCGGAGTGAAATGTGTAAAAAGGATTTTGCTATTGGCCTTACAAAATTTGTGCCATAGTGCCGTGTTAATAAAATGGATATTGCCATTGGGTAGTGAACATACATGTGTTTGTAAATTTGCCATAAAATTTTGCGACTGTAAGTCCATGCGAAAATAAATTGGTAGTGGTTTCAGGAGTGACACAATGTTCAAGTAACATGTGACACTACACATAGAATGTTTGAAAGAAGTCGTTAACAGGTCACAAGACATATTTGTACACCCCTGCTGATTATATGGAAGACAAGCAATGCTAAAGGAATAGTGGCTACCATGCCTTATGAAAAAAAGAATGAAAACACAGGACTGAGTGTAGTCAAGGAAACATAGGGTTTGGTTCATATTGTCAGCACACATGGCTGACCCCAGGTAAGATTACCATTGATTAGTTGTGGAAATTTTATAGACAGGCTATAAAGGGGAGGAACTGTCCTTCTCATTTCAGGGTTGTATTACCAGTAAGAAAGTGTTGCAGACACCCTGGTGAAGACAGAAATTGTGAGCAGTGAAGGCTCATACTCTACTGTGAGCTACAGGCAATAACTTCACCCCTAAAGCAGCATAAGTGGAGTGACCATTTGCATAGTCTGAAGCCCATATCATCAGACAGGCTTATAAGATAAGGCCCTACTACGGTCATATGACAGTTCCTCTCAATAACCACCACAACAATAAGAATTTTCTGGGGAATGATGAAGAAAACAACCCCTCCAATAACTGACTAGTGTTATTATCCAGTATTAAACATCAGACAGTGGGGTACTCATTATAGTGACAAGTTTATTTTGTTACACTTCATGGACAGAGTTCCATCTTATTTATTTAAAATCTGTAAATAAACATTTTTATTATTTTGACAAGTCCTGTTCCAAAAGATTGAGGTTCAGGACAATAAATTGTATATTTATTCCCATATACATATACCAAAACGTTACCACCAGTCTTACTTATTTACATTTTGTTGAATTACAGTTCTGTTTATATGTATTCATTCCTCACATTAACTACATACATACCCTAGACACTTGCCATCTACATAACACTACAGAGATAAATATACACTGGGTGAGATCAGAAGAGGTAGCGGATAGGGACCCCTGAGAAATACATCATCATCTTTCTGATTCAGGGTACTTACATAGCTTGATCTCATCTTGTTAACCTTTAAATTTTACTACCATCAAAACCTCTTATCACACATGAAATATGTATATTATGCCAAGATATTGGTCCACTTCAAATACTGTATATAATTGACCTTGCTTGTTGAAATTTTGGGTGTATTGACTACTACAATTACTGTTGAAAAAGAATCAAAATAAATATTGGAGAAAAACGTATAGACTGTTTTGAGAACATTGGGAAACTGATTCAGGGTACTTACATAGCTTGATCTCATCTTGTTAACCTTTAAATTTTACTACCATCAAAACCTCTTATCACACATGAAATATGTATATTATGCCAAGATATTGGTCCACTTCAAATACTGTATATAATTGACCTTGCTTGTTGAAATTTTGGGTGTATTGACTACTACAATTACTGTTGAAAAAGAATCAAAATAAATATTGGAGAAAAACGTATAGGCTGTTTTGAGAACATTGGGAAACTGATTGTCTATTTGGAAGAACGTATGACTCTAATACAACCTTAAATGATCCACACCTCTCTTACAATAACATTTGCAGTAGAAGGACTTATGGATGAACCTGAATACCTGAATAAAGAGTGAGACAATTTAACATCTCTGGCGGGCTACAAGCCAGTACCAAGTCAAATCTCACGTGAACAAGAATAAATAATAATATCACAAATAATCATCACCCCAGTTACATATATAAGTAGAAATGGTGGACGGCTACATGTGCTCAGTTACTGAATGTGATGATAATATTGATTAATTGTGATTAAAGTCATTAATATTTTAATTTTAATTTGTTCAAACATTGAGAATTGTATTGCAGTGCAGAAATGTAAAAAGGCAATTATGCCCATTTCTTTACCCTGATGAAATAAAGATTTCGTTCGTTCGTTCGTATATTCTCACATGTGAAAGTGTTTATATTCTCAAACGGGAAAGTAACCTGGATTCCGGCGCATCGAAGAGGGTGTTCTTCTAGGGTATATTCTCAAGTATGAAAATGTATCACAATGACCATCATTGAGGTCTTCAGCACTAACAATATCTCACCATTATGATTTTCATTTTCGCTCCCTGTGGAACATGGAGACACAACTGCAGCTTATCTCCTTGCAGGAAGCCAGCACAAAGGGTTCACGTGATCTTGCAGTCGTGGTTTCTAAAGCAATTTGTTTTACATGATGAGGTTGGCAGCCTCATGAACAACCTCATATTACTTGCCTTGTAAAACATGCCTGAGGAAACAGTAGGCCAATTCTTTCTTTGCCTCATAAGAGAACCCACCCCTCCCAGGGAAAATACACGGGGCATCAATATCTTAATGTCTTTCTATTATTATCTAATACATCCTGAATGTTTATTGTAACTTCTAACCTTGAAACGTCATCCTCGTGACCTTTAACAAAATGTCAGAAGAGTAATGGATTTCATGATAAAGTCTGCGCTCAATGAAATGACACGGAACTGTAAACAAAAGAGCGAGAGATGAATAAAAACATAAATCAATGCGGCCTGTTGATTCGATTCTAAAATTCTCAGTCGACGAAATGTTTCTAGTACGGTGCATTATTTGCACATGTTTTCACTTTTCTTGTTTTCTTTGTATGAACTAACCAGCAATTACTTTCTGGCTTTATCATTAATCTAAAGTTGATGTTACGTCATCAATTAATACAGTTATAAACGTGAATTATGTGAGTTTCTTTTCGCAATAATTGAAGCGTTAAATATTCATGATTTTATGCACTAAAGTGCTGTGTAGTACCATGGGGTCTCTGAAGAGACGAGGAAAGAGTAGTGCTACTGTACACTCAGGCATGTCGTACAGGGCGAGTAATATGAGTCTTCATGAGACTGGCAACCTCATCATGACAAACTAATTACCACAGAAACCACCGCTGCAAGAGCATGTAGTTGCTTAGTTCAGGCTTTCTGCACAACGACACGATGTAGTGGTGGTTCCATGCTCCGTGAGGACTTAAGTACCACCATAATAGCAGAAATTGATAAAATTAGAGCTAATTTGCTAGAATGTGGAAAGGAACTCGGCATAGCTATGGCCGAGTTGGGGAAGTTTACCAGCGAGGAAATGGAAAAATATAATGAAAATGAAGAGAAGACAGCCACACAGCCACAGCTGATACGATACCATGAACCAAAACTTGACCGATTTAAAAGGGAAAGAAGTGGACTTTAAAACTTTCACAGGGACTTCGTGGTATTGCTTATGAAGAGTACACAAAACTTCCTGTTGGGTTCTAGGAGAACTATAAAATTTTGAAGGAACGCTTTTGGTACAGTACGAATTTCATGTTCAGAAAGACGAAGAAAGACTCAGGTGAAACTTTCTCCCAGTTTGCTGCCCGCCTTGAGACGTATCTAGAGAAATGGTGTAAGCTTGGAAACTTCAATAAGGATTGTGGTGGATTGAAAGAAATTGTTATCATGCAGAAAAAAAAGAGATTCAATGACTCCAGATATTAAAATGTTTTTTTTTATATAAAATGGTGCTGAGCTGGCGGATAACATGCTCATTTTAGCCGAGATATTCCAGACCGCACTTGCTGAAACGCAAGGCATCAAGAGAAAATTCACAGAACTACCAACCAAACCACTTATCAAACCATACATGGAGATGCAACAGAAAGGGCCAAAACCACATACAAAACCGCATGAACGCTACGAGTACACTGTCACGAAGTGTAAATCGCCTTCTCTCTCTTCTTAAAGCTTTTCTCATACCAATTCATTCCTTCTCTCTTTCCTCTAGAAAATCCACTACTCGTCTAAAATCAGATCTCCCATTTTTTTCTGAATGAAATTCCTTTCTCTTTGTTCTATGTTTTACGGGCAAAAAGTCGTTCAACTCTTCGCTGTGAACTTTTAACCACTTTTAGCACACTGGTAAGGCAGTCGTAGTGTTCTGTGACACCTCCTCAACTAGCAAGGAGTTCTCCTTTATCGCCTGGTATCAAATTGCCAGGTACCGGCCAGTTTGTGTGTGTGTTTGGGGATGGAACGAAATGTCAACAATAGTTCAGGTCCACCACCCCTAACAGAAAGATTAAACCCTGGAGAAAATTTAGGCGCGATTCTCGAAGCCGAAGCGCATGATTCTGGTAGCGGAATTCTCTCCCTAGCCGGCAGACAGGCCGGGAAAAAGATGGCCATGTCAAGGCAATTACAGAGGGGAACTGTCCAGTTTTAAACAGCAGTGTTTGGTTGAGCGCAGTGAGTAGATCTAATATTGTTATATGAAAAACATGAATAATCATATGTGTATCAGCAGCATATTAATTCAGTATATTTTGTTAGGCATAGTTCTACGTGGAATTTCCTTTCAGTGACAAAGTGTTATTTCATGCTACTCAACAAATTTAATGCATGAGTTCGCAGAAGTCAGTTACTCACTGCTCTTCTTCTCACATCATGGTAGAAACAAGACAGGGTTAAATTGTTGATGTATATCCTTATTGTTACTGTGGTGATGTGTATTACTGAACTAAGCAGAACAGGAAAATACTAGGAGTCCTTATACTTCCTATTTCTTATAATGTTTCATTGTTCTTTAGTCACAATCATACAAACTTGATAAGTATGTTCTTGTTCACATTTCTTATCCCTTTGTCTTGATTGGGATATTAGTGTTTTCCGCATGGAATATTATTTCTATACAAATACCCTGCTGATGATTTCTGAACTATCCTTATTATATTTTAATGTGTTTATGTGTATGTGTTATGATGGTATTGTCAGGATATATGACTGTTTATAACATAACTATAAAACTTTGTAAAATGTTTACTGACTTGTAAGCCAATGGTTCTCAAGGCTGAGACCAGGAACATACCCTAATAGCTTTAATGCTCAAGTAGCTAAAATGTAATTCAGTGGTTCTCAAGCCTTGGCAACAAGGACACCCCAACAGATTTTACGGCAGCATGGGAGACTATAACCCAGTGGTTCTAAAACCATTTGTACCACTGACCCCAAATTGATTTTAATGCTCTATGGGCACAAGGTAGACCAGTGGTTCTCAAACTTTTGATGGCCACAGCCCCAAACTTCACAGTTGGTGAAGCTAACAGCCCATATGTTGAAAATCATTGTGGTAGACAAGCTGGAAGCCAGATATAGGTTGAGATCCACCTGTTTGCTTATAACGTCAGTTATGCTATAGTACGAGGGACGGTCAAAAAGTAATGCCTCGTAATTTTTAATTTCATTCAATAGGCAAGAAAACAGATAAAATCCACATTGAAATGTAGCCCCAAGTCTGAACTTCAAAAATTTATTTCTCAATGTAGTCTCCGTTATTTGTTACAGTTTTTGTACATCTTCTCACAAGGGCAAATATCCCCACACGGTAAAAATGTGTGTCCTTTTTCCTAAACCACTGGCGTACGGCGCGTTTAAGGGTCTCGGTGTCCTCAAAGTGATGTCCGCGAAGATCTTCTTTCAGTGGTCCAAACAGATGGAAGTCAGAAGGTGCAAGATCGGGACTGTAAGGGGGATGTGGTAATAATGTCCATCCAAATTCTTCAATCGCATCAATGGTGCGTTTAGCGGTGTGTGGTGTGGCATTATCGTGCTACAGTAGTGCAGTTCTCTGATCTTTTAATGGGTAAAGTCGCCAAAGACGACCTCTAAGCTTCTTCAAAGTTTCAATGTAACGGTCTGCATTCACCGTGTTTCCCTGTTCCAGGAAGTCGAGAAGAATCACACCCTTCTCATCCCAAAACACTGAGGCCATAACTTTCCCTACAGATGGTGAACTTTTGAACTTCTTTCTTGTCGGCGATGTTGCGTGATGCCATTCCATTGACTGCCTCTTGGATTCTGGTTCAAAAACATGAAACCAAGTCTCATCTCCTGTCACAATATTCGATAAAAACTCTTCTCCTTCAGTTTCGTAACGGTGCAGGAGGTTGATGGCTATGGTCTCGCCTTCAGCATTGAGGAATTCTATGACATAACGTTGTTTTAACCGAACGTCTTTGGCAGCCATTTTTAAACTGTTACAGTGGTGCCACCTGTTACTGAAACAGGTTGGTAATGCTATACAGTGCAGAAGAGTGTTTGAGGAATCCTGCTAAATTTACACATTGCACACCGATGCAGTATTTACATACATAAAAAATAGGAGGCATTACTTTTTGACCTTCCCTCGTATTTCATAGATAATAGATAGCACCTTGTTATTGATGTTCACTATGAATGTTCGTTAGATTTCTGATGGACGATTAGCGTCCAGCAGATATGGAAAATGACTTCTCTGGCAAGACAATTAATGGAGCTTCAATTGTTTGTCAATCCAGTCCTACCAGGTTGTCCTACCAGGAGACCTAACCATATGCAGTGTTCTCGAGGGCAGACATACTCCATCCCAGTTGGTGATGAGCCCTGTGTCAAGACAGAGGAAGCAGCCTGCCATCCTCTGAAATCCTAAAATGAACTTGCCATACTGGACCTGGAGTGCTGGGACAGATTGAACCCCGTGGCAACAAGACAACATACATTCAGCAGCATCTGAGAGGAGTATTTTAACATGCCAGCAGAACCACTACAGCATAGTCCCATTATCATAGAATGACAAATTCATTCTGACATGGTTCAGAACCATTCATAGATTAGGGAACATATCTTATAGTTGTACATTTGAATAGTTGTAAGAATCTATCTTCATTTTTGTAAACTTTACATAACAGAGTCTGTTTTTATTTTTCTTGTGATATTTAATTGGGTTGTATAGTTTTTAGTAATTACAATCTACACCCTGGGGGTAGAGCCATAATTAATAAACACTATTGGGTCGGGATATTTTTTTATGTGGCTGGGCACCAAATCTCTTAACCAACTATATGAACAATACATAGTCCTTTGTAGGATTTCGGATAAAGATCTTATCGCCTAGGGAATATCTTGTTTAGTGTGACCAGAATTCTCTTCTTTTTAAGAAACGTTTTCTAGTGGACTAATTCCCGAGGAGAGACTGTGCATTCAACCTGCAGTCTGGAAGATTTTCCTCTAATTATTATCTTTTATTCCTCCATCAAGTCTTACACCTTCTCCTTCAAAAACCACTCCACGACATACATCACCATCAAGAACCAATAAAGTAAGGGACACCACCAGAGGCAAGGAGACAAATTGTGCCATAATTGTCGAATGACATCCCACAACACCAATGAGTGTAGGCGTCGACCTAAACGAGAAGAAGAGAACATCTCGAAATTCTGCGCAGAGAGAAGCCTAGAAGAAATCACTGTAACAAACTAATCTTTAACAAGGGTTGTCTCATCAATCGGGACATGTCCATATAATAAAAAATAACTAGATAAATCATAAACTTTAATAGGCTAAATGATAAATCATTTTTTGATTAATCCCTTTTCTATTATTCAAAGTATGAAGACGTTTATACATTTGAGTATTCATTTTTTCATAATAATCAGGGACATCATTTTTTTCTTCTCGTAATCTGAATTAATGTGAAGATTCGCAGTGTCAGACTGTTTCTTTTTTATTTTTCGCCTCAGTTGACTTCTTTTAGTCAACTGGCATAGAAATTTTGTATATTTACGTATCAAGGCAATCTGTAACAAATGTAAATGATCTCACTATTGAGAAATGTACTGATTACTGTAAAACATACTATGATAGCAACGTACGCGTACTAGACTATCATTGATTGTATCATTGATATACTGCAATTACTTGCAATCATAGTACACCTTCATGAGACTGCTCAGAGACATTTGTCTCCATTAGAGCTGAATGTGCACACAACCTGCAAATGTACACAGACATAACACCACCAATACATTCACTAAAAATAAATACATGTTAGGCTAAGGTTTTCGAATGTTGTTTTTTTTTTTTTCTTCGTTTTGTGTAATATTTGACTGGCATGGGATTGACAGCTTCTGCATAGGTGAGAACTACTGTTGTCAACGGAGAGAGAGACAGGGTTTCCTTACTCTTCTCGATAGATAGCTTGTAACCTAGACCAATGTGAATTCACGTACGTTATGGGGTGTCCAAAAAATTGGTGGTTCTAAATACATCAACGTCTTTTACAATATCACGCCATAAGTACCCAACAGCACTCCAAGCATTAACCAGAAAGTACTGAGGTGCAACAAAGCCATTCATCAAAACCAAAGTTTTATTGAGGCATCAATCATCAGTAGCCGGATAGTCTTGATGTATAATAAAGCCAGGCATCATAATCAGAGAGTCCAATATCCTTTTAAAGTTGTAGTTATTCAGAAGTGATAGTTTGAAATAGACTGTGTCATAAGTGCATATCTCATTTTATTCGTCAACAAGTAGAATACTTGTCAAGTCATCATCATCATGTGTAGAGTAATTATTTGTGGGACTGAAGAGTTTTCACTATATTTGTCACAAGTCCAGCTTAAAGTCTGAAAGTCATTAAGTTGTCATTAATTAAGTCAATATTATTTGTTAACTTTTGTTGATTCCATCATCTTGTACCATTGTTTATTTTCTGTTGTGATATGCACATATATATATATATATATGTATATATATATATATATATATATATATATATATATATATAGATATATATATATATATATATATATATATATATATGTTTTTGTGTGTGTGTGAGTGTGTGTGTGTGTGTGTGTGTGTGAATAAATGTGAATCTTAGTTTATCATGTGTTTATATCTTTTGTGCTGTGGGTGTTTAATGTATCATTAATGTCTTCCGGCTAAACCTGAAAAGGGGGCTCTTGTATCTTTCGGGATCCCAGAGTGAAGAAGTTGCTGGTGATCAGAATACCTGCTAAAACTGTCTTACTCTCACCTTCTCTCATTCACTCTTGGTGTCCTAAGTAGGCCTTCATACTTACGAGCCATTACCATAAGGGGGACCTTGTTACAAAATGGAACAATCATCCTCGATCTTTGTTTCAATCCGGCAGTATCGGTACATTTGTGGTACTGATTTTACTTGGTGCTTTCATTTGTCACACTTTCTTTCTTTCTATTTCTGCTATGTGTAGCAGATATTATGTATTTTCCTCCTTAAACCCTTCTCAGTGATAAGTAGACATGTCTGGTTGTTATTCATTTCTCCCTGCGTTGCAAGAAGGGGCAGCGACCTAACCATGTTGGCTATCGTGGGCGCAGCGATATCAGTATACAGATTAACACGTAAATCGCCTCAGCGCAGTGCTTAATCATTGATAAGACGCGTGTACGCTCATCATCAAAGATTGGAATACGAGGAGACAACTGATGGACAGACATAGATAAGAGATTACTTCCTGATAAAATTAGTGATTGTTACATTGGGAACACGCTGTTATATGAGTTTACCGACATGTTCGTAAGTTTGTACCCAAGTGCAAGCGGATGTTTAGAGCCCATTTTCAGAAAAGTAATGTTTGAAATTTTGCATTAGCTGAGTCATGCAACGGGCTGGTGACTGCTTTAATGCTAGTTTCGTAAAGAGAACTAAAAGCATAAAGTAGTCCCAGGTTCCATACGGAGCAGGGAGAGAAAGATGAAAGAAATGATGTACATTCTAAGTATAATGTTGTTGTTCGTCCATCACGGGTGATGAAGACCACTCTGTTCATCCAATTATTTGGAATATGCTAAGCCAGTCTATGGGCACGAAGGCGACCGACGGGCCCGACGCGGGCCCGGAAAGATCTCGGACAGTGTGGGCAGGGAATGTTTGCTTCATTTGAAGGTTTTATTACACGATCTCTTCTAGCTTGTCTTCGCTGTTCTGCCGCTGCTCCTCTGGATGACCCGCATGCCGCTGCACCTTTACGAAGAGATGTGCGCCAAGCAGTTCGGTCTTGCGCAGCAGCTTCCCATGTGTCAGGGTCCATGTCAAAAGCCCTCAATGAAGTCTTAAACATGTCTCTGAAGCGCCTCCTTTGGCCACCATGGGAGCGTTTACCCTTCTGCATCTCATCATAAAAGAGCACCCTTGGCAGCCGATGGCCTGGCACGCGGACCACATGATCTGCCCAGCGAATCTGTGACTGCATCAGAATAGTATCGATGCTAGGGATACCAGCTCTGTCAAGAACGGCGGTATCCGGGATCTTGTCTTGCCATTTGATGTTCATTACCTTTTTGAGACAGACTATAAGGAAGTGGTCTAGCTTCTTTACGTGGCGCCTGAATACAGTCCATGTTTCACATGCATAAAGCAGCACTGGAAGCACCGCAGCTCCGTACACCTTCAGCTTTGTCTGCAGAGTAATGCCATCTCGATGCCAAACGTTGGTGTACAGTCCGCCAAATGTGCTGCTGGCTTTGGAGATCCTGGTGTTCACCTCATCATCAATGACGTTGCTCTGGGATAGTGTGACACCAAGGCATGCAAATCCGCTCACAACATTCAGTCTCTCACCATTTACCATGATGATTGGCTTAGCATAAACTGTGCCAGGAGCTGGTCGGCACATGATCTCTGTTTTCTCCGTGTTGATGGTAATCCCAAAGTTGGAACAGGCCCCGGAGAATCCATCCACGCCATGCTGCAGATCAGCTTCTGAGCCAGCATTGAGGGCACAATCACCAGCAAACAGAAGATCTCCGATGGTGTGTGACCCTACCCCGGCCTTTGCCCGAAGCCTCCCAAGGTCAAACAACCCTCCATCAATACGACATCTGATGTCGATTCCTATGTCCCCGTCTCTGAAAGCATCAGTCAGCATAGCAGAAAGTATAATGCATTCTAAGTATAATACTTACATTTTCAAAGTAGTGAAAATTTCCATATAAACATATTCACTTTAAAATTAACGTCAGTTTTTAAGCTTTAAACCAGTGTAAATGTCTATGTGAAAATATTCATTTTAAAGTAATGGAAGTTTCAAACTTTTCAATCAGTGTAAACATAAATGAAAATATATTCACTTTATATTGTAAACGCTCTTCAATCAGTGGAGATGTATAAGTATACAGACTATCTGTATTATTAACCTTTTTATTTAAATATAAAGTAACTATGAAAGCTATTCTATTTAAATGAAAAGGAAGTTTTATCCCGAGGGATTAAATTTAATTCTCATCGATGGTAAAGTCTGAGTTAATTGGGATGGTGGTATGGGAAGATAGGAACCCATAACTTTGGATTGGAAAACGCCATACTCAGAAGAGCGTTTCGTTCTATTCTTTTACCATAGTTATTGGTGGTACCAGCAGAAAGTACTATCTCTGGAACAAGAAGGGAACAGTGGCCTAAGCTTTAAGACGAAGGACCAACGTGGTAGACTCTCCTTGAAATTTGTGGGAAACGAGCTACACCCGACAACCTTGATCAGGGACGAGCGTGAGCGGTGTGACAAGAACCAATCCATAAGAAGGAGCAGAACCGTCATTGGCAGCTAAGTTCAAATCTATGCTGCCACTTGAACTTCTTGTAACATCTCAGAATCCATAGTGACCGTGATGATAACTTTTCTTGATCCATAACTATTCAAATTATCTTTCAACTGTTAAAACTTAAGTGATTATTAAATTTTGTTATTTGTAATTATACAAATTTAACTTCGATTTAATCATTTTAAAGTTACTGCGTGTTTGTCTCAGTCAATTTACTACACACACTCTAAACAGAGCTATACTAGAATAATAGAATTCCACTGAGTAAATCAGGGGTGGGGGCTTAAATGAGCTGAAATTAATAAGTGCTTAAATCCTTCACAAAAGCGTCGGCAGAATTACAGAGTTAACATACTCAGCCAAAGCAGTATTGTTCTCGCTTATTCTGAATATCTTGTGAAGACTACCTGGAGATAGAAGCGTTTTGTTTCTTCTATTTACATATCTGCCAAGAGTAATCGTGTGCGAAGGTAGACACCTTTGAAGCCCATATTAGGTACTCTTGAGTTTTGGCCACTGTTGCACCACTACTGCAAAGCTGGGGAGGCAATACCGTCACAAAACTAAGGGAATTTCATCCCATATTCAGCTTTGTCATTTGACAAAAACCAAAACACCTTGCGACAAAGGAGTACAAAGAAAGATGATGATCCTGCATCACAGGGAGTAAGTCAGATACGGACGCATCCAAGACGGTAATGTTCCTGTGAGTGTTATCATTCGGCAAGCCAAGATCTATGTATGGTGCTTCTTATTTTTTTTTTTTCAATGTGAGAGGAGGGCCCTGTGATCACGCGGCCTGATTGGGTCAAATAAGTTAAATCGGACCAATGAAAGCCTTGGGTACCTAACTCTGTTCTTGTGTTAGGGAAGGCAAAGGCAACGAAGAATGGAATGGGTCAACCCACCCCCCAAAAAAAGCTTAACCTAGTATGGTTAAGTTCCTAACACTTCACTCCTCTGTTGCAGTTGCTAATATGTAACTGCCTTTACCTTATATGTTGTCTTGTTCTGGTGTATGTCAGGAACCACTTATCGTGGATAGCACTCCACTGGTTACACCACTGCAATGTGGATTTATAACAATAAATAAAGGCTCGTTCTTCCAAGGGTAAAACCACACCACAATGGCTGACATAAGAAATAACAGCTTTAACAGGAACTTCCCTTTAATACTTTATACACATAATACGGCCTCACACGGCCAACAAACGCATCAAATACAATAATGAAAAAACCACTGTAAACTTGCCTTAGCAGCTAAATCTATCACTTTCATACATGAAGGTACGAATTACATCAAAAGCACTGCTATGAATATCGCTCACCTGAGCGACAAAACTGAGACAATGACACACTGAAATCATTGACATCTTATTAAACTACGGTCTGTAGAAATTACAACCTAGACCCTATGTAGCCGCGTATACCGTAATTTTCTTCAGATACAGACTATATCAGAAAGAGGCACAGATTAACATATAAAATAAATTCTTATGAGAAACAGAAGATATTAAAAACGATGACATGCATTTTTTATTGGGGTCGAGCTTCGCTTCGCTTGTAGATGCCAAGCATTGGTCATGTGATATCCCCAACCAATCGTAAGGCTCAGTACTGTTCTGCCGGCAGGAATGTAGGACAGACGCCATATCAGTCAGGGAAGGAACTTGAACCTTAGCAGACGTGTATTAGTCTAGCGCTATAAAATATATTTAGTTGAAGAGATCAACTTTAGACTTTTTCATCCATTGTGCATTCTAGGATATTGTGTGATTGTTGTGTAGGCCTATTCAAGATTATTTGTAAGTATTGCCTACAAATTAATACACTTGGTTAATAGATCACACAGCTATGTCTACGGCATATTTAGGTTCGAAGATTTGAATGAGAAAATGAAACCTAAAACCTTGTGGAGAGAAAATGCCCTATGAATTGGAGAACAGTAAACCTATGGATTCCCACATGATCCAAAAAGAAAGCTTTCGCATAAAGAATTATACTGAAGAGCCTGCAGTATATTTGCGAGGACAGAATCTAAATGCACAACGTAGGAATACAGTAGAAACAAGGAGACAGTCTCATGAATAAATGAAGATTTAGAAAAGGTGCAAAAGGAATTTTGCATTAATGAAATGGTACCAGATGTCATACACAAATTGTTAACTGCTGTACATATGCCTGTATCATAGACATTGTTATATTTGACCACGTTCAGTTTTGCAAGTACAGACTAATAAAAGTTATTGCTGTAAAACCAAATGCTGTTGAAGAATCATATGCTTGCAGTTGGCCATCATACAAATTAATTAATGCATCATATAAAAGCAAATCGCTACCAGTGCAACATAAATATAAACCCATCTGCTCTAACACGACTGGAAAATGCATCGACAACAAGTGTATAGGCAGGCCAGCCCATACAGCTATCGTTTTACCCATGAAAATACCTGGACAATGCATAACAAACACGTTCCGCGCCACCCGCCCAATTTAAACAAGAGAATTGAATATTGTCTGCTTGGAAGTTATCCAAAAGTAGACGCACATCCCACTGCCCCATATAAATATGTATATGGCTCGCATACTAGAAGCTATTATGCTGTGGACCTACAGAAACCTAATGCATGTTCTACTGAAAAGGAAGAAATGTTATACAACTCTACAACGGGAGGTTGCTATACCTCTAAACACGTACACAGACGAAGTGAAAACCCTTCACATGAAGGAAACAGAAAATCTTACATCCCAGATGAAGATGATGACAGTTGTTCAACCCATCGTAAAGTAACATACGCGGATAGGCGAAGTTACAGTGTTTACAGTAGAAACAACATATATCAACGTAAAAGTCGTCCTCAGCTTCACAGAGATAGACGATTTATTGATTACCGGACATACGAAAAACCACATAGCACATGGCAGAAACGGAGGTATCCGATCCACGCTGTTCCCCGTTCGAATCCCCAGCACACAAAATCCCATGCCCCCATGAGACAAACACCTCCATATTATCGCCACAGAGAAACAGAAAGCAGACCACGTATACTATCATCGATCAGGTATAATGACAACGAGACAATGCACACGACGACAGCTAACGAACACTGGAACACATTGAATAAACGAGCTCAAAGAATGACAGTAAGAAATTTCATTACTGCGGTTCAAAACAGAAAGTTATGGGAGTTCCAAAACGTAACGTCAGAGAATGGACAAGTTTGCCTCATATCAACAGAAGATGGATGGAGGGCACAAATAGGTCCAATAAGGTCAGGAAACAAAGATCACAGCCGCCAACAAATAAATTTAGTCCATAATAACAAGACACAGTTAACCCCCATGAAGATAAATCAACCCAAGCCAACAACACAAGAACCTCAAACCAAGATGATTTGTGCAAAAACAACGATGGTTTGTGTAGCAACACAAACAGACCTTCCTACGTCACCTTTTAACCACACTCGAACGACAGTAGCCACTCAAACGGAAAAACATGTACCAGTGACAAACGTAACCAAGACGATTCGTGCCAGAACACATACAGAAATAAACACTGTAGCCCTACACTCAGAGTCAAAACGGAATAATAGAGTCGTGAAATCAGTTGAGAACAAGGGTTCTAGAGATAATGATCTGATCAAGACACAGAACATTAGTAAAACGGTTGATCCAGGCGTAAATGAAATCAAGAAGGCAATAAAACATACCCTAAAAGGAGCCGATCTTCACACCTTAACATCACGGAAGGTACGGAAATTGCTAGAGGCAAAATTTGATACAGACTTTTCAGAACGACGACAAGAATTTCACAACCTTGTAACCGAAATACTGAATGAGGATGAAATTGAACTGAAAATAATAGAACAACACTTCGATCCTGACACAGTGGTCCAAAACTCCAATGAACATGTACACGACACAATATCATCTGTATCGGACTCAGATAGCGGTATCGATTCAATATTCACCACCCCACCATTACAACTACACACCACTGTCAAGTCATGTTTCCCTAAGCCTCAGGATTTGCCTCCTGTCACCAAGTGCATAGAATTGCAACAGAACGATGTCAGGCGAATAGTCAAGGCGAAACGCTATCATGTTCCAAAACCAAGCCGAGAGGTATTAGCATCAGCTCAACTTGTCAAAAACAACAGTGTGCAAATTACTGCGCCCACTGTAAACGGTGTTAACATACCACAGAACCAGGTCAGACGAAAAATTAAGGCGAAACATGCACCTGCCTCAAGACTAACAGATGTTCCAGCCATGCAAACCCCAACCACATTGAAACCATCACCGCCCTTGTTGATGTCCTCAGAGCCCCAACAATCAGCAAATGCAGTGTCGCCTACCACACCCATCACCACTGCTACTCAATACGATGCTCGCCTAACCAGTCGGGACATTGCAATGTTGGAGATGGCAGAAAGGATGACAGAAAAAATGAAATACCTCGCGAAAGAATTCACGAAGCTATTCTGAGAAACACACCCAAGTGTCTTCATGTACATGCCATCCCATGTACGGTCAACGCTGATGTGAATATTATGTACTAACGCTTTTACATGTACTTTCTTTTCAGACTATGTTCAGATTGACAGTTCTAAATGACTTAATGCGAGAAAGTTTTTCCCGGCCATATCACTTCTGATGACTAGCGAACACTCAAGAACAGCCCACAGATGACTTTAATTAGATTTTTTTGGATTATTGAAATAAAGATGACACAAAAGATACAATGTTCCTTGTTTACAGACACACTTATTAGTCAGACAGTTTCTGATGTTAAAAACCTCACTTATAGCACATGTGTACCACTGACTCTGTCGTAACATTAATCTATACTTTTGTAACTGATCATATTCCACGCTTCATTCACTAGACCTCTTGTCCTTACAGTTCCAGAGCCCAGTGATTCATTGTCCGTGCATCTTCATGCAGGCACCCTTGCACGAGAAATTTTCTTCTTACCTGATACTAATATCTTTGTTCCCTATTATCTTACCTCATCTAATATATATCACTTAGATCCATCACACTGACACCACCATGACATCTGTAATTATTATGCCATGCTATCCTATTTTCTCCACAGGATTTATTTATTTTAGCATGTTCACAAACATTTGTTTACTTCGCATAAGAAATTGTATATCCAACCTTTAATTCGCTATTGTAAGATTTTCCTCTCCTCACTTCTTATTGACAGCAGTACCTACTATGTAAATTCTTTTCTGACCTTAACTATTGCTTGCAGCCCTATTGTTTAGAATTGATAGTATCTCTAGTGATTAGTAAATTGATTATTATCATTCTCTTGTAATTGTGATACATTGACAGAAAAGAATTGAAATTTTGAAAAATTGAAAAGAAAGAAAAAAAAAATTGCAAACCAGAAAAGAAATCAAACAGAAAATGCAAAGAAAAGAGAAATGAAACTGAAAAAAATGAAAAGAGAAAAGACATAAAAGAAAAAAATGAAAAGAGAAATGAAAAGAAGAGAACACATTTTGAATGTTGTTATAGGATGTGTTATATGTTTAAAAATAAATCACCACATCAGAGTGAGCAACAGGTTTTTGTTCATACTGCCTATGCCAGTCATACCCCCACCAGCATGATCTCTGACACTCCAGCAGTATTTCGTTGATACTGCCTATGACAAGTACCCCAAATGACATTTGCGCATGCTGATTTTTGCAAATGAAAAATCCTTTGAGAGCATTTATATATGCTAACCCCGGATTGAACAAATTGCAACTAATTGTTGATGATGCCTTTGCCCCAGGTTAAAGAAATGACATTTGCACATGCTGACTTAGCAAATGAAATACCCTATTATAGCATTTGTATATGCTGACCCCACATCGAACACCCCATTACCGGATGATACCACTGATGTCCTATTTAAGGCAGAAGCATCTGTTTTGTGATGATGAAGATGCCACTGTATATTATGGTGAAATTTTATGTTGACACAACTAATGTTTTGCTGTGCGGTTTATGCACTAATGCTCACATTAGAATGAGATAATGAATAATTTTGAGTAGTAACAAAAATAACAGAGAAAATAATTGAAATTTTCTGGGTTCTATGAACATAGAACAAATCGGAGGAATATCATTGCTGCATATGAGAACCATTAATGTATAGATAGATTATCATTGGACAAGAGACACAAATGAATTATGATAATCCTATGGAACCAAAGGTGTCAAGGACACAATGGAGATTAAATGCGAAAAAAAAGATTGAATGCTGATGCACCCAGAAAATAATGGAACTATATGAGATTTGGATCACCCATGGACAAAGGATATTCAAATGGACTATGCATATCCCATAGAACCGCAGAGGTTAAAGACAATAATAATAATGGAATAAAATGTTAATATCTCCATATTTTGGGAGAGAACAATTTCTTGATATTTTTGCCACTTGCCTTATATTGTGAACCTGATTATAATAAGATGAATGCACATGAATATTGCTTGCTACTAGTTATATTAAAATGCTTATGTTATTTTAAATTAAATAATACAACAAATCAGAGGATTGAAAAATGATTGAGACATTGTGACAATACTGAGCCTGGATCACCCTTATGATATATGGACCAAGAACAATGTAACCCCCATGGATTGACGTGTCATGGATCCATATACAATGGATGGATATAATATTATAAAAGAGTACCTAGATTGGATATCCATATTGCTGAACCACAGATTACAATTGGAATACATGTACCCTCATGCCCCATAATAATAAGTAACTAAAATTATTATGAAAATAAATTGATCATCTGGCTGTAGCAGCAGATGTTATAAACACCATAGAGTTCTGAAAAACCTTCGACCTGCGAAGGCAGAACTGGTGTTGAACATGAACATATTATGTATAATATGTTTTTTTTACTGTTACAGAATTGAGACATTCGAGTTGATATATATGATCAATTGTATGATGTGTTGTTGAAAAAAATATATTGACAGATACAGCTCATAAGGTTCACTAAGGATATATTTCTGGTTCTAACAAGAGAACTAGACAGGATCCACATAGCATGGAATTGTGGAAAGACATAAAATGATACATTGAGAAGGAAAAAAAGGAGAAGAAAAGAAGAAAAATGTTACATGGAACCAGAGATTAGTAAGGATACATAGTCGCCAGACTGCCAGGAACCTTGTCTTGAGAAAAGAAGAAAAATGGAATATAGAAAATTTATTTCAATGACATGTAAACATATTCTGTTAATGATTGATTGAATAAGTTGATGTATAAACATTGCAACAAAGTTAGTGCAAACTTGATTTTTGCAAAAGACTAGTAATAATAAATAATAATTTTAAGCTATGGCTCATATATGAAAATAACGTGTTGACAGAAAACAGGAAAGAAAAAGAAAGATCCCAAACAATCTAATAAAAAAAAAAAAAGTGGCTGAATCATAAATGGACAGGATCACTACCAGACCTATTACCTGTGTGGATATTGGAGACAAACATCACATATTTTGAGAAAATGTAATAGAGAACATTCTCTACAGTGATAGACTTGGAACGAATTCATATACTTACCATTTGGAAAATGTCAAATACAGGAAACATTCAGACAAATAAAAAAAGAATAAGCTATGAGGTTTTAATGCTTTTAATGTGAAAAATATGATTGCATGTTAATAGTTACATTATAATTTAGAAATTTTCACCCATATGACTGAAAATTTTTTTGTAATAACAATGACCAACCAGATCATTTGTTAGAAAAGAAAACATGATGGTTAACCAAGGAAGGATAAACTGTTTTATAAAAAAAAAAAAAAGATCAACATGACAATAAGGATGTGGACACCTTCAAAATCTCTATGAATAAACTGTAAAATACTTGGAATCAAAAGAATAAATAAATTACACCCATGATTATAGAACATCAGGAAGAAAATAACTTCAACATTTTTAGAGCACTTGAAGCCTTGGGATATGAAACCAATGACAGGAACAGAAATGATATTACCCCCCCCCCCCCCCCCCCCCCCACAATGACTAATGGGATGTTGTCAACATGCACTTAGTTATGATATGATATACTATTGCTCATATTTCCCAGTGTTGCCACTTGTCACAATTTTTTTGAGTGATGACCTTATAAATGTTTTCAAGATTTTATTGGTCAGTGTTGCCAATTTGAAAATTTGATGTAACATGTTGTAAAATGCTGGATAGTTAAAATTTTTTGAAGTTGATGTCCATCCCTAGGTTGTTTATATAGAAGTTGATCTCATATAGATATAGGAACCCAGGTTTAGGAATTAGTTTAAATTTTTCCGAATTATTTTTGGACTTAGAAAATTTTTTTAACTTTAAATTTTTCTGAACATTTTTTTTTTTGAACTCAAGAAATTGTTGGGATAATTTTTTTAAGATTTGATAGTACTCAAATGTCTCCCTACGGGATACATTTGCAGGGCCCCGGGATCTGTATGTAGCCACGTATACCGTAATTTTCTTCAGATACAGACTATATCAGAAAGAGGCACAGATTAACATATAAAATAAATTCTTATGAGAAACAGAAGATATTAAAAACGATGACATGCATTTTTTATTGGGGTCGAGCTTCGCTTCGCTTGTAGATGCCAAGCATTGGTCATGTGATATCCCCAACCAATCGTAAGGCTCAGTACTGTTCTACCGGCAGGCATGTAGGACAGACGCCATATCAGTCAGGGAAGGAACTTGAACCTTAGCAGACGTGTATTAGTCTAGCGCTATAAAATATATTTAGTTGAAGAGATCAACTTTAGACTTTTTCATCCATTGTGCATTCTAGGATATTGTGTGATTGTTGTGTAGGCCTATTCAAGATTATTTGTAAGTATTGCCTACAAATTAATACACTTGGTTAATAGATCACACAGCTATGTCTACGGCATATTTAGGTTCGAAGATTTGAATGAGAAAATGAAACCTAAAACCTTGTGGAGAGAAAATGCCCTATGAATTGGAGAACAGTAAACCTATGGATTCCCACATGATCCAAAAAGAAAGCTTTCGCATAAAGAATTATACTGAAGAGCCTGCAGTATATTTGCGAGGACAGAATCTAAATGCACAACGTAGGAATACAGTAGAAACAAGGAGACAGTCTCATGAATAAATGAAGATTTAGAAGAGGTGCAAAATGAATTTTGCATTAATGAAATGGTACCAGATGTCATACACAAATTGTTAACTGCTGTACATATGCCTGTATCATAGACATTGTTATATTTGACCACGTTCAGTTTTGCAAGTACAGACTAATAAAAGTTATTGCTGTAAAACCAAATGCTGTTGAAGAATCATATGCTTGCAGTTGGCCATCATACAAATTAATTAATGCATCATATAAAAGCAAATCGCTACCAGTGCAACATAAATATAAACCCATCTGCTCTAACACGAAACATCCTAGAGGATTATCCCCGAACCTGGTTAACTCCCGTAAGACTGTAAGAGAGCAATCACCAACTCTAGCAGGCAAGCTAGTATCTAAACCTAACACTCTCTGCATAAACAGCAACCCCCAACTACCCTACTTGGCCACACCTACACTGCTCTAGAATTGCAACGTAATTATCAACCAGGACCGAAATATGGCAAGCACTCAGTTAATAGTCCATAACTTGAATCACCCAGCAATCTCGCTGGCAAAAAGGGAAATATGCGTCCTTCCTGGACGAAGGCTAGTTTCTGACTACCCAACTTTGCGCCTTTTTCCCCCCACTTCCGGTAGTCACATGACTCACCAGTTCGGCTAACCTCGGCCTTTCCGAGTGACTTATCGCCGACGACAATACATACGATGCACTACGAAATAGCGCTGTGACAGTGTAGTCTTCTTGTAAGGTGACCAGCAGTGGTGACTTTATTCTCCACAAAGACGGGAACGGAAAAGAATTGTAAAAAAGCAGTAATGTGTATTTCATTTGTTTGTTCTGCAACTCTTTGCTTTAAACTGTTCTCGATCAATCTTTTTTTAACTTTTTCTTTACCATTTTTTTTCTCCTGACCGTAGTCTCCCCTGTTCTAGGTCTCGCATGAAATAACATAGCACGCTACAGAGAATCAGACTTGGCGAATCAATTATGTTGAATCATGAATTTTTAACAGGCAAGCTTTCAGGTAATGCGAGCAAAGTCGAGGACTAAAAGTGAGTCATTTACAAGCCTTTGTGAGTTTTCATTAACGTGTAACTGTAAATTAGGTCAAGGTGATTATTAATGAAGCAAATGTGTTTTGTGACAAATTGAGAAAAAAAAAAGTCTACATAGAACTCGTGACCAAACTGTTTTAAGTAGGAAACAAGATTTTATTAGAAGTTTTGCCTTGTGTTAGCAAGGCGTACCAAATAGTACTCATTCAACCTTTACACGTCATTTTCAGTTATACTGTTGCGCACGTAAAGGTAAAGGTAGTCTCATAGAAGATGCTGCAGTAGGGGAGTGAAGTGTTAGAGACTTCACCATACTATATCCAGCATCGAGAGGTGGGGTGACCAATTCCCTTCGTCGCTGCCTTTTCCTTCCCTAACTCAAAGTTATGTACCCATTTACAGCTGGGTAGACTGGAGAGTGTCGGTACCGCGATTCGAACCAGCACCTTTGCAGCGAGAGACCAGCGCTCTAATCACTCTGGAACATATAATATACTATCTTGTCAGATAAGATACTTTTTACAGAGGAAATTAATACAGCGCTGTTATATACAATTTTGTACGTTAATTTCCAGGTCAGTGTGATAGATTAGCAAGTACCAAATGTTGCATCCCCCAGATCAGTAATTTGGTATCAACCATTCGCTCATTTTTATTATTATTATTATTTTTTAATAATCTATTTACTAGTAGAAATAATAAGCTAACAGAATGATCTAATATCTGACGGAAGAATGTATTGATGGTTAGATGGAGGATAGATGATGGGTGGAAGGGTCGAAATACAGTTGATTAATTGATTGGTTGATGAGTGGGTTTATAGTTCAACGAACACTGAATAATAACACAGGAGTTTGGGTCGACAAACCCATTCTCTACGGCATAACACAAACTTCGCTAACATAAACAAGTCATCTGAAGCAAGTATTTTCCAAGAAAACCAACCCAGCCAACCAAGACGGAAGGTCGTGTATCAATGGTTGGTACTGAACAGATCATGTTTATAAATTATGTACGCATGAATAGATAATTAAGTTCCGAGATACAAAGCAAGATTATCTTTGCAATAAAAAAGAGTTAAACAAGATTTAGAAAAAAAAATAATATAGAGCATTTCCTACTAAAATGCAGGAAGTATGAACAACAGAGAAAACCAATATTAGATTATTTACAGGCATGTAATTCATCCATAACTGTGGAACAGGTGTTGAGAACAGATAGACCTAGAGAACTGCACAATATAGTAAAACAGTATTATAACAAGAACTAAAGTTTAGTATATAAGGATTAATGATGATGTGAGGAAAATGGGTAGTCTGATATGTGGATGACATTAGATAATTGGTGGATTTGGTGTCATCTCAGACACCCTTGGGCTTCTTTACTCCTTTTCACCTTGTTAACAACATGGCAGTTATGAGAGACGTTACAGGAAAGGGTAGGTCACATACACACATATACAACTGTGGTTTTGATTTACTCTATTTGGGCTGAATGGAGGGGGGAAGATGTTACTATATTGTCTTGATTTTATTACACTATACATCCTAATTATAACCCATCAAGGGTTGATCGGGATAACTTGTTTTAAAAAAAAAAACGTTGAACAGGACAAGAAAAATACGAGAACCACTCTTTTTCTTTCCGTGTTGGATCCAGTGAAAAGCGTGTTTAAATATCTGCTTACTTGTTGTCTGAGGTTATGCTCTATCAATCTTAACCTGCGCTTTGTGATTCCCAGCTGTTTCTTGAAGGATTGTTCTCTTTCAAAGTCAGTGTTCACTCTGACATCTGGGCATCTAACTGAAGGATAACTGCCCTTGAATAATGTATTCGTGCCTCGAGGAAATTACAGACAGTAACATTGGTCAATCTGGCCTATTCTTATAGAGCAACGAGTGGCAGAGTGGTTAGGGTCATCACTTCTGGGAGCAAAGTTACCAGGCTAGAAACTTGGTAGCATCATGGTCCAGGCTTATTCTTCTTCTGTGGTCCTTGGCCTCTGACTGACAAAGTTATCAGTGACCCTCATGGCTGATGGCGTCTTGTAGGACTGATACAAACTGGCTCACGTTTGCTCGGTCGGCGGCCATCCTTTGTGTGATGCCCCAGCTCTGGTTCTTGTGTAGCATCTCCTCCTCCACATTTCTGCTCCAAGTTGCTTTTGGCCGGCCTCACTTCCGCTTTCATTCTGAAATCCATATCATGGCAGTTCTAGTGATAACGTTAATCGCTCTGCTAGCTGTAAATGGTACCTCACTCTGCTCTTGATTTAAGGAAGATAAAGGCTACGAGGAAGATAAGTGGCCACCCTTTCCTATTGATTCCTAGACCTAGTATAGCGAATTTTCTACACCTCATTACCGTACGGCAGTTGCCGCTGTGGGACAACATTTGCATTCTATTCTTATGAGTTATACGACAGAGTCAACTTCCAGTGTTAGTCTTATACTTTGAGGTTGTATTCTCTGTGATAGTATTAAATACTGTCTGAAGCGCCAGCACTTAAGCCCAGCCGTGGTCAATTTATTGTTATAAATATATAATGTTTCTTCCCGTCTACTGTCTTAAGTACACGTGATTGCTGTAATAAAACACTTGGCTCCCTCATTATTAGCGAAAGCGAGACACTAGGCTCTACTTCTAAATACTATGATGTTTTGGCTACGTTGTTCGCATATGCGTGCTGATACGTTTGAAGTATCTCACTATGGTCGTATTAATAATTTAACATTTCCATGTAGCGCTGTTAAAGGGCGCCACAGTTGCCAAAGCAGTAGACATTGAGGTTTTTAAAAATTAAAATGTTGCCTTGTTTAGGAGAGGCGTTCTTCTAGACATAGGATCCGTCAGTTATATTAGGGCGCATGTCTAAAAATAAATTACATTGTGGTCTAATTAATACGCTGAGAATTTCATGACGCTTTCCCTTTTAATAAAAAAGAAAATGACTCATTGGTGTATTATGTATGAATCATTTGAATATTTTAAAAATAATACTGAATATTTTAAATTAATAACAGGAAAGAGCATGAGCAAAATGCCATATTTTTAAATACATTTAATAATGCTTTTCTGCGGTCTCATTTGAATGTTTTGCTTCGACAGTGAGGGCGAGGAGGCGGAAGAGAATTACATTCCTTGAAAAGAAGTAAACAAACATTTACATTACTTTTCAATACTTTTCAAACAGTTAAAATAGCTTCGTTTGGAATTAATAAAATGAGTCTCAAGAAAGGTCGTAGGTCTTCTACGTTATATTGAAGATGCTCACATTTTAAGACGTTTCCTTTAATTCTTTCTCGTATGTCGTAATTTTTTATAAGATAGGCCTGAGATATTTGTGGTCCCGTCCGAGCAGAGGTGATAGTGATAGCTATGTGGGAGTAAGGTGTAAGAAATAGTTTCTGTTTCACGAGGGGTGATAGTGTAAGAGGAAGAACAGACTGGGATTGTGTAATTGCTCAAATCCAGCCTATCTTTTACGACTGTATTTTTTAAATTAGACGCACTTTCTCTCCCTGTACAAATTACAAGTTACACTGCACACACATACACAAAATTAGGTGACAAATACGCACAAACGTAAAAACTACTATGTATAACAGATATGGGCAGGGTTTGACCAACACAATAGCTTAAGGTTTATTATGTTTATTATTACTAGAAAAAAAATCACAATATCAAAAGCATTTACATCAGTGAAGTATAGTTTACAGACAAGAAATGAAAATTAATCCAATAGGCCCTCACTCTTGTATAGGAAAACTAGGAAGATCCCAACAGAGGTAATTAACCCAAAAAGAGATTTAAAAAATTAACAGTGGGGGTAGGGAATATTCAGGACTGGTAAAGAACAAGTCCCTAATTTAACCTATCCCGAGAACACTCAGATTAGTGACAGATAAAAGAAAAAAGAAAGGAATGTTATTGGTAACAAAAGAAAATTAAGTTTCTTTCTTCCAGTTCACTCAATCATTCATATAGTAGCCACTTTCAGATTTGCTTACTGTCGTGAAACATTATAAATCCACATATCTAAATTAAAAAGTAAATGTAAAGCCTAACGAATTAATTCAATAAAAGGAATGGTAAAAGAACAATGCGGTCCCAATAGCGTACGCCTGTGTTATAGAACGTCATACTAGCTAAAAAGAAAACCCCTTTTTATGTTCCGTCTGCATAATTGTAACGCTTTCACGTTTACTAGTAAAGGCTACACGCGTTTCTAAAAATAAAACTGGTACTGTGTTTCTTAGAAAACCTTGAGATACGCAAACTGCTTAATGACCTAGATATAATACTAGAATTAATGTCATTATTACACTACGTTAACCTAAAAGACAGACGGGCTTAGAGAGAGAGAGAGAGAGAGAGAGAGAGAGAGAGATGTACGGAGGAACGCTGGCAATACTACCACCGTCTCGCGATATAAAATTAATGCCACCCCACGCAAAAGGCACGCAGGCTTGCTTTTTTTCAAATAAACAGGGACAAAAAACACTACCAATACGAGGTTAGGTTTAAAAAAACATGGTTAATGCTTATTAGGAAACATGACACAATACTGTTTTACGTCTGAAATCCTGACATTAGCCTGACAGTACAGAAGACACCCCATTGTATCGAAGTGAACGGGTGGTAGAAGAAAATACACATTTTGAACGCAGCCACTTAGCTCCATTAAACTTATATATTTGGGTGCCTTAGGACTTGCTGACAAAGAATATGTTAGGTGTTAAGCAAACAGTCCAATAATTAACAAATTATAGCCAAAATACTATACTGGTGTTGTCTGACAACACAGGATCATATTTGCTCATGATGGCGTGTTTGGACACTGCTTTATAGGAAATGAGGCCACCACGTTAAATTCGATTTGATTGGATAGAATTATATGTAAGGCGAAACATGATTAGTCGACTGTGTAGTGGATTTGATGGTATTGTATGATGTTGATATTACCTAGTGTGATGCATGAGGTCAGCTGTGAAGGCTCCTGAGATAAATGTAGCTGTGAATTTACAGAAGGCCCTTCTTGCTACCACTACGACCTCACACCTATCTTTTTTACTAATGAATGTGGCTACGTTAAAATTCTAGGGTACTGATATGTAATGTGTTGTGGTAGATTACATACACACACACAGATATTTAATAAGTCTAATAATATTAATAAAATGTTATAACACACTGAACTAACTCAAGCTGTGTAAAATTTTGATGGTGAATTTTCTTTAAGTTTATTTGTTCTGAACCAAGGTTTTATTTTGGTCAGAACATATGAAAGGTTTTGCAATTATGAGTGAAATGCATGAATATATGGCATAATAAATGAAAGGTGTGTACATATGTATTTTACAAGACTAGTTAATATTACTACTGTTTATAGTTGTAATTTATCTGGGAGAACGATTAATGGATGTGCTGTTGGGGTGGCCTCATCACTCCCTGTCTATGGCTACTAACATTGTCCATTTATTGATGGGAATATAGTTGGTGTGTTAGAAAATAAGTTGGTGAATTTCCAGCAGGCCAGACGCTCACGTATCTTGAATGAGTAGTTCTGGTGCTGGAATCTGGTGGCCCCCACCTCTCCGTGCTTGGGGGCAATAACAGGCTGCTCTGCCAAAATATTATACTGCACGGGTCCACACTTGTATTTTTCAACACATCATTTGACACCACATTGGTGCCAAATAAAAAAACTCACAGTTCTGAAATAAAAGTATTGGGTCATGTGTCAGAATTCCATCCTCTAAACCATTTCTGCACACAACTCTACACACAACAACACCACATAGACGGGGTCAGATCTCTCTGACCATACAGCACATCTTACCAAGTTGGTTTCACATAGGATAAGTTCCCCCAGACTACATATTCTGAAATATGTTCATTAGCTTCCTGCCATAGAATAGGATAGGTGATATGTTCCACTGATCTCAACACTTGATCCGCCCTTCATAATCCTTGCTGGAGTTTATGTATTTTGTTTGTCTCTAGACCCTGAACTGGGGCGGGGGGTCTAGAGCGAATCCTTACTTGTTGTAAGGGATAGATTTTGATATGGCAGTATCAAATCACTCGAAACATTAAACAATATTAAAATATACAAAGAAATACTTTCAGTCTTACCAGAATTATGAATAGAGAACACAGTTATATGCTAGCAAAACTCAGCTGAGCTGCTGGCTCTAGTATGGCGTCCCTCTAAATATTTCAATTAGGTTTTGGGAAATACACCACTGAATTATTTACTGTGTCTACTACTGGACAACTTATGATGAATGGCAAAAATGCGCGTCTGAGCGCCGATAATATGTTTATCTGTGGCCAATCACCGCCTTTTTTCCTTTTCAAATTCAAACCTCCTACCAAAAAGTCAATTCAGTCATACCTCAGTCAAGTATGTATTATTGTCTGTTGGTCCGTCTGTCTCTACTTGCGTTTTTTACAAAAACACACTTGTTTTTTTGAACCAACTCTGCCGTCCCCTACACAATTTTGCCTTTAAAGTTATTTTTAGCCACAATTCTCCACCACATTCCCTTCCTTTCATTCCAACTAGATTTTAGCACTTGAGTCTCAAGGCCGCATTTTTGAAAATTAGTGACATTTTTTGTTTCAATGCAGTCGCTCGCTGATATGAACAACACAGTCTTTTGTCAATATCTTTCTTATTATCTATCCGTCTGTATAAATGAAAGCATATTATTTCACTGCTCAAGATGGGCCATCAGGCCAGCTAGGTTTTATATTCCTAACATTATTATTAAGAAAAAGTTACTTTTCAAGGTTAGTTGGTTTTTTGAAATATTTTCGAGCATCTTCTGTAATGCGTTTGCCGCTGAATTCAAATAAACGGACTAAGTTATCGCAAAAGCGTCCAAGAAATGACTGTTGCGTATAATAGCTAAGGTCCCTTTTGTCGATTTCTTTACCTTGTGTCAACTTGGGGACGTGAATTTTTTTCCTTTCCCCACAAATTGCGTCTTTTTAGCCTTGCTAGTTTCAAGCACGTGTTCAGTCATATTTTTTCCTTTTGATCTCCGTTCTCATCCCGTTGCAAGGATAAATGTTTTGCCTTCACGTCTAACAACTTAGTTTCCATGGCGGGTGGTGACCCGCGGCGTGGGCGATCATGTCTGCTAGTAGCTTACGCATTAGTTTTTATCCCTACATTTTATCTTTGGAGATATTTTAACGTTGTATCACGGTTAATTTTATCACAGACTGCAAATACTATTTTTGGTTGTTAAGGGAAACGGTAGGAAGGGTACTTTTTTCAAATGCTTTTGTAAACATGGTCTTATTGGCTAGACCATTTAATATAGTCAATTAGGAGCGTCGGTTCAGTGCCACTTTTTTGAAATTTAACTGTGTAGAAGCAAGTGCGTTGAGAACCAGTTCATATTTTTCTAATGAAAGCCTGGGACAGAGGCAGATCGGAATTGTGCCATAACTCATCGCCAGTCAACGTATTTGTTTAATATTTCCGTGAATTGTGGTAAGCTAGACATATTTGATATCTTTTTGATGAAAATTGCATGTGAATTGATAATTTATGTCTGTATGTGTGTGGTTCAGTAACAAACATGAGGCAAAGCCTAGATATTGCTCCCCCATGAACAAAACTTGTCGGAGAGGAGTATAACTGCATGGGATTGCCAAATAGTACTATGACACCTATCTTATTGAATAGAAGGAAATAATGCTGGAATTGCAGAGGCGTTGTAACCATTGGGGAGAGGAATACTGGTGTATACTGTTACATGAGAAGCTAGCAGTTGGCCTACCGCGCTGAACTCGGTGTTTGTTATGTATTGTGCTTCAGTGTGGAAATAGATTATAAATTAGTTCTGAAGTAGGAGGTACAACCTTCTTGTTTCAGGGACCGTGGTACTAACGTATTAAAGCAGCACCTGGTCTGAGTTTTGCTGAATCCAGAGGCTGGTAGCATACTCCTTGGTCAATATATCGACCAGTGTTGTTTCTCAAGAACACGGTGAAGCAAGCGAGCAGTGGAGACTGTTTCCTGTCGCCCACACAGAAGTTAAGAGTTCGTCGCCAGAGCAGCTCAATCTTGTGTATACTCTCTAAAAGTGACTTTACCTTAAATCAAGAGGGACATTTATTTGTTTCAAATAAAAAGAAACTGTGAACCTTTCCAATATTATTTCCACCAGAAACAAACACTTGAAGTCATGATGACAAACAACCACCTAGCTTGAAAACCCAGTATTACCTCATAGTACTACAGCACAACTTACACACAAATTGCAATAATAATATATGTCAATACAAAGATCCTATCTATAAATTGTGTACATACAACTTGTGATTACATTTGATTGTGATTCCTGGTTCACTTTGTAGTTGAATCAGGATATCTATTATTGACAGGAATTAATACATATTTTTAAAAGTTACACTTGACTTATTAAGATAGCCTTATAGAGTGTTCTATGTATGTGAGGGTCACAGTGTTGTAAAGTATTGTGGATTAAATTAAATTGTTTATCTGTCTGTTGGTTGTTGTGAACATACACTTCATCACTATCATAACCCTAGACATTCAACGTAGTCATCACAATATTCCAGAATAAGTCTGACTGAGGTATAAATGTGGTAGCAAAGTAAGGTCATCTGTAATACACCACACTTATTAGATACAGATACCTTCACGGCTGATCTCAGTCAGTACACTAAGTCCCCTATAAATATTTATATCATCCCACTTTACCACATATATTGGGGTCCTGTCCGGGATTTGAATCTTCTCCTATTATATATATTGGGGGGTAATTCACTTCAGGGAATAATAAAAAATTAAAAGGTATCCTGGGGTGAAAATAAATAAGGTTGAGCTCTCAGTGCTTGTGGTTGTCCTTAGTTAATTAGACATAGATAAAATTGTTTGGTTAAATATTGTATACATTTACCTGTTAGAAAATGGCGGACCTGGCAAAATTTCGATCTGCTGCTATGCAGGCTGCTAAAGAGTTAGGAATGGACGGGCAAGCTATGATTGCTTATGTCACTACTGAATGTGACAAATTTATTGAACGCGAAGAAAAAAATTAGAAAAAGAAGCTGAAAGAAAGTTAGAGGCTGAAAAGGAAATTAAGAAGTTACAATTAGAGGCTGAGGCTAAGAGGTTGCAGATTGAGGCTGACAAAGAGGCTAGGGCATTAGAGGCTGAGGCTAAGAAGGTCCAATTGGAGGCCGAAAGAGAAGAACGGAGACAGGCTGCAGAAAGGGAAGCAGAAAAGGAGGAGAAGAGATTACAAAGGGAACATGAGTTACGACTAAGGGAGTTTGAGTTTCAAAGCCATGCTCCTGAAAATGGTGCCAGTCCCTTTACCTCTGATGCCTCTGCTAGTCAGGGAGCCTCATCCTCAGCTATGAACTTTCATTTAGATCATTTTTTTAGAAAGAAGATGATATCGAGAGCTATCTAAATAGATATGAACTATTAGCTACCACGTATGGGTTAGAGAGAGAAAGGTGGAGCTTAAAGTTATCTCAAGGGCTTCGTGGTACAGCTTATGAAGTTTTTGCCAAAATGAGCAGAGGTGATCAAGAAAATTATGACATGCTAAAGCAGGCTCTTTTGTTAAGATATGAAAAGAATGGTGAATTTTATAGAAAAAAATTTAGGAATGCTAAACTACTGTCAGGTGAAACCTATCACCAGTTCTCTGCACGGTTAGAGACATACTTGG
Source organism: Oreohelix idahoensis (assembly GCA_024509875.1). Taxonomy (NCBI): domain Eukaryota; kingdom Metazoa; phylum Mollusca; class Gastropoda; order Stylommatophora; family Oreohelicidae; genus Oreohelix; species Oreohelix idahoensis. The sequence continues at coordinate 57,409 of JAMPIV010021579.1, read as the reverse complement.
AGAAATGGACTTCTCTGGGGAAAACCCAAGATCTTAAGGAAATGATCCTCATAGAACAACTAAGAGAGTCCATGGCTCCAGACCTGAGAAAGTTTCTCATGGAACAAGGTGCAGAGAGACTGGGTGAGTTACTGAATGTCGCTGAAAGGTATCAAGCAGCTCAGGCAGAGGTAACAAGTAATAAAAAGAAACAGGTAGATAATTTTAAGGCACCACAGAACTTTAATAAATTTGATCCTAGAGATCAGAACAAAGGTAAGCACCAGTTTGATAGGCCACGGTATGACAATAAAAATAAAACCCCACAATTCGATGAAAGGAAATATGATGAAAGAAAATCTTTCAACCAAAAAAGGAGATGGTGTAAGAATTGTCGGATGGACAATCATGATACTGACAGTTGCAGAAGGAACCCTATAATAATGGCCACCCTTCAGGTCAGGTCGACCTCAAGAAAGGAGGAGGATATTATGATAAATACCACACCAGAAGAGTTGAGGAAGGCGCAGGCTGGGGATAAGACCCTCAAGCCTTGTTTTAAGAAGTTGTCCAATTGTCACACACCTCCAGGAAAAGGAGACTTCTATATGAAGAACCACCTGATATACCGGAAGACTGGAACTAGATCCAAAGGTCAGGGACAGCTGGTACTTCCAAAAAGGTATAGGGCAGACTTAATAAGGAGCTTACATGTGAAACAAGATGAGGACCATGAGAAAATAGGTACCATCATTCAAAAGGTAGCTCAGAATTATTATTGGCCCAAGGCAAGGTGGGACATTGAAAATTTTGTAGACAGGTGTAGCATAGCACATGAGGGAACACCCACAAGTGGGAACAGTGATCAGGACCTCCACACGCCACGGGGCAAACGTAGGCCTGACACGGAAAAGAAAAATAGATTTAATAAAGTGGACCAAGTGGATTGGGAAGCCCCTTTTCACGGACAATCTTCAATTGACTGTTTTACAATGGCCACTATGCGGCGAGTGCAAAAAAATGTCTTACCCCAGGATAAGCCGAAAATCCCTCAATCGGACTTATGTAAACTGGAGGAAGAAGATGTAGAGAGGAAATCTCTCATCAAGAATTCAAAGTGGGGAGAAAGCCCCAAGAGAAAAATTGGTAGCGGTCGATTTGTGCATGATGATTCTGGGAAGAAAAGTCATCACAACAGGGCTTCGAGTGCAAAGGACCTGACATGTGCCAGGAAAAATAAGTTTCCGAATTTAAAAGTCCATATGTAGCTCTGTTAAGAACGTGGACTGATGAAAAGGCCGAGGAAAATATTACATCCTCATACCAATATGTGAATGAGCTGACCACTCGTTTAAAAACTGGCTGGAAACTTGCCAATGAAAATTTGAGACAAGCCAGGAAAAAACATGCTGCCTATTACAACAGGAAAGCTAAAGACAGAGATTTGGCTGTGGGAGAGAAGGTACTGCTTCTTCTACCCGGTAGTCAGAATAAGCTACAAATTGGATGGCAAGGTCCATATACAGCTCTAGAGAAGGTGTCTAGAACAAATTATAAGATAGATAAGGAGGGGAAAGAAAAAATCTATCATGTGAATCTCCTGAAGAAATATTTGGAAAGAGAAAATCAGGAAGAGACCCACTTGTTAACCTTGTCCATTGCAATGGAGATGAAAAAGGAACCACTTTCATCATTTGAATATCCATTACATCCCTGTGAGACAGCGGCACAGGTGAAAATCAGTACACATTTAACGAAAAATCAGAATGAGAGAGTGCAACAGGTTTTAGATGATCATACAGAGGTGTTAACGGACCGACCGGGGCATACAAACTTATTGGAATATGATATGAAGCTGATAGACCCCACACCTGTCTGTACGAAACCCTATTCGATTCCTTTTGCTACGGAGAAAGCCTTGAAGGAAGAGATAGACTATTTGCTGAAGAAGGGAATAATTTCACACAGTGAATCTTCGTATAGTTCCAGTGTGGTGCTCTTAAGGAAACCCTCTGGAGAACATAGACTCTGTATAGATTACAGGAGACTGAATGCTATCACAGAAGGTCAGGTGGATCCATTGCCGGATACAAATCAGTTGTTTGCCAGGCTAAATAAAGCTTAATATTTCTCAAAAGTGGATCTGAGTAAAGGATACTATCAGATTCCAGTAAAGCCTGAGGTTAGACCATACCTAGCTTTTAGTACCTCAGAGGGACACTATGAGTTTAACAGATTGCCATTTGGATTGAAGAATGCGCCTAGTGTCTTCTCTAGAATGATGAGAAAATTGTTGGATCCTCTGAATAATCCATGCATCACAAATTTCATGGATGATATCCTTATAGCAACAGAAACATTTGAAGAACACATTGACTCGCTGAACATGCTGTTTAATCGACTTAGAGAAGCGAATTTAACAGCCCGACCAACCAAATGTTGCGTTGGATGTAAAGAATTAGAATTCTTAGGACACACAGTCCATCAGGGAAACATGACCCTGACCCCAAGAATTTAGAGAAACTAAAGAAAGCCCCGAGACCACAAACCAAGAAAGACGTGAGATCCTTTGTCTTATTATGTGGTTTCTACCAAAAGTATATCAAAAACTTTAATTCCATATGTGCACCGTTAACTGATTTGACACGCAAAGGAAATCCAGATCGAATTACATGGACAGCACAATGTGAATTGGCATACCAGGAATTGAAGGAAAAGCTCACAAGCAAACCTATTTTGAAATTACCTGACTTAAATCAAGAATTCATTGTGAGAACGGATGCAAGTAATATCGGGTTGGGCGCGACCCTGTTACAGAAATCAGATGCACTGAATGGGGAATTAACCCCAGTGGCATATGCTAGTAGAAAGTTGAATAAAGCTGAAACCAATTATTCAACTAGCGAAAAAGAATGTCTTGCAGTAATATGGGCGATCAAGAAGTTCAATATTTATCTGTATGGGAAGACATTTAAGTTGCAAACGGATCACAAACCCTTGTCGTTTCTAGCGCAGGCTAGGCATGAAAATTCGAGGTTACTCAGATGGTCTTTACTTTTGCAGCCATTCCAATTCAGCATAGAGTATATTTCTGGAAAAACCAACCTGGGAGCGGATTTTCTAAGCCGCCATCCGTGTGATGAAAATCACCGTAAGCCCCAGGAATAATAATAAATTTCTCTATGTGTATATAGAATTATAGACTGACATACAACGTCTGTTTTAAGTGGGGAGAATTTGTCGTGAAACATTCTAAATCCACATATCTAAATTAAAAAGTAAATGTAAAGCATAACGAGTTAATTCAATAAAAGGAATGGTAAAAGAACAATGCGGTCCCAATAGCGTACGCCTGTGTTATAGAACGTCATACTAGCTAAAAAGAAAACCCCTTTTTATGCTCCGTCTGCATAATTGTAACGCTTTCACGTTTACTAGTAAAGCCTACACGCGTTTCTAAAAATAAAACTGGTACTGTGTTTCTTAGAAAACCTTGAGATACGCAAACTGCTTAATGACCTAGATATAATACTAGCATTAATGTCATTATTACACTACGTTAACCTAAAAGACAGACGGGCTTAGAGCGAGAGAGAGATGTACGGAGGAACGCAGGCAATACTACCACCGTCTCGCGATATAAAATTAATGCCACCCCACGCAAAAGGCACGAAGGCTTGCTTTTTTTCAAATAAACAGGGACAAAAAACACTACCAATACGAGGTTAGGTTTAAAAAAACATGGTTAATGCTTATTAGGAAACATGACACAATACTGTTTTACGTCTGAAATCCTGACATTAGCCTGACAGTACAGAAGACACCCCATCGTATCGAAGTGAACGGGTGGTAGAAGAAAATACACATTTTGAACGCAGCCACTTAGCTCCATTAAACTTATATATTTGGGTGCCTTAGGACTTGCTGACAAAGAATATGTTAGGTGTTAAGCAAATAGTCCAATAATTAACAAATTATAGCCAAAATACTATACTGGTGTTGTCTGACAACACAGGATCATATTTGCTCATGATGGCGTGTTTAGACACTGCTTTAGAGGAAATGAGGCCACCACGTTAAATTCGATTTGATTGGCTAGAATTATATGTAAGGCGAAATATGATTAGTCGACTGCAAATACTATTTTTGGTTGTTAAGGGAAACGGTAGGAAGGGTACTTTTTTTCAAATGCTTTTGTAAACATGGTCTTATTGGCTAGACCATTTAATATAGTCAATTAGGAGCGTCGGTTCAGTGCCACTTTTTTGAAATTTAACTGTGTAGAAGCAAGTGCGTTGAGAACCAGTTCATATTTTTCTAATGAAAGCCTGGGACAGAGGCAGATCGGAATTGTGCCATAACTCATCGCCAGTCAACGTATTTGTTTAATATTTCCGTGAATTGTGGTAAGCTAGACATATTTGATATCTTTTTGATGAAAATTGCATGTGATTGATAATTTATGTCTGTATGTGTGTGGTTCAGTAACAAACATGAGGCAAAGCCTAGATATTGCTCCCCCATGAACAAAACTTGTCGGAGAGGAGTATAACTGCATGGGATTGCCAAATAGCACTATGACACCTATCTTATTGAATAGAAGGAAATAATGCTGGAATTGCAGAGGCGTTGTAACCATTGGGGAGAGGAATACTGGTGTATACTGTTACATGAGAAGCTAGCAGTTGGCCTACCGCGCTGAACTCGGTGTTTGTTATGTATTGTGCTTCAGTGTGGAAATAGATTATAAATTAGTTCTGAAGTAGGAGGTACAACCTTCTTGTTTCAGGGACCGTGGTACTAACGTGTTTAAGCAGCACCTGGTCTGAGTTTTGCTGAATCCAGAGGCTGGTAGCATACTCCTTGGTCAATATATCGACCAGTGTTGTTTCTCAAGAACACGGTGAAGCAAGCGAGCAGTGGAGACTGTTTCCTGCCGCCCACACAGAAGTTAAGAGTTCGTGGCCAGAGCAGCTCAATCTTGTGTATACCCTCTCTAAAAGTGACTTTACCTAAAATTAAGAGGGACATTTATTTGTTTCAAATAAAAAGAAACTGTGAACCTTTCCAATATTATTTCCACCAGAAACAAACACTTGAAGTCATGATGACAAACAACCACCTAGCTTGAAAACCTAGTATTACCTCATAGTACTTGTCGTAATTTTTATCTGAGAGGGTGCTGATGAATATTGGTCCCTTTAGAGTGTAAAGTGATATTGAAGGCTCTGTGAGAATAAGGGTTTAGGAGAGTGAGGTAGTAGATTCACAGGCGCTAGGAAGAGCGAGGACAGTCTCTTATTACGACAATATCTGTTTCTCACAGACTATTCCTATCTCTCTTCTGAACAAACAATTGTTTGTCAGTTCCAGTCGCTCAGACGCACTCACCGATTTGGTGATTCTGTCGCTCAACGTACATGAATACAGCCTACACAAATGGAAATGTTTGGAGTTTTAGGCCAACCGACAACCAACACAAATAAAGATTAATACCTTTATTATCATAAAGGAGTCACAAATAATTGTACATTTACAGTCAAAAATCAAAGGTTACAGAATACAAATATAACAAGGGAAGAGGGTTTTTTTTTTGAGGAGAAATATCCTATCCACCGTTTCCCGTTTATATTTACTAACAGACAAGACCCGGTCCCAAAGACAAGAAAAGGGGAAGGGGGGGGGGGGGAGAGGTGATCAGAGATAGTCAATTTAACCCACTGTAAATTTATTACTCTGAGGCAAGGGGTTACAGTAAAGGGGCGGGGTGTAGAGGAAAAGCTAGGGTTCTCAATTGTCTCCCTTTAAATCAACAAATTTTACGGGAGGGGGAATGAACACAGTTACCCAATCCCGCTAGGAGAGATCCCGTACAAGGAATATAATGCACCTTAATACTAGGTCGAACTAATTAAAAGGGTAAAGAAAAGATAAATCTCCTTTCATTTAAAAAACACACTAGGGCTGGCCATCCCCACAAACACACACGCAGACTTACCGAAAGGTGAATTCTGGCACTTCATAGGAAATACATCACAAAAACAGCACTAAACCTTGGCTTAGGTAAAAGTATTTTCTTCCGTGTACAGCCCCAGATTAGCGGGTTGTTGAAGTTAACAAAGTGTCCCGAAATCGCTGGACGTTGAAGTTTAACGGTACTGTTTGTTTATTAGATAAAGTTCCTAAAGAAAGGCACAGGCACTTGGCTAGGCGTGAGGTATGGTGTGGTTCCTAAAATTGGCACAGCTGGAGGAGATAACTTTTCTTTTTTCGTAATGTCACAAGTTAAGAAAAACACTGAGGTAAGTTCTTCTTCGGGGAGGAGGGGGTAAAATCCACTGAATATACGTGACAGACAGTGTTCAGGTAGATCGATGTTTTTTCTTCATAAATAGGGCAGTGAATAAAATATGTTCTGCTTCCAGTTTTTCTTTAAGGGCTCTATATGAACTAGTATTCTCGAAGTGTTTTCTTGTGTGGCTTTATTCTCAGTTAAATTCAGAGGAGCGGGGCCCATTACAGGTCGCCACAAGTTTAGCTTTAAAAAAAGTTCATATGTAACTGGAGTTATCGAATTGAGTTGGCAGAACTCTGTATATAATTAATAATTGCTGGGATGCAGGTTGAATGATCGTTCTGAATAAAAGATAATCAAAACAAGAAATGCATTACAAATTATATTATAATCTGACACGCGATAAATTACAGTTAGCCTATTTACTTATTAGCGTCGTCAATTAACAAATCGGGAAAACTTCCCGTGAGTTAAAAATAATTAAAGCACATCTATCTATCTGCAAAATTAATTTACGCGTCAATTGTATTAGGAAATACTTTTAGCTGTAACATTAGTTTGCACTAGAACTTTGAAAATGGGTTTATTTAATAAGGTTAAATTTACACCACAATCCATTGAAATCAATTGAAATAACTAGACCACTGATCACTCGAAGCTAATGTATAAATTACCGTCTGCGCAGAAAGAATACACTCCAATAGTCACGAAGGTAGGTGGAATCAAGCAGTAATCCGACTATGCTAGTGAAACTAGGATTCTGTCAGAGCGAACGATAAAATGCAGTTTTTCGGAGTTCTCTATTTATACTTCTCGAATGTAACTTGAATAGGGCGTGTTAGGTTTTCGCACCTTTCTTGAAGTTGAGCAGAATCCGAGGTACCTCGCCGTTGTGTTAACCGCTGCGATTCCTTCGTTTTCCCCGGTCTACCGATTTTCTTCCGTCTCAGGCTTGCTCGCATGAGGGTGCGAAGAGTTTCTCGAGAAGCTAACTCCGTGAGCTGAAAGTTCCCTGATTCTTTAGATCGTGTACCGCTGCGATTGAATTCTGAGATCTGTCTGTCTTTGATGGTGCCACTGTTCTGAGAGCTTTGGCAACTCCCACCAGGCGGGGTGACAGCCAGGTAAGAAAATGATCTGCTGTTAATTGCTCTAGAAACAGGAGTGAGTCTGTGGCCCGTCCTCTTTTGGGCCGGCGTTAAGGAAAAGATTGCTATAAATCGTTCTCCGAGATGGTTGTGGGCGTGATTTTAATCTCCCATCAAAGGCCATGCGATCTCAAAGTTCACAGAAGATAGCAGGCTACATATTAATGATCCAGCGTGTAAAATTCTCGTGGAAATGCTGCATGCGGGTTACAGTTACAACAGATGATCAGGGGTTCTAAAGTTATGAGAGGCCAATATTCTGTTATCATCCATCGAGTCAGGGTTGTCAATTTCAGCCCCAGACTATTCGGTTTGCTGACTTTTATTGTCCGGTAGTCGCTAAAGTTGATGCGTTAGTATTTTTCTGGATATTCCTCTTTCGTTGTATGTAGTGGTTTGGGATAAATGTCCTATGTGGCGGCACCGTCATAGGGATTAATATGTAATATATTGTTCCAGTGGGGTCTAGCCTCAGGTGGTTGAGACACTCTCTGACGTGATGAAAATGTTAAAGAAAGATACTCGTTGGCTGTTCTCTGAGGGGAATAGCCGAGTATGACCAGTGAGTTCTCTTGAGTATAATCCCGTGGTAGGAACTTTACTGTCATATGTAAAAAAAATTAGTGATATATCTTTTCACTGCAGGTCATTTATATATATATATATATATATATATATATATATATATATATATATATATATATATATATATATATATATATATATATATATATATATATATATATATATATATATATGGAAAGATTTTTCCTGGTATAGTTCTGTTCCAGTTATAATTAAAACTTATTGTAAAGGATTCTTGTTTTTGACCACTCTCATGGATGGAGAAGGTGGACCGCACAGGGGTCACAACAAACAGATTTTTCAAAACAATGTCTGGATGTTTACGAACATAATACCGTAATACCATAGGGCATAAGACCGCTAGATCACAGGGTTATGATCCGCCTAGATGTAGAATAAATATAAAACATGTAACCACAATATAAATCATAACCTTACACGCGTTTTTTGGTAAGACCTTTTTAACCACTCTGGTATTTAATTATATATATTTTTTAAACCCCCACAAGTGTTTAGTTCATCTTAACAGTTTTTACACGAGATATGAACACTAGTCGTTTATAAAATTACACACATATGAATAGAATTAAATGGTATTTCCTCAATTATCAATCGCCTAGCGGCTAATTAATTATTTGAAGCACCTCTCACTGGGAAAATAGCGGGTAATTAAATTTACGTTTACAGCTGGAGAACTTTGCTATATGTTTATTTAATATGTTTCAATTAACACAAAAATCCCAGTGAAATATAATAAAACTTAAACACGTTAAAACACTTAAATGCTAATAATATTATTACCGCAAATCAGGAAACTGAAAATATCTCCAAGTATTAAAGTATCCAATTTGTAATATGGCTCTTATAATAGCGAGCTAGAATATTCAAGAAATCCTGTAGCAACTGATAACTGAGTTTGATGAGAATGACTATATATTTAGAAATGCCGTTCTTTCCCTCCTTAACGCGAAAATTCGCACCTAGGGCAAATTCTACGGTCAATTCATGAATGAAAGGTTTTTTAGGCACCTTTTGCCGACAGTATGGCCGTTTCAGCGGAGATTTATTTCCCAGGTAAAGGGGTTCTCCATCCGCTCTGTTACCTGGTGTTAATCGACAAAAAAGGGTTTCAGATCTCGACGAAATGCCGGACGTGTAATGAACTTCAAAACCATTCTACTTCCACGTGTTTGTTGTAATCTGACAGCAGGCAGACGCCCTTGGCCTGCCCACTTTGAAGGAATGTCAGTTATGAATCTAAATATCTGGTTTGATAGCGCGTGAAAAGAAGACAGGTAGGCATGGCTAAATATAGTAAATGCAGAATGCGAGAAAGGCCTGGCTTATGCGTAACAACTTGCATGCTAATTAGGAAAGCAGTGTGAAAAACCACGTTGACTGAGGGAATTGAAAGAATGAGGGGTGACTGTGGTATTCAAGCGACTGATCAAGATGTTCGATTTTCATACTCTGTCACATCGTCATTGTTTTGACGGGTATGCCTGCTCGTTATACAATAACTTATTTCGTTACTCTGCCACACGAGACATATGCCACGTTACAATATGGTGTATTATAATGCCATGGGCTGCTTGGTCCACTCATTTCATTAGTCTCAGATTACCTCCACACGATATCATAAAAAGGTATTTTGTACACATAAAACTCAAACATTTGAAAATGTTGTCCCCAATTTACAAAGATGATATGTGTGTGCGTGCGTATGTGTGAAAGTGTGTGTAATTGTGTGTGTTTGTTTATTGCTTGCTTTAAAGCAGCTTATGTGGAATAAAATCGGCATCTAATTTAGTGCCTGGATAAAGCACACACAAAAACTGACTGGGACAGAACGAGATCACAATGGATGTATCAGACTGAGTACTTTTTCCGCAAGGAATGTTTATCATTGCATCTGTCTATTGCTATTATTGTACTCGTTGAGAGTACTACTGATTGCCTATCTCTGAATGTTTACCCCTTCTTTCGCCCTATTTTATTTATCTAATTTGGATCTCCTTCATCTATTTTTCCCCCGACGGCTCTTCTTTCTCACTTTTTTGTTTTTGCAACTAAATGAGAATTGCGACGTCTTCATTTGGCCTCTACTGAAGAAGTCTGGGTCAGAGTACTTTAAATGCTCTTTGTCTTTCAAACGTACTTGTTGTCACATCCTGTTTCAAATTGTATCTTCTGAGAGTCATCACCTTACCTTACACCTGCCAGTGGAGCACAGATCGCTAATTCTCGCTAGGCTTTCATTTCCTCTGTCATTTTTTAAGGCATGCCTTCTTATGTCTTTTATGTCTGTTTCCAATTTTCTGTTGCATGTTTTCATTTTTCAATCTCCCTCTATTTATATCAGTCTGTGACTTCCAGTACAAGTACTGCCTTGTAATGCAGTCAGCTAGTAATGCAACTGTGTCCTTAACAGCTTCACCTCTGGTTTCACAGTTACTCGTCTGGTACTGTCAAATACGTCCACATTGAGGATCTTGTCATACGATTTCAAGCCAGCTACTTTACTCAAACTGTTAGTCTGTAACTGCTTGTTAACTTCACGTATCAAGCCCAAAAACGTTGAATGCTTCTTTCTGACATATTAATCATTCATTCATAACCCTCCGGCCCCCCCTCCCCCCCCCCCCCCCCAAGGAGCATAGGCCTTAAAAAAACACATGCCAGGTCCTCCTGTCATGTGCTTTCATCTCAAGTTCTTTCCACGTTCTCCTCATCATTTTCACGTCTCTTTCCAGCTCTCTTTTCAATGTGCTTCTTGGTCTACCTCTGTCTCTCTTGACATTGTTGCTGTCATTTTCGACGGAGTCATCTGTCAAGTTATTTGCTTATGTTTGTATCATAAGTATAATTGTGTCTTTACCTGCGATGTCAGGTTGATTAGGGGTTGTCTTCCCTTGTTTATTCATTCATTGTGTTTGACCTGTAGGGTCAGAGGTTGACAGTTCGGCGTAGGCCTATGGGAAGGTTTTTTAAGCGGGAGTGAGATATACTTCCGGGAAGCCGGGAGGTCCTGTTTTTCTGAAGGGACCAAGAGTCCATTGTTTTTCGGGGAGAATCTTCGAAGTAACTGCTATGGCAGTTTTCCCCAGTGAATCTCTGTGCGTCGGGATGACGACAGAATTCCTTGTGATGTTCTGAGGATTCATTTGCCAGGTAATACCGACCTTTATGCATTATTACGCTTTTCGGTGGCAGAACATGTAAAGGATTACCTAGGGTGAACAGCAGCTCACTGATCCGCCATTTCAGAACTTATATATTTGTGCTCGAGGTAGCCATCCAAGACTGTTAGTCTTATATTGTCCAGAAATCCAGTGACGAAGATATATTGTGGGAGCCGCAGATTGGCGGAACTTCTATCTACAATAAGTATTACTGCAGGGTTGATGATAACCTATTTAACAGAAGTACACGGCCGACGTCAGAACGAGGCCTGTGCTTTCGGCTATTATACTACAGCCTGATATGTGCAATTGGCAGGGAGTGCCAAGTTGCACCTGTGTGTCAAGTAACTAAGGCATCTGACGCGTTTAGTCAGAGACGCCAAGGGCGACGCTACGAACTGTCATTATTGAAGAACTTTGCTATTGACCATGCACGTCTATTCTGATGTTTACCTTTTTGAATGCCAAATGTATACCTATCGATGTCAGGTCAGCATGACCTTGTTACACTGACTGTTCCTGTTGATATTATGTGTGTTCCCGTCAATAAATGTCTTGAAACATGCCTGCAGTGTCAAAGCATCCTTGATTACTGAATGTGAGAGTATGGGTTGCAGGATCTACATCTATACGAGCCTAAACACATTCGCGCCTTCATTCGCACCCACACTCAATTCATCATACGCTCGCACTACACATCTAACAACATGTATACTGTCTTGGGCCAGTGATCACATCAACAAAGAAAAAAAGACAGTTACATTTCTGGTGGACCAGTTACGTGGGCTCTTATGATACATTTCTTGTCGCCAATGTGGCCTAGAAACTTACATTTCTGATGGACCAGATCTGTGGGTTTAAAAAGAACAGAGCGAGCATTTGACATTATTGTTGACATTTATGGATCCAGAAATTTACATTCCTGGTTGGCTGTTACATGTATGATGTCTCCAGTTTTGTCGAGAAAGTTACAAGAAGGACAAGTACACATTACACTTCTGATCTGTGGGTCTAAGCTACACACGGGACAGCCGTAACACACAGCGCTAATTCTACACTTGCAAGTTTTGGCTACAACAGGACAGATATAGGTCATCAACGGTTGACCCAAATAAACAGTACGAGCATTTATATTATAATGCTACATAAAGCATAACAAGACATGTACTGAAGTTAACTACTAGGCATTTGCTACGTGGACCATAACTGCATAGAAGGCGGGTTCCTATTGTAAACAGTACTGCTGGTTGTTACACGTTTCATTCAACAACAGACTTTTCTAGGTCAGAGCATTCAAGCTACATTGTTGGAGGTCAAGTGTCTGTAAACAGTACGTGGAAATAGTAAACATTCAATGTGCAAGCCCTAATTTGAGAAGGTCATAGTAACTTTGGTTCGTGAATACCACTTTATGTTACAGTGGATTTGACGTTCAGTGCGCGTTTGACATTTCGTTTCTGTGTTCGCAAGGAGCAAGGAATTTATTTTAGTTTCAGCTGTGACTGAACTTGTTCTGCAACACATTGAAATTGATTGCTATATGTTTATGTTATTTCTACTGTTTTGTGTATTTTTCTGCGGGTTTTTCGGTTGGTGGGTCTTACGGTAAATATGCCACTTGATCGAGGCTTACTGTAAGCGTTCTGTAGGTGCAAATTTTCTTAATTTGGAAATTTGCTAGTGACAATTGGTCGCTATTGATGTTAGCTGTGATGTAATTGTACTTAACGTTGTTTTTGTAATATTTTGTCTGTTTTTCAGTTTTGATTGTCGATTTGTTTTGTTTGTATTCTGTAGGTCTCTCCTTTCTTGTGTATTTCTCTACACATTTTTGGTTGAAACAGTGTTGCCATTTGTATTGTTTTGTATCTTTGTCTTTGTATTTTTTTTTTTTTTTTTTGTTCTACATTACTGTCATACACAGTCTACATACACATACTTGGTCATGTTTTTTTTTTTTTTTTTTTTTTTTTTTGGACGTACGCCCGCTAATACTCGAGGCGAAATCTCAGGTTATTATTTATGTCTAACCTGACATTGATTTTACGTGAGTATCCCTTTATTTCTTGTACAGAGACAGGTGTCCCTCGCCATTCAGGCAAATACTCGCCGATTTCGGAGGTACCCATTGCAGCTGGGTCGGCTCAGGAGCCGCCAGTCCCTGGTCGACGACACTCCTTCAAATGTCGTCGCCAGGTCTCGAGTTAATCCAGTCCAAATCCCGGTCGACGAAAAATCCTCAAATGCCGTCGCCCGGGTTTGATCCTGTATCACCCGGTCGCCAGAGCGGTGTTCTAACCACTACGCTAGCGCGGCTCCCGGTCATGTTTTGATATTATTGATAAGATAGACTCTTCATATAGAGTTTCTTAATAAAATATTATATAAGATATTTATACAAGTTCTTTGATAAAAGACTTGTTATCTACAAAGATTGAGACAAGGTGAAATACATATTCAAGTTCTTTATAAAAAAGACTTGTGCCCATAGTGAGTGGGATATAAGGGAATTTTTTTTTCACAGGTACTCAGGTGATTTTTTGGGTACATTATAAACAAGACTAAGAGTGTGAAAGAAAGTGAAGTGAGTATACAAGTCTATCATTTCAGACTTGTCTCCCATTAAAGTGGGATAATTTAATATATTTGCTTCTGCAAGTTACTGATCTCAGTAGACAAGATGTCTACATTGGACTACTTTATTACACAAGGGAGAGCCCTTGATAAGACTGGTCAACAGTTAGAACAGTGGGCTGTTGCTCAGTATGACAAAGCATTAGCTGCTGAAGAGAGAAGGGCTGCTGCAGAGGAAAAAAAAACTATGGCTGAAGAGAAGAGATTAGAAAGAGAAGCAGCTGCTGAACAAAAAAGGCTAGACAGAGAAGCTGATATTGCTGCTGAACAAAAGAAATTGCAGATGCAGGTGGAGGAAAGGAGATTTGAAGCTGAACAAAAGAGATTAGACAAAGAAGCTGAACAAAAGAGATTAGACAAAGAAGCTGAACAAAAGAGATTAGACAAAGAAGCTGAACAAAAGAGATTAGACAAAGAAGCTGAACAAAAGAGATTAGACAAAGAAGCTGAACAAAAGAGATTAGACAAAGAAGCGGAACAAAAGAGATTAGACAAAGAGGCTGCTGCAGAGGAGAGGAAAGCTCAAGCTGAGGCTGAAATCAGAAAAATGGAACATGAGGAAAGAAAACAGAAGATGGAACTTGATGAAAAAACTCGCAACTTTGGAGTTAGAGAAATTGAAATTGGCGAGTACGGGTGCTCAGCAAACAACTTCGAGTACGACAAGGGAGTTTGTTAGTAGGATTAAATTGCCTCATTTCAATCCTTTAAAGGATGACGTAGCAGATTATCTAGATAGATTCCAATTTTTGTGCGATACGCATAACATAAAAAAGGAAAAATATGTTGAACAACTGATGCCATTTTTTACAGGTGACACAGTGACTACTCTTATGACAATAGACGAACATGAGAGGACTAATTATGATGTTGTCAGGGCAGCACTGCTAAAAAAATATCAACTAAAACAAGAAGACTATCGTCTTCGTTTTAGGACAATGTTGCCAGAAAATGGAGTAGATTTCTCTGATTTTGTTACAAAGATACGTCGTACATTTACACGATGGGTTGAGTTGTCTCAGATTGAGAAAACATATGAAGGTCTAATGGACTTATTATTGCGAGATAAGGTTTTGTCATCTGTTAATGATTCTTTTCTTGCATTCCTTCATGAGCGTAAGCCTAAAAACTTAAAAGAAATGGAGGAATACTGTTGTCAGTATGCCACAGCACATCCCCATGCTACAGTTAGCAATTCTAAAGTGAAAGAAGGGTTGCCAGCTGCTTCGGCAACACCATATGGCCCTAATTTCAGAAAAAAATTTCAGGGTGCTCAACAAAATTGGAATAGGGGAAGTAATCAAAATTACACTCAGAAGCGGAGTAATCCAACACATGATGGTTCTTCGTCTATGCAGTGGAGACAAGATGGTAGTTCTCGTAATTTTAGTGGTAATAATTTGAGACACTTTCGCAAAGGTTATCCAAATAATAACTATTCAAATTTTCGAGGTAATCATTCTCGACGTCAAGATTATGACGATGGTGAATTTAGAAACCGGGATTCAAACCGGAATGATGAGTACAATAGACAATATGATCACAATTACAGGGGAAATGATAGTCGAAATAATTACAGGGGAAATGATAGTCAAAATAATTACAGGGGAAATGATAATCGAGGTAGACCTAGGTTTAACAAGAAAAGACCTTACCAACAGGCAAACTCTGCACAACAAGAGTTTGATGGAGCCTGTAATACAGCAAATGATAGTGGTAACTCTAGGGCTATCACTGGTTGTGCTTTCGATTTTGGGAGAGCAACTGAATGCCCCCAATGCTTAACATTGTTCGATTCATCGACTGTATCTACGCTAAGTTGTGGTCACCCTCTTCCTGCTCTACCTGCTACAGTTGCGCATGATGGGAGAGGATCTCTCATCTTAGATAAAGGTCTAATAAATGATAGGCTAGTCTCAGTACTTTTCGATTCGGGATGTACTACCGTCGGGGTTAAGGAGTCTCTGATAGATCCTTGCTGTGCCACTGGAAAAACAATCAAATGTGTTACATTTGGTGGTACTATGGAAAGCTATCCTACTGCTATTATTAGGATTGACACTCCTTTCTTCACAGGAGATGTCCATGCATGTCTTCTTCCTAATCCTATTGCGGATCTTATAATCGGTCGTATTCATGGGGTTAAGGAATGCACCCCGCAACAAATTTCTAGTTGGGAAGAAGAAAACATTCAAACGGTCAATGCAGTGGTGACAAGAGCTCAAGCTCTTAATCCCCCAACTTCATCTGATAATAGTAATGAAGTTGATAGCCAAGACGAGCACTTGGTGATTTCCCATGACTCGTTTGTTAAACGTCAAGAAGAGGATCCTTCTTTGAAGAAATACTTCCTTCTGGCAAAGAAAGGGGATCCCAATCAAAATACGAATCACAAATCGTATATTACTATGAAGAATGGTATATTGGTACGAATGGTACAACACTCGGACAAGTCTATGCATTCGCAAATTCTTGTGCCTAAGTGTATGAGAGCCTTAATTCTTCGGCATGCACACGATTCTCAGTGTGCGGGACACATGGGTTTTTCCAGAACTAAAACTAGAGTCCTTGCGTCATTCTTTTGGCCATTCGTGAATAAAGACATCCGAATTTATTGCCGATCTTGCAAAATTTGTCAAGAGGTCAAGTCTAGAGGTCCGAGACATGCTGCTCCTATTCAGGCTGCAGATATTCCGATTCGGCCGTTTCAGAAAATGGCTATAGACATCATTGGTCCGTTCAAAATTAAGTCAGCCAGAGGACACCAATTTATCCTCACTTGCGTGGACATGTGCACGCGTTGGCCAGAGGCTATTCCTCTGAAGAGCATATCAACTGTCGATATCGCTGATGCTCTTTGGCTCGTATTTTCTCGTCTGGGATTCCCCGGAGAAATACTGTCGGATCACGGCACTCAGTTAATTTCGGACGTTATGTCTCAGGTAATGGCTACGCTAGACATTAAAAGGTCTCTCAGTAGTATTTATCATCCAATGTCCAATGGATTGGTAGAACGTCTTAACAGGACACTAAAGAACTTACTTGGCAAGATAACGGAGGATCATCCTGAAGATTGGGACAGGGTTTTACCTGCAGTCCTCTTTGCCTATAGAGAGGTTCCCAACGAGCATACAGGGTTTTCTCCTTTCGAACTTGTCTTTGGCGCGCAACCGCGCGGGCCAATGTCCTTGTTACACGATTTGATAACTTCCGATAATATTGACGATGATACACAATCGTCATATGAATATGTTATAGCTCTTAGAGAAAAGATTATCGAATCGTGCAGGTTAGCAACTTCATCTTCCGAATTTGCGAAAGAAAAAGCTAGGCGATTTGCTAATAAGAAAAGACGCCTACGTCAACTTTGTCCTGGAGACAAAGCATATGTCTTACTGCCCTCAAGAGAGAATAGACTTCTCATTTCTTGGAAGGGTCCATACACTATAGTCTCGAAAATTTCTGATGTCGACTATATTGTCGATGTGGATGGAAGGCATAAAACCTTCCATATAAATATGCTAACAGAGTTTATTGAACGTCCAGACTATTTACAGCCTATTTTCCAGGCGACGGACGACTCTCCAGTTCAACATGGTCACATCTCATCCCTGTCCGTTATACAGGATGAGGAAACTATTTTTTCTGACGTGAACTTACCTCTTCCTGCGATTCCACTTACTTCAACGGAATCGTGGAGAGAGACGTTACAGTCTCTTCCAACTTGTCTTTTGAGGAACAGCGTCAAGTATCCTCTACGTTACAATCATATCAGGATGTCCTTACCGACATTCCTGGACACACAGATGTCATAGAACATGACATCATACTTACTGATCGTAATCCGATCAGAGTAAGACCATACCCAATACCTATTCATTTTCAAGCACAAGTCGAGAAAGAATTGGATGAAATGATTCAACTACAAATAATTGAACCATCCACTTCAGCTTATTCTTCGTCGATAGTTATTGTTCGAAAGAAAGACAATAACATACGTCTTTGCGTTGATTATCGCAAATTAAATCAAGTTACGAAGTTCGATGCTGAACCTATGCCGTTATTAGATGATCTACTTATTAGACTTTCTAAAGCTAAATTCTTTACTAAACTAGACTTGTCGAAAGGTTATTGGCAAGTCCCATTGACGGAACACGCCAAACCTCTCACTGCTTTTTCGACACCTAGGGGTCTGTTTCAATGGAATTTTATGCCTTTCGGGCTTATGAACGCCCCAGCGACTTTCGTGCGCATGATGCGTCGAATTCTATCAGATCGTGCAGATGTCATTGCATATTTAGACGACATCTGTCTTTTCAGCGATACTTGGGAAGAACACTATGTGGGTCTAAAGGAATTGCTATCTACTCTACGTGAGCATAGATTGACTGCTAAACCCTCTAAAGCTTTTGTTGGGTTTAGTGAAATTTCCTTCCTAGGTCATCGAGTTGGTCATGGTCTGTTGAAGACAGAGGACCAAAACATTTCAAAGATATTAAATATCTCGGTTCCGAAGACAAAAAAGCAAGTGCGTAGTCTATTGGGATTGATACAATTCTATGGAAGATTCATTGAGAATCTGTCCTCCATTATGGCACCACTTTCAACGTTATTGAAAAAAGGTTCTCCTAATATGGTGCGTTGGTCCCAAGAATGCCAATCTTCATTGGATCAGGTTAAGAATTTGTTCTCATCTCATCCTATCTTAAGACTACCGACGATTGATAAGACTTTTGTCCTTCGTAGTGATGCCTCTTCCACTGGGATTGGAGCGGCACTAATGCAGGAATATTCAGGAACTCTGCATCCTGTAATGTATATTTCTAGGAAGCTGAATGCGGCAGAAAGGAATTACTCGGTTTTGGACCGTGAATTGTTGGCTATGGTTTGGTCCATTCTTAAGCTACAAAGGTTCCTTCTGGGCGCGCATTTCTTTATGGAAACCGACCAAAAAGCTCTTACGGCTATGCAAAGTAAGGATTTGAAGAGCTCGAGATCTACTCGTTATGCTATTGCTCTTCAGCCTTTCCATTTCACGGTGCGAGCTATCCGTGGTTCGGATAATGTGATGGCGGACATATTGTCTAGATGCCCACATGATTCCAGTTAAATCTTGTGTCCTAGTTTTTCCTGATATATTTTCAGACTTAGGTCTGTCCTTAATATCATAATATGTTGTAATACAAATGTATTTGGATGATGTTTAGATAATTTAACAAATTTCATTTTGTCCATCCATCAGTGATATGTTGCTAAAATAGCATTGACATTTGTATATTGCTATGATTATATTATTTAGTAATGTTTGATATATGATTGGTATTGCCAGCAACTTAGGTTTCTTGAATGGTATCCCTTAGTTTGTTTGGCTTAAAGGAAATATTTTCTCCTATGTTGGGAGATGATTTGTACCCTCTTCTATTGTACCTGATATTAGGTTCATTGTTTGCATGAGCACAGAAGTGATACTGGTGCTATCTTGCTCATGAACATATTAAAAAAAAAAAAATTGCATTTTTTTTTTTACAGGGGGGTGGTAGTAATGTTGCTGTCATTTTCGACGGAGTCATCTGTCAAGTTATTTGCTTATGTTTGTATCATAAGTATAATTGTGTCTTTACCTGCGATGTCAGGTTGATTAGGGGTTGTCTTCCCTTGTTTATTCATTCATTGTGTTTGACCTGTAGGGTCAGAGGTTGACAGTTCGGCGTAGGCCTATGGGAAGGTTTTTTAAGCGGGAGTGAGATATACTTCCGGGAAGCCGGGAGGTCCTGTTTTTCTGAAGGGACCAAGAGTCCATTGTTTTTCGGGGAGAATCTTCGAAGTAACTGCTATGGCAGTTTTCCCCAGTGAATCTCTGTGCGTCGGGATGACGACAGAATTCCTTGTGATGTTCTGAGGATTCATTTGCCAGGTAATACCGACCTTTATGCATTATTACGCTTTTCGGTGGCAGAACATGTAAAGGATTACCTAGGGTGAACAGCAGCTCACTGATCCGCCATTTCAGAACTTATATATTTGTGCTCGAGGTAGCCATCCAAGACTGTTAGTCTTATATTGTCCAGAAATCCAGTGACGAAGATATATTGTGGGAGCCGCAGATTGGCGGAACTTCTATCTACAATAAGTATTACTGCAGGGTTGATGATAACCTATTTAACAGAAGTACACGGCCGACGTCAGAACGAGGCCTGTGCTTTCGGCTATTATACTACAGCCTGATATGTGCAATTGGCAGGGAGTGCCAAGTTGCACCTGTGTGTCAAAGTAACTAAGGCATCTGACGCGTTTAGTCAGAGACGCCAAGGGCGACGCTACGAACTGTCATTATTGAAGAACTTTGCTATTGACCATGCACGTCTATTCTGATGTTTACCTTTTTGAATGCCAAATGTATACCTATCGATGTCAGGTCAGCATGACCTTGTTACACTGACTGTTCCTGTTGATATTATGTGTGTTCCCGTCAATAAATGTCTTGAAACATGCCTGCAGTGTCAAAGCATCCTTGATTACTGCATGTGAGAGTATGGGTTGCAGGATCTACATCTATACGAGCCTAAACACATTCGCGCCTTCATTCGCACCCACACTCAATTCATCATACGCTCGCACTACACATCTAACAACATGTATACTGTCTTGGGCCAGTGATCACATCAACAAAGAAAAAAAGACAGTTACAGACATATAGATGTATGTTATTATTTTCGTTTAGCCAGTATGTTCTATTTTATATATTTAGTTTAGTTCATGTAAATGGAACAGTTTTAAAACAAGTCAATAAATTCAAATACCTGAGCACGTTAATAACAACGGATGGAAGATGGACCTCAGACATGAAGAGCAGAATAGTTCAGGCAAAAGCAGCATTCTATAAAACGAAGAGTATTTTATGCAACAATTCTTTGTCGTTGGAAGTAAGAAAGAGAGTTATTCAGTGTTATGTAGAAACAATCTTGACATATAGGAGTAAGTCATGGACAATTGATAAACAAGTAGGAAAGGCACTAGAGGCCACAGGTTTTACAGAAGAATGTTAAAATACCATGGACAGCGAAAAAGAGTAATGAGGATGTCCTGAAAGAGACCAGTGCGCAAAGGAAACTAATTTCACAAGTTAGAAAGAAGCAATCCATTTTTTTGGACACATTTTAAGAAGAGGAAAGCTGGAGTATAAGAACAGGTAAGATTGAATATACCGTAACAACAGGTAAGTTTGAATATACCGTAACAACAGGTAAGATTGAATATACCGTAACAACAGGTAAGATTGAATATACCGGAACAACAGGTAAGATTGAAGGGAAAAAAGATAGTTGAAGGCAAAGAGAGCAAATACTGGACAATTTGATATGGCATGGAAAGAAGTCAACAGCAGAATTGATCAATTGTACTGGAGACAGGAAGTTGTGGAGAGACTTGATCTCCTACGTCACTAGGCATGGTAACAGAAGAAGTTTAGATCTCACTTATTTGTTCCTATTGTTTTTCTGAGGTTGTCCCCGACGAAGACGTTGTGGTGGTAACATTTGTCATTTATTTGCGGGTTTTTAGTTTGTTTTTTTTAAATCCGCCGTTCTGTCTAACACGAGTAATAAGCTTCCTTTAGGCATTGGCAAACTGAAGAACTTTCATTAGCAAGAGAAAATAAAATGACCAGCGCCTAGCCAATGGGGCAACCCGAAGGCAAGACATGAAATTAATACAAAAATGTAAGAAAGGATTAATCAAGTAAATTAAAAATGTGTAATAAATTCGCAGATATTTACTCCATTATATATATATATATGGGAACCGCGGTATCATAGTGGTTAGTGCACTGGCTTCCAGCTCAGTGGTCTATGGTTCGATCACCAGATAAGGTGGGATTTTTTTAGGCCGCAAACGGCTTCTGGGTCGACCCAGTCTCAATTGGGTACCAGAGCAACTTCTGGGAAGGTTAAGGCGGCCGGCATGATGCTGACCACATCACCCCTAGTGTGCCGATGGTCAAGAAAATATGGGCCTTACACCTTATTCCCAATATGCCTCAATGGGCATGTAACGGGATCCTTTACCTCCTTATATATATATATAAAACGTCCATTCTGCCCATGTTGTACCACCCGGGAGTCTCTGAGACAACGAAAACATACAACTCCTGTTTCCTCATGCATGTCGTAAAAGGCGACTAAAATGATATAGCACATGTGAGTGGCAACCTCACCATGTAAGATGAATTGATATATAAAGCATCACAGGAAGACCACAAGAAGTGCTTTGTCACATACTTCTGGCAAGGTAACCAACTACACTGGTAGTTCTATGCTCTGTAAGGAGCTATAACGACAATCAATAAGAAGATTATTACCCCATAATCTAGTAGATGTACCCCCATGTAGTTCCCGGGGTCTTTGAAAAGACAAAGAAGAAAAAAGGATTATTACAACCTCAGGTAGTTCGTACAAGGCGGACTAATATGAGATTGAGCATGGTGGCTAGAAGCCTCGTCATGTCAAACAAACATACCACACAAACCATCGCTACAAAAGAACAAGACTTTCTGACAGGTGACCAGCTGCGTGGTAGTTACCTATTCTGTAAAGAATGCAAAGGAAAATGATAGTAGATATCTAGAGTCCATGCTGTGATAATTTATATCAATGAAAATCAGCACGCCCTTGAGAATAGACCAGCTCAGAGAATTTTGCGCAGCGTTATAAAAACCTGAACATTGCGTGCAGAGCGCTTTAAAAACAAAACTAAAGGAAAAAAAACGATTGAAAATTAAAATAGAGCAGGATCGCAATTTTTCCATCGTAGAAATTCCCCTAGAAAGCGAAGAAAACAAATGATGCCAGGAGCATTAAAAATGGGAGGCCAAAACTGCCATTTTAATCAAAGTTGACAGGCTGTCCAATTTTCTAATCGCGCATTCTCGTTCCCGAGACAGTTTCGGCGATTTAGCGCGTTTGGATTTGGGCAGTTCCACTTCAGATTGATGTATCCTGGCAGAAAGTAAAAAAATGAAGATTTTAAACTTAATTTTTGCTTTTTAACAAAGTGGAGAAGTGGGGTCACCAGCAGAACAGAATTCTCCAGGGTATATATAAATGGGGCAATTTTCAGACAAGTTCGCAAATATAAGCACCTGGGCACAATAATAAAATCAGATAGCAAGCGCAGCTCATAAAAACAAAGAAAGGAATTATCATTACGTTCGTTTTTTCTTCCTATAGAGCATGGCTCCCCACAGAGGTCGATAACGACCCCCAATTATCCATATTGACATCCAGGTGGGTCGATAAACTCCATTGGGGTGATTGAGGGTCGACTGAACTTGGAAGAGCGTGGTGACTTAGGACCAATCTTCAACCAAATATTAATGCTCTTGTAAATTCTCATTAGCCCCCATTCATCCCATTAGTGAATTTAAACAGTTCAATAAAAGGTAATGTTAACTTAATGTGCCGTTATAATTACTTCCTTATTCTGTATATTTTTTTCGGAGGGAATCGATTAAGGATCAAGGATTTCATTGAAGGGTCGGGGCTCAAAAATGTACCCCTTGTATAGAGCAAGGAGCCATCACCGTAGCTTACCCCCTTGCACAAAAGGGGAAGGAAACAGGATCCCGTTACATTGAGGCATACTGGGAATACGGTGTTAGGCCAACATTTTCTTGATCATCGGTACACTAGGGTTGATTAATATTAGACAAACATAAAGGTATGTTTTCAGGCACTCGTAATAACTTCTACTTCTTTATTTCTTACGAGTGCCTGAAAACATACCTTTATGTTTGTCTAATATTAATTTACTGTTTACAGGCCTCGGGTTTCCCTTCCTTATGTGTTATTTATGTTTACACTAGGGTTGATGTGGTCAGCATCACGCCGGCCGCCTTAACCTTCCCAGAGTTGCTCTGGTACCCAATTCATGAGACTGGGTTGATCCCGGAGCCGTTTGCAGTCTAAAAAATCCCACCTCAACTGGGGATCGAACCATGGACCACCGAGCTAGGAAGCCAGTGCACTAACCACTACGCTACCGCGGCTCTGACACAAAGACTACACAAAACATTCACATACTTTTGTAGCGGTAGTTTCTATAGCAATTTGTTTTACATTATGAGGTTGCCAGCCTCATACAAAACCTCTTATTAGTCGAATAAAGGTAAAGGAGGAACCCGTTACACGCCCATTGAGGCATATTGGGAATATGGTGTTAGGCCCATATTATCTTGACCGTCGGCACACTAGGGGTGATGTGGTCGGCATCACGCCGGCCGCCTTAACCTTCCCAGAGTTGCTCTGGTACCCATTTGGGGCTGGGTCGACACAGGAGCCGTTTGTGGCCTAAAAATTTTTCCGCCTCATCTGGGGATCGAACCATAGACCACTGCGCTAGGAAGCCAGTGCACTAACCACTATGCTACCGCGGCTCCCTTTATTAGTCGAATAGTACAACATTTTCTCCCCCTGTATGAAGGAACAATTGTTCTATTCCTTTAACAGAACTGCACACAAAAAAGAACATTCTAGAACAAAAATAAAGTTAAAGATAGTCCCGCAACATATACTGCTGTAGGGAAGAGCGGTGTTGGAGACTTTACTACAATAGGTCTCAGATTTATGAGCTGGGTTGACGGGTGGAGCCGCGGTAGCATAGTGGGTAGTGCACTGGCTTCCTAGCTCAGTGGTCTATGGTTCGATCCCCAGATGAGGTGGGATTTTTTTAAGCCACAAAACGGCTTCTGGGTCGACCCAGCCCCAAATGGGTACCAGAGCAACTCTGGGAAGGTTAAGGCGGCCGGCGTGATGCTGACCACATCACCCCTAGTGTGCCGACAGTCGAGAAAATATGGGCCTAACACCATATTCCCAATATGCCTCACTGGGGCGTGTAACGGGATCCTTTATTTTTTTTATTTTTTTTTGACGGGTTGCCTTCCTCGATGCCTATATCTTCCATAACTCAAGAGGACGGTCAGGTATTGATTTACAGCTGGGTAGACTGAATCTGACGCTACCTTAATTACAACCCCGTATCCATGCGCTCTAGAAAATAAAACAGTACTAAATACAAAGAACATTATTTAAAAAAAAAACAAAGACAAAAATATTACATACGCAAACAACACTGCATTAAAAAATGATAAAAATAAAGCACACAGGAGAGCATCTCAAAATTTAAAAAAAATTAAAAAAAAATATTTTAAACACAGGCTTTTAATGCACTAAAAAGCCACAAATAATTTTTCCCGGAGTTTATTGCTTGCAGTCAAAAAATGTAACATCAAATTGACAAAAAAACAAAAGCGCCAAAACACGTTGAAAACATAATTCTATGTGGGAAATAAATACACAAAAAATACCAAAATCTTGACAAAAATACAGCACACACATATATTCGCACACATACAATACAACGTTCGAGACGAAAATAGCATACCATACACACACTCAAACACAACATTCCAGGAAATAAATTTGGAAACACGCACATTCGCACAGAAAACAAATGTCCAAAAAAAGCGTACGCACAGAACACAACGTTCCAGACAAAAAAATAGTACACGCACAAACACACAACAACATTTCAAAAAAAAGCATTAAAGCGCAAATGGATACACACACACAACGTTCCAGAAAAAGAAATTAAATTTTAAAAATTTGGGTCAAACGAATATAACTGAGTTCTGCTGGGCAGGAGTCTGCCAAACAATTTTACGAATCCGAATCCTGAAATTTTGAAGTCCGACTTCGACTATTGTTTGTTACTAGTCATATGTCATAAAATTCGAGTCGAATCCCGGACAGTTATTACCGACTCCCACTCTGACTTCACTTAAAACAATCGACTCCACGAGTCAGACTCCGGACTCTGATTCTACAGCCCTGGTTCTCCGACATTACACCAGCAGCTGGTACCTTCATCTTGAAGTTCACCATGTACAACTAATAAACAAACAGTAAGATCAATAAAGATCATGCGACTTTACTCAATAATGTTAAAAACTCCACGAACAAATGACTAGACCAAATTTTCTTAACCTGTGGTCCGAAGGACTCTTGGGGTGGTCTATGAATGGACTCTATGAGGTCCGTGTTTAAAACCTACAAATTTGAACTTTTTACAAAGTGTTTACTCGGACAATTATTATAGATTTTGCACTTTACAAAAATGTACTTTTTGTATTTCAGAATGACAGTTTTTAAGTTTCTTTTTTTTTTAAAATAAGATTTATTATTTGTATGCAAAAATGTTCACTATGCTTCTATATACTTTTCTTCTAGTCATTACTGGATAATCATAGGGGTTCGTAGACATCACCAGACAATTAAAGGGGTCCGTAGCCACCATCGAAAAATCAAATGGGTCCGCAGACTTCACCGGACAATCAAAGCGGTCCGTAGACTTCACCGGACAATCAAAGCGGTCCGTAGACTTCACCGGACAATCAAAGCGGTCCAAGGTACAAGTAAGGTTAAGAATACCTAGACTAGACTATTGATTATTATGTCCTGAAAAGACCAAAGTGGCATGGTAGCATTAGAAACGTCATAGTTAATCCACTTTCATTGGGCTTATAATGAGAAGAGGAAAAACAAACATACATACAGTATGATGGCAACAAGAGGAACAAGAGGGTACAACATATAGATCAAAACAATTTTCTTTTGCTCTCCCTACAGAATATTCAGCCACCACTGTAGCATGGTCCCCCTGCACTAAGTATGCACATGATATTGTAGTGGTGGTTTCTGTGATCATTTGTTTACATGATGAGGTTGACAGCCCTATAGACAACCTCATATAAGTCGCCATGTACGATATGCATGGGGCAGCAGTAGGCTTATTTTGTCTTTGTCTTTTCATAGACCCCAGAAACTGCACGTGGCGAACAAATAGATACTGGCGCATAACAAAGTTTTCATAGAGAATTTCCTATCGAAGTCGTGCATTTCTTCATTAATATTATTTTTAGTATGTTGATTTATTTAGATAAGTAGAAAGTTCGGTGCACGGTATAAAACTTATAGGGATTGAAATCCGGAAATCGCTCTGTTCATCTGTATATTTGTTAATAGTTTAATTTTAATTTGTAAAACGCTGAAAATTGTATTGCAGGGCAGAAATATAAAAAGGCAATCATGCCTATTTCTTTACCCTGATGAAATAAAGATTTCGTTCGTTCGTTCGTTGTATCTCTCTTAATATTCAGATATTGATAATCATTATCGTGTGCCATGCCCCTTGTAGTTACCTGGGGGGCCTGAAGGGACAAAGAAAGAACAGGAATACTGCTCATTGACACAATGTGTAATATATAGTTATGTAATATGTAGTTATGTAATATGTAGTTATGTAATATGTAGTTATGATATATGTAGTTATGTAATATGTAGTTATGTCATATGTAGTTATATAATATGTAGTTATGTAATATGTAGTTATGTAATATGTAGTTGTGTAATTTGTAGTTGTGATAGATGTAGTTATGCATTATGTAGATATGTAATATGTAGTTATGCAATATATAGTTATGTAATATGTAGTTATGTAATATATAGTTATGTAATATATAGTTATGTAATATGTAGTTATGTAATATGTAGTTATGATATATGTAGTTATGTAATATGTAGTTATGTAATATGTAGTTATGTAATATGTAGTTATGTAAAGTGTAGTTATGTAATATGTACTTATGTAATATGTAGATATGTAATATGTGGTTATGTAATATGTAGTTATGTAATATGTAGTGGTGATACATGTAGTGGTGATACATGTAGTTATGTAATATGTAGATATGTAATATGTAGTTATGTAATATGTAGTTATGTAATATGTAGTTATGTAACATGTAGTTATGTAATATGTAGATATGTAATATGTAGTTATGTAATATGTAGTTATGTAATATATAGTTATGTACTATGTAGTTATGTAATATGTAGTTATGTCATATGTAGTTATGTAATATGTAGTTGTGGAATATGTAGTTGTTATGTATTAGGCGGTGTGGTAAAAGAGGTTACTGGTGTTATTAATTAGGGGTAAACAGATTGAGGTCAAGCTGTGTAAGTTCCCTGAGTCTAATTGTTCATGATGATGATTCTCAGAGTCCCTATCCGCCACCTCTCAGATCTCACTCTGTGTAAAATAGGCTCTGTGATGTTGTGTGGCTTAGTGTGTCTAGGGTAATGTATTTAATATAAGGACGAAATAAAATGTAAACAGAACTGTAACTCAATAATATTAAAGTGAGTAAGACTTGTGTTAAAGTTTAGGTAATTATCTTACAATTTAATTTCCCTGTACCTCAATTTTCTGGGACAGGGATTGTCAAACTCAATAAATTTGTTTATATACACTATTGAAAATAAATAACTGGAACTCTGTCCAAGTATCTGGTTTCTATGAATAAAGATCACTGTAAGAATTCCACCCACTGATCTGTCTATCTGCTTGTACGTATCACTGTTCATATGTTGGACAGATTGTCTTTGTCATCATCTCACGGTGAGTGTAATATTTATTATTATTATTATTATTATTGTGGTGGAATATTTGATGTTACACTCTCAGTGCCGGTATAACGGACTTATCTTATAAAATGGTGACAACTGTTGGCCCTTTGGTTCTCAAATACATTCAACTGGCTTTAGAGCTGAAGAACTGGGGTAGCTGCGGCAACAAGGCTGAGCGTTCCTCCCAAAGTTTCTTCCCTCACCCGGTTTCCTGCCACCAATAGGTATGCTGGTATATGACCTGTAATGAGAGGAAAATGCCCTCCCCATATAGATCTCATCTAATATTAAATTCCACACACAAACACGGTGACAACTCACCCTGATCAGCTATGTGTGCTGATCATTGCACTAATCTGTATCTTCCATAGTTTAACACCACTGCTATGTAAACATTCTTCTACAGTGATAGTACAAAGCTCTTGTTTCATCCTCCAAGAAGTCTCGTCCATACAATAGATAGGGGTGTACAATACATAGCTTGTGATCCTTTAATATCTCTTACAACATCTTATACAGGGTTTCTCGTTCATACAATAGATAGGGTGAGCTTACTCTAGCACTGAAACCTGTGGATAAATTCTTTCTAACATTCTCTACATGATTTTACATAATATTTAAACATTTATGGCACTGCAAAAGCCCATATCCCTTCTGGGTTACTGCATTGGCATGCGCAAAATTTGTAAGCCACTAGCAAATATTTTATGCCTTTCTTTCACTCCGGAAGACTGCATTGCTCTTTTGGCTATCGTAACACAAATTGTGGCCTGCATGATAATTAAATCAATGCAAATATTTATTGTGCCTTACCCTCAAACAAGAATATCACATATCATAAGCTTGACTTTGGCAGTTAATGGGTTCTACCACTGCCTTACGTGTCCAGACGGTGAAAGCTTTGGTCACACAGGCTCTCCCTCTGATGTCAGCTTTAGATAGTTTTAATTTTAAATGGCGGTTTTTGCCAACGAAATGTTAATTTTATTGCCCCAAGCTACTCTACGCCTTGACCAATCAGAACGCGTGTCAAGAAATTTCTAACATTCTCACGCAACCAAATTGAGCAGTTGATAAGTGTGTTTGTTCATCTGTCTCAATTTTTATTTATACCATATCTTTGTTGTTAATGGGTCGATTTTTAATATTAAAAGTGATTATTAAAAGGACAACTGTCCTCTATCTTCCTATATAGTTTTCCTTTGCCCATTTATCCTCGTTTTCATCTCGGGAATTTTTCCTAATTTATAGTGCCCTGTTCACTGAACTAAAATATTAATAAAATACTTGTCTAAGGCCAGATAATTTATTATAAGGGAAAATTTTATGATATATATATTAACCAATATCAGCGCTACCCTTCAAGACATCCTTGTTATTTATAAAGAAAGAAATTATCTCAGTTTCTTTTCAAACGCCCAAATTAGTTTTGATTTCCATTATAATCCACCTTCTCTCTCCCCTATAAAACGAGGCAAAAAGTTGGTTCGCTGCCAAGCTTTACGGCTTTCGTCATAAATTTTGGGAAGGGTCGAGCGTGTGCATGTGTGTTTGGGGAAAGGGGGGGGGGGGGGGGGGGGTATTTTTGCGCTTGGCGTTAGAAAATTCAAACTCTTTAGTTTAAATATTAGCGGTTTGATGTGACGATGGCCTTGAAACCAAGGCCAAACATGCAATTTATTTATAGATTTTTAACTGTAATAGTGGAAAATTCGAATTATTTTGTCCAATTTTTAGCGGTAAGTTTGACCTTGCCTTGGCAATTTTTCAAATATAGTAGGAGTGGTTTATAGGTTGTGAATTTACGTTACTAGATTTTCAAGCGGGGAAATTTTAGCGCTTTGTGACACAGATTCACTTCATCACAGGCGGGCAAACTCACAATGTAAAATAAACAGTTGCAGAAAAACCCGCTTCAAAAGTACATGAATTCTGTTGTGTACGATTGCTGTAAGCGGACCTGGTTATAATGGTGGCTCGATGATCCACTGTCAAACAAAAAAAAAATGAAGATTAGTATCAACAACGGCCACCTCCTTTCTCCAATGTTTCTTACGTTCACAATGGTCCTAGTTATTGTGTCATACCATCGAGAATCTTCTTTCTGTCTTTAGCTATTTCTTGTGTCTTCTATCTTTACTGGTGTCACCAGCTTTTCATGAGCGTCCGATTGACAGAGTGGGTAGATCGCTGGTCTCTCCCTGCAAAAGTGCAGAGTTCGATTCACGGTATCGACACGCTCCAGTCTGTCTAGTTGTAAATGGGTACCTGACTTTGCTCCCGAGTTAGGAAAGAAAAATGCAGCGAGGAAAGGAAGTGGTCACCCCATCTCTCGATGAGAGAAGTCTCTAACACTTTACTCCCCTACGGTAGTATCTGCTATGGGACTACCTTGACCTTTTACTAGAGTTTCTACTCCTGGCCAATTCATTCTGTTTTTTTTTTTTTTTTTTTTATACCTTTGTCTGCAGAAACCCTGAACATCGAATTCCTCTAATATTCCATCTTGTTTATTCAAATCCTAACAAGAGTATCACCAGCGACTTGAGTTTCGTATTGCATCATTTTTATTAATATGTTTTATGTATTTAACTTAGGCCTCGCTGTTTTCATATTCTCTTTTCGTTTGTTTGTCCCCGACGAAGGTCTTGTGGCAATAACTTTGGCAATTCTCTGTGTCCTAGTAAGGCGCATCGCCAGTTTTTTTTCCACCCCATCTGTAACATTTTTTCACCTGAGAAAATTACGAACTTCTTAGGTGTCTCTCATAACATTAAGATATTAATAAGAACATTCAGGTTTTTTAGCATTCTCGCCGCATGCTTGAGTAAAGAACTTGATAGTTCTAAGTGTTTCAACTTCGGTCATTCAATTCAGATGAAATCGAACTTAGGTGTGGAAAAACAATAACAACTCATTCTACAAGATAACAATTCATGAATACATTTCCGCCTAAAGGAACAACAGGAATAAAAAATAAGCTACTGAGAGCTATCACTTCTGGGCGCATCCTCATAGTCAGTTATTTCTGAAGTAGAGTACTACTAAAATGACGTTTCCATTCTCCGTGGAGTAAAAGTCCTCAACGAAAACATGCTTTCTTGTCCTGTGCCATCCTTTCAATTAAATCTCTATGTTTTCTTTCATTCCTGACATGTCTGTCTTCAGTTCTCTTCTTCATGTGTTCTTTAGTCTCTCTCTGTTTCTCTTACCCTGGGGATTTGTCACGAAATACGTTCGTTCTCTTTTTCGTCTTCCTCTTCTACTGTGTTATTGCCCTACCATTCCGTTTACGTGCTAATTCTTCCAGTATTCATTGTTTACGCTCTCCTCGAGCAAGATTATCATATCAAATCCTGTCACACCTCTCACTCACACCTGTGTCCGATACTTTCTCCTTTGTTGTCAGTGAAGCATAGCAAGGGAGCGAACTTGCAACATTGACTTTTCGCTTATCGTCAGCTCCAGGCGGAGTAATAGTCTACACTGAGCGACATTCCTATAACCCAGACTTTTTTGTCTGGAAAGTTACACGAAACCATGTTGTAGCATGATAATGTGCTAGTTTCCAAACATGACGTGCCCAGATACACAATCGATCTCACTGGGATGTACGAGGACAACAATCTTGGTGACAGTGATGTAATACTTCCTGCAAATGAAATTTATTGTGATAATCAACTACCAGAAGGTAACATCTTGGAGGAGAATATAATGACAGGCGAAACGGAAAAAGCAAGACTTTGTATAGTTATGGGGTTTGAAAATCACATGTACAAGGCAATATCTTATGTTGTCATGTAGTAATATTCTACGGGAGGGAAGTAAGAAGACCCCTACAAAAATCAAACACTTATTCACAAATGGTTTGGCGTTTGAGATGCCAAGATAGACTGCTCCTGATTCGAATTCTCCTCTAAATAGCAACCTGGGTGAGTAGACCATAATTTTCGCTTACGTTCTACAGCGTTGGAAGACTACTTCACTGACTTCCAATTTCATCAAGAAGAAATCATAGCCAGGAACACGGAATTTTAGGACCCAAAATATAGTACATGCCATAGAACTCGACTTGAATTCTAAGAGTAAAAGAGAGTAACCCCTGATACATCACTTTGCGCCTTAATTTCTAGGATATAACTTCAAGTGCACTTAGTTAGACGCCTGGCACACCTTAAAGAGACGGCATCTTAATTCAGTTGCCTGACAATATTCGGACTTACCTGTGCAAAAAGTCTTTGCTGGCCAGAAAAAAAATTCCTGGTAAATTGTAATAACTAAATTTTATCATTTTGTATTTGCGTTTTGACATGTATAATTTGCTTGTGGATGTACAGTTGCATAGGAGGCTGCCAACCTCATCACTGCAAATAACCTGACACATGTACCACCACTGCAAAAGTTGGTGACTGCCTCGTGCGGACTTTGCTCACAAGACACCAACAGCAGATGTGGCATCAGGCTCCATAGAGATCTGGGAGTGGATTATGCTATCATGGTGTGCATAGTTATTATAGAATCACTTTAGTAAATTTCATATGTGTATATATATATATATATATATATATATATATATATATATATATATATATATATATATATATATATATATATATATATATATATATATATATATATATATATATATATATATATATATATATTTCAATTGTCGCCTTCCGCTGTCCAAAAGCCCTTTCATTCAACTCACTGGGGTTAAAAATAACGCTCAGAGAGGGGAAAAATTCCCAGGAAAATGAAGTGGTGGATGGAAGCGAAATGCGCGTGATGCTCATATCAAGAGATCCGATACTCAAAAGAGGCATTTGTTTCCTTCTTAGTTTGCGGTTCACGTTGCCAGCAGTCGACGCTATGCCCTTACACCAGACGGGTCTTGAAGACGTTTGGCAACCTAAGTAGTAACCCCGGCCTTGCTGCACGGTACGTGCTACGGCCACCAGAATTAAAGAGAAGACAACTCCAAAGCACCAGTGGGAACCAACAGCAATTGAAGCAGTCGCAAACTGATCCCACATCGGCAGTTAAGTAACATACAAACACAGCCAAAGGACATTTTAAATATATTCCTATTATCCACCAACATTTAACATCATCCGATGGTGAGAAATATCATCGCTTCTTTTTTTATAATCAACTTTTATTTCTTTTACATTTTTAACCCACAAGTGATTATTCAACCTGTTTATCTGTAACTATAAATCAATAGTTGGATAAATCACTATTGAGGGAATTGTATGTTTGCACCCATACGGCTGATATGGTTTTAAATACATAACCATATAGACCTATTAAAGTAATAGTAGCTGAATCACCTTCAGCTGGAGGCTCAGAATTTTCATCACAGAAGGGGCGGGAGAATAATAAGTTCATAACAGCTTTGATGATCTGTTTAAAATCCTGTGAGGCCCCTTAAATAGAAGCATCATTCTTCTTTTTTTGTCTCTGCAAGAGTAATCTTGAGCGAAGATTGATACCTTTGAAGACCCTCAATCATTATACTCTAAGTTCGGCCATTTTTGGACCACTTCTGCGGAGCAGAGGAGACAATACCATCACATGATTCCAAAACAGGGGTTGACGTGTAATGTCATGAACTTGCTTTCATAATGAGTAGCCTATCCAGGCCAGTGTCTTCTCCTCACATCTTGCTCCACAGTGTTTAATTCTTTCCATTAGTTCTATTTTATTGATCTTGTCATACCACTTCAATTCTTCTATTCTGCACAGGCATCCAATCGTTGAATGTTCCATACTGCTGTTGTGGTTTTTGAGGCTCAAAGTTTAAATAGGATAGGACAGCCGGGCCCCACGCCCAACCCTCCTTTGTTTGCCTTTTACAACATGCCGGTCAGGGTACAGTGATGCAATTCTTTCCTTATCATTCTGACCCTGGTACTAAAACCAGGTGTCTACAAGGTGTACTACACAATACTATTGTCTCTAAACTATGAAAACAAAAATGCAATTTATGGAGACAACACACGTAACGGACACTTAACGTCTGTCAAGCACGGGACCTGGAGATACTGATCATCTCTTAAGAAACTTGTTTGGCTTCTACCGAACACTAAACTTTAAGAACACAATGATTGCTTTCTCACGATAACAGACTGAGGCCATATAAATGTAGAAGGAACTAAGCTGGGGAAATTCGTCGTGGATTTGATTCAATTTCTAATGCTTACTTACTTAGTCGTTCCACTTCTACCCTGGTGTGTAGAGGTTTGCAATAAAGAGCGCCATACTATCATTTTGGCTGTCTTCCAACTAAATCCAATCTAGTCCTCGGTCCTTCAGAGATTGTCTAATGTCCTCCCGGCGAACTCTAGGTCCGTCCTGCAGGTTTGGATTCCTGGCTCTTAGTTTCCCATATTTGTTGGGGTAGCCGATCGTCTCCAGTTCTGCAGACAAGGAGTTATGGATCTCGATGGCAACATGCTGCTGCAGTTTCAAATAGCAAACAAGAAATTGTCAATTCCACAGCAGCTTCCACGTGACCTTATTGACTCATCCAATGAAACATTTTCATGCGCCATGTTTTCTGAAGAATCTAGACCAGGGGTCGGTAACTGGTCGATCGCGAGCTACTGGTAAATATCAGGGCAGGATGTGGTAGATCTCTAGTTGGCGGAAAGGGGGAGGGAATGAGTCGTTAGACTAGGGAGATTTTGGAGTAGGCCTCTAATGTTGGCACTTAAAAGTTGGATTATCCAAGGATTAAAGGTACATTTTGCGCGTTCCATTGGAAAACCCATGAGCTAATTTACTAAAATTCCCCTTTTTTTTTGAGAACTGCGTCAGACAGGGAAGCAAGATGTTTCTTGAAGTGAAGTTAACAAACGTTAAAATATAATTTAGTTTAAATTTTCCACCACTCAGTGATGGACGAGCAGCAAACAGATCGCTCAATTGAAACAAACTTTACATATGTACTGTACTTATCCCAGCTATCAGACGTTTTAAAACCTGAAAACAGACGTGATTTTATCAAGGTAGTTCTTTAGAGAGTACGATGTTTGTAAAGTAGATCATCACAGCTCCTGCGGTGTTAACTCGTGATCTGACAGTGTTCATTGTCATTTTAACAAATAATTGAGAGAGTTTTTCCTGTCGCTTTCATATTCCGGAGGTGGAATGTCAGCAGCACCAATTGAATAAGTCTCAAAGTGATTCCACACTTTTTGAGCCTAGTCACATTCAAGAAATAGTCACATTAGATCGAGTAAAGTCGGTCTATCCACCTTCTAAAAATAGTCACATGAGACTGAGTAAAATCTATCCACCTGTTAAAAATAGTCACATTAGTTTGAGAAAAATATATCCATCCACCTTCTAAAAATAGGCACGTCACATCGAGTTGGCAAAGAAAGGTGGAAAGATACCTCAGCCTGATACAATCTTTATCTTTTGAAGAGGTAAATATATTTTTTTCAGAATCAGATACAAAAACAAGTGAGATGCAGTGTATTCAGACCACACAAACAAATGATGCAATTTACCAGCTCAGCAGACGAGAACAAGTGGTAATGTTCAGACTCCGCACGGGGCACAACCGATTGGGATACTATCTATTCAACGAGCTAAAGATAGGAGGGAGCTACATCTGCTTTAAAAATGCCCAATATATGTGGAACAGAGAAAACACTTATGACGTCACCAGTACCGTTCCTAGACAAACTCTACGGAGATGCAAAAAGGCTCAATCTGACTACTGCTTTTTTTTTAAATGTTCAAGTAAACGTGTTAGAGTGTACGAAGAAGAAGATTATGAAGAAGAAGAGAAGAAGCAGAAGAATAATAAGAATTAATATAAACTCTATCTACCTTCTAAAAATAGTCACATTAGATCGAGTAAACTCCCTCTATCCACCGTCTAGAAACAGTCACATTGGATCGAGTAAACTCCCTTTAGCCACCTTCTGCAAATAGTCGAATTAAATCGAGTAAACACCCTCTATCAACCTTCTAGAAATAGTCACATTAGATCGAGTAAAATCCCTCTATCCACTTTCTAAAAATAGTCACATTAGATCGAATAAACTCTCCACGCTGATCATTATCACCAATAATGCATTTCTAACATTTTCTATTGTGAATTACCAATTAAGCTGTAGGTAGCAATTTGGTGTTCAAGGTCAAACGCTGTTTTAAATATCTAACTGTGCGAACTATTATTATTATTATTTTTTTTTTTTTTTTTTTTATGAAAGGAACCGCTGTAGCTAACATGTGACGTAGTTGTGTATTTACTTTGGAGAGAGAATTATTAGATGCGGACGTAAAAAAAAGCAGGCGTGGTTTTTCTGTGCAGGGGCTAAGTGTTAAGAGTTTGCAATTTATGGGCCGTCAGTGTTGATAAATGGTGCCTACAACGTCCAATGAAATGTGAAATGAATCGATGCGATGTCTGAGTGATAATTACGCGGAAAATGTAGTTGGAAAGTCTGTACGTTTTAGTTGCTAGAGTGGAAAGTGTAATGTGGGAACTGTACTACCACAATGCTGGATCTAATAGTCGATATGGATGTGAATAATTACATACGGATCCAGGTCACACAATGATTCATACTACCAGCTCAACAGAAGAGAACAAGTGGAAATCTTCAGACAGCGCACTGGACACAACAGACTGGGATACCATCTATTTAACAAGCTATAGATAGGAACTACCGATCATAACTGCGGCACTGATAAAATGACTGCTGAACACCTGCTTCACAGTTACCGAACATATCCGGAACAGAGAAAGCGCATATGGCCCACACCAGTACTATTCGTGGAAAAGCTCTACGGAGATACAAATAGCCTCAAGCTGACTACTGCTTTCTTTGAAAACATTCAAGAAGACGTCTGAGAGTGTACGAAGAAGAAGAAGAAGAAGGATTGGAACTCCATGCCCCGTGAAGCTCCGAGGGAAGGAGAGGTCTGATGAGGTAAAGACAGAAAAAGACAACTGTGCCCACAGGCATGTCGTACAAGGCGACTGAGTATGTGCATGAGGTTGGCAACGTCACTATACAAAACTAATTGCTACAGAAATTACCGCTGAAAGAGCATGTGAATGTTTGGCGCAGATGCCCTGCATGGGGAGCATCTACATTGATGGTTCATGATCCATAAGGAGCGCAGAAGAAAATGCTGATGATAGAAAAAATAAACCTTGTCCTTACTTGAATTATTATTATGTTTGAATTTTGTTTGCACGTTGTTGACTTGAACTTGCAGTTTTGTTGTCTTTACGTTAAAAAGTTTGAATCCCTAGATATCAGGTTTACACACATGAGAGTTCTCGCTACACCTGTCTTTTGTCTTCGTGAAGCACTTCGACAGAATACATTACTTAATTCTTCTAAATAATTGTCCTCTCGCCGTTTAACCTTTAACCTTTTCTTGGTTTAAGGTTTCCAATACATGTTCATTCTGTCAGTGTCGTTATATGTGCAATATATTATACATAGCCACATACTGTTCTTGTAATCTCTGTAGAGACATAAACAAAAAGAAAACAAAAATAAAACAGAAGCTTATAGCACATAACAACAATTGAATTTAAAATCTAAAATTACAGATGCTGTTTTCTTTTTCAATGAGATGAGCCTTATTCTTACATATCATCTGTTTTGTTGGTTCCAAAGGTTGTTATTGCCAGGAGTTGTAGTGAGGATAAGCTCTCACTGCAGATAAAATACTTCTATGGCACGCGCCTCAAATAGCCTCTGACAACTAAGTCCAGCTCCCGGCCTTCATGTGTGGCTCAATTTGAGCCCGGCGGAACTGTTTCCACTGACGGGAGAAGGGGCAAAGGCGAGCGACTGGCGCCTTAAAACCAGCAGCTTCGGGCAGATAGGGCTCGTGATCCTTGGTTGGTAGCTTATCTAAGAGAAGGAACTCTGAATTCAAACCACCGCTGCCTTGCGGGAATATCCATTTATGGAATTGGCTTCGGGAGTAAACCCTGAGGATAAATCCGGAGTCGGAGTCCCTAAGGCAGTCTAATGTCGATTCGACATTATTCTGGCAACTCCTGCGACATGGTTGGTACCAAACTGTATCGGCTACTGCCGTTCCTTTGGATCTACCGGCTGTGTGGAGAGGGGGAACATGCTGCATGGGCAACAGCTTGATCTCCATATAACTGTGCCCAAGCTCGCGCCCTGGAGAGGACACTCCAGCTTCACCCTATAGGTGTCGGCAAAACACGGGAAGTAGCAGTTACCGGTTATAAGCATTTTGCCCAATTGGCGTAGGGCATGGCGCCAGGGGCTACTTCCGACAGTGGGAGAGGTTCTAGGATCTCACTGGACAGCTACCGCCCGCTTCAAGCTGGGCAGCCCCCAGTCAATAAGGTGTTGTCCCGCCACTGTCTGCTTTCCCCATTGGGTGCATGGGGATTAGGGTCAAACCCGAACTGTGGACAGAAAATTTTGCACCAAGCAATTATCGAAAAAATAGAAATAAGCAAACTCTCAGATTGGGATGCTGGAACGTCCGGACTATGTTGACTGGACTATCCGAAAACCTACAGGATGTAAACGATGTAAGGAAGACAGCCATAATTAATGATGAGCTTAAACGACTTCAGGTGGATATAGCTGCACTTCAGGAAACGCGCCTGGCGGGCTCTGGAACGGTGAGCGAGAAGGACTACACATTTTATTGGCAAGGGAAAGATCTTAATAAAGCTAGAGAACACGGAGTAGGTTTTGCGGTCAAAAAATCGCTAACTAAAATGGTTGAACCAGGCGAGAATGGATCAGAACGCCTGTTAACGCTCCGCCTGCAAACTAGCACAGGTCCCACCACCCTTGTCAGTGTGTATGCTCCTACTCTGTACTCTGCCTCAGAAGCTAAAGATGAGTTCTACGAGAATCTAACAGCAATTATCAAAAGCATACCTAGGCAAGAACAGCTTGTTCTCCTTGGTGACTTTAACGCTAGAGTGGGTGCCGATAATGTTTCATGGCCTTCATGTCTGGGCAGGTTTGGTATTGGCAAGATGAATGAAAATGGACAACGGCTCTTAGAGTTGTGCGTCCACCATGACCTCTGCGTGACCAACACCTACTTTCAGACAAAACCCCAGCATAAGGTGTCATGGAGACACCCACGATCCAAGCACTGGCACCAACTTGACCTGATTCTCGTCAGAAGGCCACTCCTCAGGTCTGTGCTCTCCACGCGCTCGTACCATAGTGCAGACTGTGATACAGATCACTCCTTGGTTTGCTGCAAAATCAGAGCACAACCAAGAAAACTCTATCGTGTCAGACATGAAGGGAAACCACGCATTGATACCAGCAAGATGTCAGACCCTTTCATGATCGCTCAATTCACTGCGACCTTCGAGAAAGTGCTCAGTAGCCCTCAGCATGGTGATACTATTACAGAGAACTGGGAGCATCTACGGAACACCATTCAAAGTACTGCACTTGCCACCTTTGGTAAGAAAACAGCAAAGTCAAATGACTGGTTTGATGCTTCATCAGATGTGATGGCACCTGTCATTGAAGCTAAGCGCAGTGCTATGAATGAATACAAACGTTCACCGAGTGCCAGAACCCTACAGATCCTGAGGGCTACGAGAAGCAAAGTTCAACAAACTGCTCGACGCTGTGCAAATGACTACTGGCTCCAGCTCAGTGAGAGCATCCAGATCGCAGCGCAAACAGGCAACATTAGACAAATGTATGACGGTATAAAGAAAGCACTTGGCCCCCATAAAAGTAAGACGGCACCGCTAAAAACCATCAGCGGAGAGAAGCTAACCGATAAGGGTAAGCAGATGGAGAGGTGGGTCGAGCACTACTCTGAGCTTTACGCTAGAGACAATACCGTTACGCCTGCAGCCCTTGATGGTGTCAACAGTCTGCCAACTATGGAGGAGCTGGATGCCGAACCAACATTAGAGGAACTCAGCAAGGCCATTGATAGCTTGGCCTCTGGCAAAGCACCAGGCAGTGATGGGATTCCTCCTGATTTAATCAAATGCTGTAAGAGCACGCTATTACATCCCCTGCATAGGATGCTGTGCCAGTGCTGGGAAGAGACAACTATTCCTCAAGACATGCGAGGTGCCAAGATTGTAACACTGTATAAAAATAAAGGAGACAGAAGTGATTGCAATAACTACAGAGGCATCTCTCTTCTTAGTATTGTTGGTAAGGTTTTTGCCAAAGTCATCTTAATGCGACTACACAAGTTAGCTGAGCGCATATAT
Organism: Oreohelix idahoensis; assembly: GCA_024509875.1. NCBI lineage: Eukaryota > Metazoa > Mollusca > Gastropoda > Stylommatophora > Oreohelicidae > Oreohelix > Oreohelix idahoensis. The sequence goes on along the minus strand of JAMPIV010021579.1, from coordinate 16,823 downwards.
CCAGAGTCACAGTGTGGATTCCGAGCTGGCAGATCAACAACAGACATGATCTTCTCTCTCCACCAGCTTCAGGAAAAATCAAGAGAGCAGAAAAGACCATTATATATCGCCTTTATAGACCTCACAAAAGCATTCGACCTGGTTAGTAGGGATGGACTCTTTAAAATCCTCCTGAAAATAGGCTGCCCTTCTAAAATGCTGGAAATGATAAAGTCATTCCATGACGGCATGAAGGGAACAGTCCAATATGCTGGAAGCACGTCACAGCCCTTTGATATACGAAGTGGCGTTAAACAAGGCTGTGTTCTGGCTCCGACCCTCTTCGGAATCTTCTTTGCCTTACTCTTGAAACATGCATTCAGAGATGCAACTGAAGGAATATGCCTTCACACTAGGTCAGATGGCCGTCTGTTTAATCTTTCAAGGCTGAAGGCAAAAACAAAAATCAGAAGGGTCACTATAAGAGACTTGTTGTTCGCTGATGATGCTGCAGTCGTCACTCAAAGCCAACAGGAGCTTCAGAGCTTGATGAATCGCTTCACTAAAGCATGCAAGGACTTTGGCCTCATAATAAGTCTAAAGAAAACTAATGTGCTGAGTCAGGATGTGGGTGCTGCACCAGTTATCACTATTGATAACTATGAATTGGCAGTGGTGCACCACTTCACATACCTAGGGTCTACCATCAATGACAAACTCTCACTGGATACAGAAATCGACAGCCGCATTGGCAAAGCTGCAGCTACCTTTGCCCGCCTCACATCGCGTGTTTGGGGAAACTCTAAACTCACAATGAAGACCAAAGCTGCGGTATATAATGCCTGCGTCACCAGCACACTCCTATATGGCAGCGAGACCTGGACGACCTATGCTAAGCAAGAAAGAAGGCTCAATACCTTCCATTTGCGGTGTCTACGCCGCATCCTCGGCATCTCGTGGAAAGATAAAGTGACAAATGTCGAGGTTTTGTCACGTGCTGGCCTTCAAAGTATGTATACGCTTCTTAGACAGCGCAGACTTCGCTGGCTTGGCCATGTTCGCCGCATGGAAGATGGTCGCATCCCAAAAGATATCTTCTACGGACAGTTAGCAGATGGCAAGAGAACAGTTGGGCGACCACAGCTGAGGTTCAAAGATGTGTGCAAGAGAGATATGAGGGCACTGGACATGGATCCAGCAACATGGGAGGATGAAGCTGCCGATCGCACTAAGTGGCGATGCTATTTACGGCGCCACCTCAGATTGGGCGAACAGAGGCTCACACAAGAAGCAGAGGTGAGGAGAAAACGTCGAAAGGAGCACCAGGAAAATAAGCAGCTGAGGGCTGTCACCTCAGGGGCGTATTCCCCTAGTCAGTTATGACTGAAGGGACTATTATTATTATTATTATTATTATTACTATTATTATTATCATCTGTTTTGTTAATTATCATAGCTTTAGTTTTTCACCGGTTTTAAGGTCACATCTATATTCATGACCTTTGCTATTTCATCATCATCAGTTGCCATCTCCACAACGAAGGTTGGCTGTAATGGATCTCCAACGTCTTCTGTCTCTTGTCTTGGTGGTACACTCTGATAGACTCTTTCCCGTCCATCTCTTGATGTTATCTTCCCACTTATAGCGCTGTATTCCCCTTGCACGTTTGCCTTCAACTCTCCCTTCTGTTATGGTCTTCTGCAAGGTGTTATGCCTTTTTATGTGGCCAAAGTATTTTAGCTGCCGAACTTTGACCTCTCTCATTAGTTCTCTTTTCATACCTAGATTTTCTAGGACCTCCTTATTTGTTTTCATCTCTTTCCATGAGATACGCCCCATTCTTCTATATATCCACATTTCAAGAGCCTCAATTCTTTCTTCCAAATGCTTATTCATCGTCCATGTTTCTGCACCATACAGAAATGCAGAATATATATAACACTTTATGATTCTCAGTTTTAATTTATGAGATAACTGTTTGGATGTCAGTATATGTTTCATGTTGTTGAATGTAGCTTTGGCCATTCCTATTCTCTTCTTGATTTCTGTTTCACATCTGCCATCTTCTGTTATTATATGACCAAGATATACGTAGCTCTTGACTTGTTCCAGGATTTTCCCATTTACGCTTATCTTTAATGTGGGTTTATCGTCTGTTTTGCTAATTATCATAGTTTTAGTTTTCTCAATATTAATGTCGAGTCCATATTCATGACTTATACTGTTCACTTGCTTCACTAGTTCTTGTAACTCCTGTTCGCTTTCAGCTAACAACACGGTATCATCTGCATATCTAAGATTGTTTATTGATCTTCCACTGATGTTCAGTCCTGGTATTTCCTGTATCTGTTTGAAAATTTTTTCGGTGTATAAATTAAATAGGCAGGGGGACCGCACACAACCTTGTCTGACACCTCTTTTTATGTCTATGTATGGTGAATAATTCCTTCCCGATCTTACTGTGGCAGTTTGCTCCCAATAAAGGTTACTGAGTATTCTTATATCTTTTCCATCAATACCTATGTCTTTGAGGCATTCAATTATTTTCTCATGATGGATTCTGTCAAAAGCCTTCTTATAGTCAATGAAGCACACATACATACTTTTTTGGACCTCTGTATATTTTTCTGCTAATCTTCTTAGGCAAAATATTGCCTCTCTTGTTCCACTGTTCCGTCTAAAACCAAACTGTTCTTCTTGGATTTCGCTGTCTACTTTACTTTTTATTCTCTCCTGTATGATTTTGAGCAGTATCTTAATTGCATGACTCATCAGGCTGATTGTTCTGAAGTCTGAACATTCTGTTGCATTTGGTTTTTTGGGCAATGTTATAAAAACTGATGTCTTCATGTCGTGTGGTAAATATCCTGTATTGTATATATCATTGCATATTTCTGTGATTGTATCTATACCAAAGCTCTCCAGAGCTTCTATCATTTCAATTTTTATGTTATCCACGCCTGCTGCTATTTACTTGACATTAAATGACATACTTGACACATACTAGACATACGTGACATTTACTTGACATTTACTTGACAAACTTGACATTTACTTGACATTTACTTGACATACTTGATATTTAATTGACATTTATTTGATATACTTGATATTTATCAAAGCAATCAGTGGCCATCACGCCTAGTGGCGTCTTGTAGAGCAGCACCAAACTGTCTCCACTTGCTCGGTCGGAGGCCATACTTCGTGCAGTGGTTCATGCTTTTCATCTCGGCCTCCACAGTTCTTCGCCATGTTATCATTGATCTTCCTCTTTTTCGCCTTTCTCATGGGGCCCCTACCATAACTGTTCTTGTGATGGCGAAGGGGTCTTTCCTTAACTCATATAAAAACCACTGAATTTTGGGTCAAAATGCATCGTCTCGATAAATACGAGGTGTGTTCAAATGAAACCCGTCCCAATGGCTTTATAACAAATATATGTAAGGTACATCAGCAGGAGTAGTAGAATTAAATACAGCAATTGTTATGAAGCAAGTACCCACTGAGGTTCTTTAGAAATAGTCACCATAGGCATTCAGACACGCATCCCACAGCTTGGGTAGACGGCGGATGCCGTCCGAGAAAAATGACTTTGGTTGCTTATTGAACCATTTGGTCACCGAGGCCCTGAGTCGAATCGTTGTCCCTTTAGAGATTTTTTTAAGGGTCCGAACAAATGAAAGTCACATGGTGACAGATTGGGGCTGTAGGCTGGGTGTCGCAGAACTTCCCACCTTTTCCTTGCTAACGCTTCCTGCACAATGTTTGCAACATGTGGACGAACATTGTCGTGCAACAGAATCACACCACGCGAAAGCATGCCGTGTCGTTTATTCTTGATGGCTGTATGCAGGTTGTCTAGTGTATCTTTGTAGCGGATGGCATTGATGTTCACGCCAGGCTCTTTAAAGTCTACCAATAGAAGCCCTTCATGGTCAAAAAATGCTGTCAGCATAACCTTACCGGCGGAAATCTGTGACTTGAATTTTTGGGGTTTTGGTGATCCGGGATGTTTCCATTGCATGCTCGCTGATTTGCTGCACGGCTCAAAGTGGTGGCACCACGACTCATCGCCTGCCACTATGCGCAACAGAAATGCATCACCCTCCTCTTCGTAACGCAGCAGGTGGTTCAAAATCCACCCCATGCGTTCTTCCTTTTGGTGATCGGTCAGCATCCGTGGGACCCATTGTGAAAACACCTTTCGATACTTCTGTTTCTTCCTAACCACCATTTGAACTGTCCCAAGAGACACAGCGAATTCCTCTGCTAGCGAACGTAAGCTCCGACGACGGTCCACCCGTATTGCTGCATCAATCTCCGCGATGGCTTCTTCTGTCGCAACAATATGCACCTGACCTGGCCGTTGAAGATCTTTCGTTAACCGACGTCCTTCTCGAAACATTCGTGCCCAGTATTTCACTGTAATCTTAGACACACTTTTGTCACCATACACTGCTTTCATTCGGTGATGAATGTCGACTGGTCGACATCCTTCGGCTGTTAGGAACTGAATCACCGTTCGCTGATCGACCTTGGACGGATTCCTTATCACACCGGCCATTATTTTAACGGTCTGCAGCACAAACAATGAATACTAGGAGAATGAACACTTACACACTTGTACATTCGTATGTGCTTATTACATCAGATGTGACGTCATCTTGCCCCTCCTACGAATGTCCACTTGGCGCAGCATGGTCGGGTTTCATATGAACACGCCTCGTATGAAATGGAAAATGAAAAACACGGAACAAACTTCCTGAATTAAATGTCGCGTTAACGTGAAAAATATAGAAGCCAAACTGTAGCATTTTAGAACATGATAATCGGATGTGCGTAAAAAATATCATAAAGGCATGATGCATAATCATTACCTCAAAGAATTTAATGCATTCCATTATGCATAGCCAGTTATTCAATATTTGGTTATAAATAAAACTCTTTCCTCTGAAATTACAATTAAAATAAGAATTATAATGATCCCGCACTGACACAGACAAGATAGTAATTTTCATTGTTCAAAATCAGTGTAGCGAAAGGTTTTTATGAGTATAGTTGTCAGTAGTAGTTACTGGTAGAACAGAAAAGAATTCTGAAAAAGAAAAATGTCCCAGTGTCAGAGAAGAACAGGATGGTACGGCTGTGAAGGTCTCTGCTTCCGATAGTAATCAGATTAAAGTTAGAGCCTACGATGCCACCTTCGCTAGTAACAATCCTATGATAATCAAACAACTCAGTAAAACTCAAAATGCAACAATATAAAATTGAGAAGTCAGAGAAATACAATTACTGAATAATTTATTATGTACATCTATCTATCTTTTGTTTCTTCTTGTGCAATATTATGAATGATGAAAATGATGGAATTTTGAATGAATAAAAGATTAATTTCACGATTACTCAATAGTTGAGTTTCAATTATTAACTAGACAAAAGTCATCTTCTGGAAACTTGGAAATAGAACCGAAAATGCATCTAACTTTTTCTTTACAACTAAATTGTCTCTTTTCTTGCCTATTACCTCAGAACAGTTTGTTCATCATGATACAATTAGTTACTTTACTGTATGACCACTCACTATGGCTGCTTGAATTTTTCACATTGAATACTTATCATAAAGTTCTGTGAATGTCCTTTGGTAATACTACAAAGCAATATCAGTTGCAGGTCTTGTACTAGGCCACCAAGCACAGATGGGGCATAGTACTCAATTATAGATGGCAATATATGATGCTCCTGAGTTGGTCCAGGAAGGCACCATTGATCTAAGATTCTAGACCTCTTGCTGGAGTATGACACGAATGAACCTGGAGGCAATATGTGACAAGTGGCTAGCCTTTGGTCCTATGTTCCACAAGCCTACGTGTCCATTGTTAAGGATAGATTTGGGGTAATATGTTGTAGCATGTTTCTACACGCTAGCACATGTTCATTTTATTTGAGGAATTGTGTTCGCCTGTAGACAAACTACTTTTTGCACGAAAACGTTCACCCGTGGTGAGCGACAGTCACTAGTGACGTAGTTCGTCACATGTCGTGGGTTCGAAGTGTTAATTATTTGGGCTTTTCGTATTCGTTCACTGGTTTGAGGTGGACGTGATTTTTCTAAGCTCCAGGATGTTTATGGAGAGTGTGTTTTTCTAACTGGGGCATTAAATGGATTTTTCGAAGGCCGCCACCTTGTTAAGAACGTTCCAGATGGGGAAGGAAACTTATTGAGAAGTCTTGCCCCCCCCCCCCCCCCCCCCCCTTTTCTTGATATTTTCGTAAGGAGTCAAAAAGATATCGAGGCAACTGAGTTTAGGTCGCCATCATCAATTTGTTCGCCACATTACTTGGGTACCGGGAATATTGCCCTACCTATTAGTACACGGCCAGGATTGATAAAAGATTTAAGGATATATCTCTCTATATATATTTACTCTACTATTAACAATGAAGATGAAGAAAGCCTATTGATTGAGGCTCGTTATTGACTCTAATTTAATTTTGTAAAATACCGTTCAACCTCGAGTATCTCTGAAATTAAGGCACATAGCAACTATTCCTTGCGAATATAACTGCAAGGTCTTCTCCTTCATAAAATGAAATATATTCCAGTTCTTTCCTTCACTCCGTTCGTTTGCAATTCCCGTAAATCCATGATACCATTAACACAAAAAAACTCCTTCTGCCACACGCATTTGCAAATCGTTCGCAACACACACAATAGTGCGCGTTGATTTGATTGGACGATATTTTTCCTTACACAGTGAATGGTAAGACATTGTTTTATAACGCTACAATCTTTGATGGATGTAGATTTTCTGATGTTTGGGTTTCTAATTGTGACGTTCTTGATCGTCATTGGTTATTCTCCTTTGACCAATCCACGTTTCCAAGACAGGTGAAGGTCATCTGGTAAGGAGGCTTATGAGGCAACACAGAGAAAGATGATAGGAGTAAAGGTTGCCAACTCACCTTTTTTCTGCAAGAAAAATCTCCAGAATTGGCAACTGCAACGTTCTTACATTAAACAAACAATGGGAAACTGCACAGGTGGCAGCAGAAAATAGAAATTATTAGATAGATATGCTGGTACTCTAATTTCCAGGGTAAGAGGGATAGAGGGGGACCAAGGAACTCATGAAGAAGAGAACTGGAGACATACTTAAAGAAGACATAGAAAGACATTGAGCTGATGGCACAGGAGAGGAAGACTTGGCGTAAGTTTGTTGAAGGTCTAAACTTCTTGTGGAGCTGAAGGGTAGCGAAGAAGAGTCCAAGTCTGCTTTGAAAACAATTTTCTCCAACATCATTTATAAAGATTTCTGGAATTATTTAAGCTGAAATGTCAATCATCCTAGCATAGTTTAAGCAGGCTACTGCCATATATATTAAAATATGAACAACTAACAATTCTGGGATTAATTTTTAATATACTTTTTATTCCCAAGAAATACTAATGCGGACAGATTTTACTAGTTATTTATGCTTGTAAATTTAATTTAAATTATTCTTATTTTGATATGATTGTCTGTCACTTCAACAGTGTCTATATTTCTGCCAAGGTATCTGTATGATTCTACATCGTGTCTGTTGTGATGTGTTTAGCTGTTGATATTTGTCTCATGTTGTTGAACATAGCTTTGAACATTCCTATTCTTTGTGATTTCTGTTTCACATCCGCCATGTTCTGTAATTATGTGCCAAGATATGATAAATTCTTGACTTGTAACGCTGGCGTATCATCTTCTTAGCTAACTACCATAGTTTTTGTTTTCTCGGTTTAAATGTCAAATCCATATTCATGACCTGTGTTATTTACTTGATATTTACTTGACATTTACTTGACACACGAGACATTTCCTGAAGAAAGTAATTGATCTACAACTCTGACAACTGCCCCACGACAAATCATATAGGAAAGATTGAAATGGAAAATAAAAAACAGGAAACCGCCTTCGTGAATTGAATGTTACGTTTACGTGCAAATTATCGAAGTCGAACTGAAGCATTGCGGAACAAATAATCTAAAAGGTTCTATCGAATGTGTGTAAAAAATCATAAAGGCATTGGGCATAATCATTACCTCAAAGAATTTAATGCATTGCATTAAACACGATCAGTAAATTGAATATTTGTTGTTTTAAAACAAAAATTTCCTCCTGTTCTGAAGCTACGAATAAAATAAGAATTATAGTGATCCCTCACGGACACATTTGAGCCAATAATTTTCACTTAATAAAATCAGCATATAATAGAGATCATCGGTCGGCAACCCAGAAGGTGTGGGGTTCTGCGTTCGAGTCCCTAATTTCTAAAAGATCAAGCATGAAAAAATCATGCCTGTTTTCTCTTTTCAGAGTATTTAGAATTTGGAATACGTACAGCCTTGTTGTAACTTGTTGCAATTTCATCGACAGAGCGTGGACAAATTCAAGCTAAATAATAATTTACAGAATGTTAACTTCACTTCAGGCAAAAGATCGCATCCTTTCTTATGTACTTCGCAAATAACGTGAATTTTAGTAAGCTAGCTTAAGGTTTTCTCCAGAACTGGCAGCTAGAATTTTCGTACTTTAAACGAACGTAGGAAAACTGCTCAGGTTGCAGCAGAAATGTAGAATTATAAAATACATGTCCGGGTAACAGTGGTCAAGGGAGACCATGAGAAGAGAACTGGAGACAAACATGAATGGCACGAAGAAAACATAGAATGACCTTGAGCTGAGGTCATTGGACAGGAAGACTCGGTATACGTTTGTTGAAGGCCTATGCTCCTTGGGAAGCTGAAGAATGTTGAAGAAGATTCCTTGTTTTTTTTTTTTTAAATGTCCCCTAGATCATTTATAAAGATTCCTGGAATTATTCAAGCTGACATGTCAATCATCACAGCACAATTTGAACAAACTGCCGTCCCCTACCCCTCCACCCTTTTCTTTTTGATGAACATGATCACAATAGTGAACAAGGAAAATCTAGGATTATTTTTAAAATAATTATTCTTCCCATTAAAACTAGTGCGGACAGATTTTACAAGCTATTGTTGCTTGTCAATCTAATTTTACACGATTTCCTTTTTTTCTCTAATTTAATTTTTTAAAATACCGTTCATCCTCTGATGCAGTCGCGTACTAAGAAGGATGCTGTAATATGGGGGGGGGGGGGGGTTCCCCGCCCCGGGTGACTGCCAGGACGGGGGGGGGGTGCCATCGGACACTATTGTGATAGTACTTAATGCTAACAAGATACTTGCACGTGTGTTTTTTATGGTGGAAAGAGGGGGGGGGGGGGTGCCAAAGATAGTATATGCCCCGGGAGCCTACTATTTTGCGTTTTTCAATGGGTTATAATTAAGATACATAGCTCGGGTCATAGCTCGGGTCATAGCTCGGGTCATAGCTCGGGTCATAGCTCGGGTAATTCTTGGACGGTATCTGAAGAAACAGAAGGAATAGGAATACTACACCCTCAGGAGAATCAAACAAGGCAACTAATATGTGGTTGAAATAGACGTCGGCAACATCGTCATGACAAACTAATTGCCACAGAATCAACAGCTACAAGCGTATATAAATGCTTGGTTCCGGCTGTCTGGAAGTGGACAAGTTAGAGTGGTGGCACCGTGCTCCGTAAGGATCGCTCAGAAAAATGATGATGAACTATTATTGCCTTGTTTCTACGAGCCAAACTGCTTTCAACCATTTTCAGGGGTCCTTTACTTAAATAGAAACGTTGTTCTGTAAACTTATAGGATTTTTAGACCGTTTGTCTTGACGGTGCATGTACTTGGTGATGGTTGCTTGATCCTACTCAAGATAGTATAAAGCTGAATATAGTACTCTTCCTGCTCCGCGAGTGCTCCGGTATTTCCAAGCTATAGTATACCGCAGCGTCAGGCAACTTGGGAGCTGTGGGACTCTACAGAACTCTCTACAGATTTACGTTGATAAAAGCATGTCTATTTTCAGGTTTCAGAGAGTTTGACATTTGCAGTGCCTGTAGCTTTATGTAACTGTATCTGTGCCGGACGATGTGGTTCTTGCAATCCTATAGAGAGCGGTGGAAAATTCAAACTAAGTTATATTTTACCCAATGTTAACTTTCTTCTTCTTCTTCCTCGTTCGCCCTCAGACTTCCACATTTATGACTCTAATAGGAAAAGTAACTTTAATCCTAGTGATACAATTATTTTATATGCCGGAAATACATCATCATGATCACTTTCGCTGGGGATGAGGGGAAAAGTAACGTTAATCCTAGTGATACAATGATTTTATATACCGGCAATACTTCATCGTTATCATCACTTTCGCAGGGAATGAGGGAAAAGTAACTTTAAGCCTAGTGATACAATGGTTTTACTGTATATGCAGGAAATACATCATCATCATCCCTTTCGTCTGCACTCCTTATCGAGGATGAAGCAACAACTGTAGCTTCCCCTTACAGGAATCCTGCATCAAACATTTACATGCTCTTGCAACAGTGGTTTATGTGCTACTTTGTTTTACATGATGGCTAGTCCGAAATGTCTCTAACTTACTTACTTACTTAGTCGTTCCCCTTCTACCGTGAGGTGTAGAGGTTTGGAAGAGAGAACGCCAGACTATCCTATCGGCTGTCTTCCTCCTGGCCTGGTTCCATTCTAGTCCTCGGTCCTTCAAAGATTGTCTAATGTTGTCCTCCCAGCGTACTCTGGGTCGTCCTGGGGATCTGGATCCCTGGCTCTTTGTTTCCCATGCTTGTCGTGGTAGCCGATCTTCTCACATTCTGTAGACATGGCCAAACCATCTTAGTTGGGACTGTTCTACTTGGGTCTGCAGGGGGTGGGATTTTAGGCTTTGGCGTATCGTCTGGTTGCGGACCATGTCTCTTCTTGTTACTTCAACCACCTTCCTCAGATACCTCATTTCTGAGGTTTGGATCTGGCTTTTGTGGGTTGTAGTCATTGCCCATGACTCGCATCCATATGTCAAGACTGGGACATAGGTGGAGCGGTGTACAGCCATCTTCGTTTTCTTACCAACCTCTCTCTTGCTGAGGAATCCTCGATTTATGTCTCTAACTTCCAAATGTTTTTCTCTTTTCTCCCTCCATCTCCCAGAAATATACCAAATAATTCCACATGATCTACCAGTAGATCAGTATCTACTTTATGCCGACCCATGGTATTCAGTCTATGGCGCTTCTTGTATTACCTTCCTCCAATGTTTTGATTTATTTATTTATTATAATGTGCATTTTTTTCTTCAAAACAATACGGTCTATTTCGTGCTGGAATGAAAAAAAAATCGTTTAACTCTTCAAAAAAATACAGTGTGACCCAAAAGTCTGGATCCATAGGCAATTTGCCGTATATACATCTTTTTTTCTCTCTTCTAACTTAAGTAATGTATTTTTCAGTGCCAATATGGATTCGAAACGAACAATAGATAAGCGCATAGATATTGCTCTCATGTATGCATGACAGGGATCCTCACAATTATTTAGCTTAGAAGAGAGAAACAATTTATATAAGACAAATTGCCTACGGAATCAGACTTCTGGGCCACCCTGTATATTGTAGTGGTTTTTGATGGTATTGTATGGTTGTTGTGTTACCTAGTGTAATGTATGAGGTCAGCTGTGAAGGCTCCTGAGATAAATGTTGATGTGAATTACAGAAGGCCCTTCTTACTACCACTTACGACCTTAAACATATCTCTTTTACTATTATGAATGTAGCTACGTTAAAAAGTCTAGGGTACTGAAATGTAATGTGTTGTAGTAGAATATACAAACACACACAAATAATTAATAAGTCTAATAATATTAATAAAATCTATAACACACTGAACTAACACAGACTGTTTTGGTTTCAATATTAAATTTTTTTCTAAATTTATTTGTTCTGAACCAATGTTTTATTTTGGTCAGAACATATGAAATGTTATGGAGTTATAAATGGAATGCATAAATATATGGCATAATAAAATGGAATTTGTGTACATAGGTATTTTATAAGACTGGTTAATATTAATAATATTTATAATGTCTCTGGGAGAACTATTATTGGATGTGCGGTTGGGGTGGTGTCATCACACCCACTCTGTGACTACAACAAGCTTTGTCCATTGACTTATAGACTGTATTAAATGTTATATTTCCCAAAATTCAGTATATTTGTGATGGGGAAATATTTATAAATAGTTAAGAGTTCTGGTGAATCCTCAGTAGGCCACTTATTCACTCATCTTGTCTGTGAAGATCTGATGCTGGATTCCGGTGGCCCACTCCTCTCGGTAGCTAGAATACAATGCTAGACTGCACCGACACAAATGTTAGGCGGCACACACATCTTCTTGTGTATTCTTGATTACTTATGTGGCACTACCTTAGTGCCACAACAGAAACTCACAATTCAGAATTCAGAATTGAGAACACAGTTATTACTAGCAAAACTCAGCTGAGCTGCTGGCTATATTATGGCGTCCCACTAAAATGTATGTAATATCTTCTGGGAAAAACACCACGGGCAATAACTGACTGTGTCCCTGGACAGAATTATATCAAATGGCAAAAATGCGCGTCTCTGTCCCGCTAATATGATTACATTTGTAAAATCACAGACTTCCTCCCTAACTTTTTCAAATCTACAACCAAAAGTCAAATTTCAGTCAGATCTCAGTCAAGTATGTATTATTGTCTGTTGGTCCGTCTGTCTCTACTTGGTTTTTCACAAAAACACACTTGGTTATTGGACCAACTACATGCAATACCCTACACAAATCTGCCTCCGAAGTTATTTTTAGCCACAATTCTCCACCTTCCCCCTCTCGTTCATTACAGCTTGATTTTTGCATTTCCGTGTCTCAAGGACGAAAATTTGAAACTTTAGTGAAAGTATGAACAGTACAGTCGCTAGTCTGATATGAACAACACAGTCTTTTGTCAATATCTTCCTTGTTATCTATCCGTCTGTATAATTTAAAGTATATAAGTTCTCTGCTTAAGATGGGCTATCAAACAGCTAGGTTTTATATTCATAACTCTATTATTAAGAAAACACATATTTTTTTCTCAAGTTTAGTTTTTTTGAAATTTTTTCGCGAACCTTCTCCACGGCGTTTGCCGCTGAATTCAAATAAAACAACCAAGTATCGTAAAACGTCCAAGAAATGACTGTTTCGAATAAGAGCTACGGACTTTTCTGTCCATTTCCCTACATTGTGTCAACTAGTGACGTGAATTTTTTTCTTTTACTACCAATTGCGTCTTTTTGCCTTTCTAGATTCAAACACGTGTTCAGTCATATTTTTCCTTTTTTTTAGATCTCCGTTTCCCTCCCGTCTACAAAGGGTAAACCGTTTCGTCTGCACGTCTAACTAGTTAGTTTGAATGGCGGTAGGAAATGCGGGCATGGGCGAGCATGTCTCCTAGTATCTTACGCATTATTTTTATCCCTACATTTTATCTTTATAATTGGAGATATTTTAACGTTGTATCACGGTAAATTCATCACACATCTCCCCACCTGAGAACATGCACTACGGCAAGTTCCAAAACCAGTGATACACATAGATAAAATTACTCCTCACGCCTGCCACTACTCTAATTTTGATCCCAGGGGTGCCGACTGAGGAAATCTTCACCGACCTTCAATGACCCCGGGATATACTCAATACTAAACTGATAAGGTTGCAATAATAAAGACCATCTAAACAATCTTGCATTTTCATGCTTAGCCTGAGATAAGAACACCAGGGGCTGATGATCCGTCCTACCATACAGATAGATTTGGAACTTTTTTATTGCCCAGATTAACGCTAAACATTCTTTTTCGCTTGTGGAATATCCTTGCTCCGCTTTATTCAATTTGCGGCTTGCTTAAGCGACTGGGTTCAGTTCCCCATCGGGTGAAGATGACCTTTGCAACAGAGCCGCCCCGAGGCCTACATTACTTGCATCTGTTCTCACCACAAAGTCCTGTGTCAAATCAGGCAATTTGAGAATAGGCTTGCTAGTGAGTTTTTCCTTTAACTCTTGGAAAGCCAATTCACATTGCGCAGTCCAAACTATTTTATCTGGATGTCCCTTGCGAGTCAGATCAGTCAGAGGAGCACATATAGAGTTAAAATTTTTGATATATTTTTGGTAAAATCCACATAACGACACGAATGATCGCACGTCCTTTTTGTTTGTGGTCTAGGTGCTCTCTGCAGTTTCTCCAAGTTCTTGGGGTCAGGGGTCATGTTACCCTGATATACAGTGTGTCCCAAGAATTCCAACTCTTTTCATCCAATACAACATTTTGTTGGTCTAGCAGTTAAATTCGCCTCCCTAAGCCTATCAAATAACATTTTTAGGGAGTCAATGTGTTCTTAAAATGTCTCTGTGGCGACGAGAATATCATCCATGAAATTCGTGATACATGGATTATTCAGGGGATCCAAAAATTTGCGCATCATCCTTGAAAATACACTCGGAGCATTTTTCAGTCCGAATGGTAGCATGTTGAATTCATAATGTCCTTCCGAGGTGCTAAAAGCTAAATAAGGTCTCACTTCAGGCTTCACTGGGATCTGGTAATAGCCTTTACTAAGATCCACCTTTGAAAAGTATTTTGCCTTGTTTAATCTGGCAAATAACTGTTTTGTGTCTGGTAATGGATCCACTTGTCCTTCTGTGACATCATTCAGTTTCCTGTAATCTATGCACAGTCTATGTTCCCCAGACGGTTTCCTCAACAAAACTACACTGGAGCTAAAAGAAGATTCACTGTGTGAAATAATCCCCTCCTTCAACAAATAATCTATTTCTTCTTTCAATGCCTTCTCCTTCGCGAACGGAATAGAATAGGCTCTCATACAGATTGGGTTTGAGTCTACCAGTTTCATATCATACTGTAGCAAATTTGTATGTCCTGGTTTATCTGTTAATACATCGGTATGTTCCTCCAGAACCTGTTGAACTCTCTCCCTCTGATTTTTAGTCAGGTGCTTACTGACTTTTACCTGTGCGGCTGTTTCACAAGGATGTAATGGGTATTCATGTGAGGTGAGTGGTTCCTTTTGCATTTGAGTTGCGATAGCCAAGGTCAGTAAGGGGGTGCTTTCCTGGAGTGGTCTGTCCAGATACTTCTTTAAAAGGTTTACATGATAAACTTTCTCCTTCCCCTTTTTGTCAATTTTATAGTTTGTTCTAGACACCTTCTCTAGAACTGTATATGGACCTTGCCATCCAATTTGTAATTTATTCTGGCTGCCGGGTAGTAGAAGAAGCACCTTCTCTCCCACAGCTAGTTCTCTGTCCTTTGCCTTCCTATTAAAATATGCTGCATGTTTCTTCCTGGCTTGTCTCAAATTATCATTTGCCAGTTTCCATCCAGCTTTCAGACGAGTGGTCAGTTCGTTCACATATTGATACGATGAGGTAACAGTCTCTTCTGCCTTCTCATCTGTCCAGGTCCTTAATAATGCTTATGGACTTTTAAATTTTCATACTTAGTTTGCATGGAACCCGTCGGGTCCCTTCCATTGGAAGCATTATAATGAGGACTTTTCTTCCTAGAATCATCACTCACAAATCGACCACTACCAATTTTTCTCTTGGGTTTGTCTCCCCACTTTAGATTGCTTATGAGAGATCTTCGCTCTCTTTTAGGTTCCTCCAGTTGATATAAGGCTGACCGAGGGATTGTCAGCTTATTCTGGGGTAAAATTACTCTTTGTACTCGTCGCATAGTGGCCATGCTAATCCATTCAAGTGAAGATTGGGTGTGAAAAGGGGGCTCCCATTCCACTTTGTCTACCTGATTATAATTATTTTTCCTTCCAGGCCTAAGTTTGCCCCGTGGCGTTTCTAGGTCCTGCACATATTTTCCATTTGTGGGTGTTCCCTCATGAAATACGCCACATGCTTCTACAAAGTTTTCAATATCGACATTTACGTCGGGCCAATAGTTATTTCGAGCAACTTTTTGGCAGATGGTACCTACTTTCTCATGGTCACAATCTTTTCCAACATGTAAGCTCCTTATTAAATTTGCCCTATATACCTTGGGAAGAACCAACTGTCCGTGACCAGTGGATCTAGTTCCTGTCTTCCTGTATAGCATTCTGTCCTTCATAAAGTACTCTCCCTTGCTTGGAGGTGTGTGGCATTTGGGCAATTTTTTAAAACATGGCTTGAGTGTCCTATCCTCAGCCTGCGCCTTCCTCATCTCCTCTGGATGAGCATTTATAGGTTCACCTTCTTCCTCCTTTTTCTGTGACCTGGTCTGCACTGTCGCCATGATCACAGGTCTCTCGGGATTCCCCAAGAAGACGTACCTACACCCCAATATCAGAGGGTAGATTGGTTCATCTATCACTGATGCTCTGATTTCTCCTTCCACATAGCGAGTTTTCACCGTTATCCTTGCGATGGGAAGTGTCATGAGTGGTATGTCCTTAGTCGCCCCTTGTATTTCCACTGTTTCTGTGGTATACTGACTTGGGTCCACTAGGCTAGACTTCACAACTGAGTCATAATCCAAACCTGTATCATAAAGGCACCTTATGGTGACCCCTATTACAAATAACATCCTCACAAACTGGGGGGTGATAAGGTTCCTGCTGTCCATTAGGATTAACCTTTAATCTTTGAGTCCCCGACTTCATTGCAGCAATGTTTAAAGGTTTCCTTTTACAAAATTCGGTGTTATGGTTGTCTTTCTTACACCATTTGCACTATCTCTTTCCTTGGTTAAACGGTTTTCTTTCATTATATTTTTGGTCATTGAACTGTGAGTTTCTGTCACGATAGTCATTTCTTGGCCTATCAAAGTTTGTCCTGCCTTTATTACCTTGTTCTCTGTTATCAAATTTACTAAATT